>CM061049.1:27977193-28577193 GCA_030762985.1 Adelphocoris suturalis
AAAAAATCAGCAAAAAGGCTTTTATGCTCTTTTTACGCGGAAATCATTCGTATGAAGCTTCTGGGTGACTTAGAATACATCATGACTTGTTTTCATACTAAGGGACTTTTGAGATAATTATGATTTACTACGTGTGAAGGAAGAGCCTGGTGACGAAATTTCTCTACTATGAATTATTTCTCCTATTTGCCTCTTTTTGGTCTAATTTGACTGGGCTATTAGCCCTGTATAAATAAAATAATTAACCTCCAAAAAAAAGATATAAATATATTTTTTTTTTTCAAGTTTATTAGTGAAGACCCGTTCTTCAAGAAAGAAAAAATGTTAAATCCCTGACGAGTCGTGTTTCGCTGTGCACTGATTAATATTTTTCTCGTTGGTTCGTATTTTCTGGTTCTTGACTAATTCCTTCTGTTTCACCCCCATTAAACGCTCACTTTGCTAGATGACAAAAATTATAATTTTTAGAAGCGAGTTGCTTGTATTCATAAATATATTCCTGTCTTTTGTTATTGAAATTTCTCTAACTGTCGTCTGAATGCTCAACTCCAGTACAACTGTTTAAATATCGCATTGTAAGCAGTCTTTCTCTCTCTTCACTACATTTTAGCCTTTACATTTTATACTATCTAATAATAATATCATCGTTTTTAACTTGAATCATGCCTTTTTGGGTGAAACTTGAATAACAACATTTCGTTTGAAATTTGTGGCCACTTTCCAACAACAAATGAGAAAATTATGATTAGTAAAAATACTCAAATATCTTAGTAATATACCATCTGGTTACGCTCAAAATTTGAGCTCAACGTTATTATTATAGAAATGAATGCGTTTAAAAAGTACCATTCCTCGTATTGTCAGAAATATTTCTCAAACCTTGATATCTACTGTTATCTGTTTTCTTTACTCAAATGATGTGCAATCGCATAGTGCACGCAACCTACACCTGGATGTAGTGTTTGATTTGAAAATCATGGGCACGTTGTGTCTACGCGTTGTTCTGAAGTGGTCGTCCTTCGTTCTAGCTTATCTTTCGTAAATATCTCGAAGGCCAGCGGAGAAAGTTCCATTCTCTTATCCTCAATTGGCACCCCCTCTCCCACTCCTGTTGTTATTTCATACTTGTCCGACCTATGGACGCTGTACGCTCATTGGTTTCCATCGAAGTCTGTAATGATAACCAACGGATTTATTTTAATTAATATGACGTCAGAATCATACATCATGCAAAACTAACTTTTTAATGATAATACAGGTTGACCAACTTAAATCTATAGGTACGGAAATTTACCGTTCTTTCTAACGATATATCTTATCTATTTTTAAGATTACCTTGTAAATTAGGGGAAATATGGCCAGTTTATTGATTTAAGATCAAAAACACAACAAAATTCTTAAAAATTGAATAACTCGAAGACAAAGCAATTAAAACTTGGGCCTCGCAAGGGGCTCCGCCCCTTGACCCCGCCAGAGGGGCTTTGCCCCCCTGGACTTCCGGTAACTTTCCGCCTTGAGCCTTCGGCTAAAATGCTAAAACATGGAACATGCTTTCTTCCCGCTAATTCGTACATGTAAATAAATTTAAAATCGCGACATAAATGTTTTACTAATTGAAATTAGAACAGAGTACATAAGTAGGTAATTTTCTGCTATGGTGCGTGTCTACAATTACTATAACCAAGATTAACTTCTCAACCAAGTGACAACAAAACAAGCGGCATTGTGTAACTATATCCATTTATAACGTAAATATATATAAAAGTACGAAAGAAATACGTGATAAATCGAGAGCTTTCCAACGAGTGGAGAACGATTTTTGTCCGGTGATAACTAAAGAACTTTCATTTCCCCAGTAACGGCTTGGTTGTACGTGAAAATCAAAAGAAATTAGTAACTAAGCCACTGTAGTGTCAAGGAATGCTGATTTATTACTCTAAGTTAAACCTAACGCTTGCATACGAGTCTGCAACGCATTGGGACATTTTCATGTGTTTACCTATGAATGGTCAACGTCATTTCTGATGGTCATAATCATCGTTGTGGCCACTTGGGACAATTTTTTTCGTGACGATTTTTTTGTTATGTGCCATATGAAAGACATGAAAATGTCAAAAATCGATGTTGGTTTTTACCGCGAATGTTGTTTACAGTTCTTTTAAATCAGGGGTATATCTCAGCTTCGTCCATATTTACAGCAGTTTTGGCAGTATATAATTTACGCATAAATTGAGGGCTTTTTAACGAGTGGCCTACGGTTTTCGTGGAATGAAAACTAATGGCGATTCATTTCCCTAGAAACGAATCGGTTGTAAGTGAAAATCATTACAAAATCCTGCGCTGCTTTCGTTCCACAGTTTCGTCACGTTTTTGCCCAGTTAGGTGATGGCTAAAGCATGTTCCATGCTAAAACGCGCTTTTTATTGGTCCATCAGCTCCGATCCGAGAACAGAATATGTTATCGCAATTCTGGTTTCACCATCGTGTTCAGCACTAGAGAACCTTTAAAATGAGATGTCACTCGGCAAAAAATAGATTTTTTTGTCCGAAGTACCCAGCAGTTTCCTCCTTTGGGTAGTCCCAAAAACTTTTGGATTTTGTCCTTCACTTTTATTTGCCTAATATCCGGTACCTCAAAATAATATATAGTATCAGGTACCTGATACTATAGTAATATAGTATCAGGTACCTCAAAAACGCTCTCCAAGTTTCACTTCGATATCTCAACAATTGTGGGGAAAAGAAGGTGCGAGGGGGGGGGGGTGGTTACTTTTGGGACATCCTATATACTTAACTAACTCTTTGCCAGTAAAATGTATTTATGCATTTCATGAAGATTTTCGTGTTGTGATCTAGAGTTATTTGTAACAGGCTAAAGACAACACCGGAGCGACTGCCACTGTCATATATGTGCCACCACCCGGTGCTGCCAAAGCCATCATTGAAGCAATCGATGCAGAGATGCCACTCATCGTCTGCATCACGGAAGGCATTCCACAGCAAGACATGGTCCGCGTGAAGCACAAACTCGTCCGTCAGAATAAGTCACGTCTTGTTGGCCCCAACTGTCCTGGTATCATCGCTCCTGAAATGGTATATTAAAGATATGCTCTCGCTATACAAGGGAAACAATATCGTATCTTACAAAATGCAGATTCTTTTGTAAATCAAATGCTTGCAAGCAAATTTAACCTCTCATTAGGGAGTTCCTAGTAGTAGATCCGTAAAACACAATATGTCCTGCGGTATTGACAATACGGCGCCGTAACTCTGACGTAATGAGTTACGGTGACGCATCCTTCCGTACAGATACGGTAACGGATCGCAATCTGGAAAAAACGTAATCGTCTAAAATAACCTTCTTCCATGGTCTCAAATAACCTCCTTGGGATAATTTCCTCCTTCCATGGATTTACCGTTATAACTAGATCTGTTAAGGACTTGACGTGACTTTAAGGTGCGGCAAATGTTTCTCATTAACGCACACCGTATTGAGACCGACAAATCTCTTGGAACTCTCTATTGCATTCAATATGTTTACTTACTAAGGTAAACATACTGATAAGTAATGTATTACAGGGACGTCCATACGTATGGGTTGTTACGATTTTGGTGAGAATAGCGAATAGGTCGTTATTTTACTGGATGTACCCCCTCTATTACAACCTAACATGAATATGTTACATACAGAACAACTTTTACAAATTGGTTGATGATGTTACGAGACATCAGTAATCCCCCTCTCCCCAACACTAGGCAATTTTAATTCACAAATAATGGCTTCTCAGAGAAATCTAATTCTTCGAGCAGAATAGTAAATAACCGAACAAAAAAAAGAAAGAATCACCAAAACCGGTTGATAATTGCGAACTTAAGTAGTAAATTTCATTTCCTCCTCCATCACTTCTCTTCACGAAAATCCGTCATCAAAATGAAATACCCGATTTTTTTATCTTAATTTTGAACCTTCCAAAGTTTGTTGAATAACTGGAGTGAAATCTAGTTTGAACAACAGCAAAAATGTCCCGAAATAGTGAAATATTTTCGCAGAATAGTGAAAACATTGTGATTTATTCGCTCCATTCACCAGATTCCATAATGAACTTTAAAATCCTGTCATAAGTATGTTCTAAAAGTAAACCGAAATCTTAATTAAACAAAAAAATAATCAGGAAAATCAATCGTAAATTGTAGCTTGGGCAGCACTTGAAAACGTTAATTACTCCCCCACCCCCATCCCTTCAGCAAATAAGAATCATGCCAATCTTCCCGGTTGAAGATTTTATTTCGTTCAATTCATAGTCACTTGGATTTAAATTGCTTGCTCTAAAATTTAAGTGATTTTCAGTGCAAAATCGGAATCATGCCTGGACACGTTCATAAACGGGGAGTCATCGGTATTGTCTCCAGGTCTGGCACCCTCACATATGAAGCTGTTCACCAAACTACCCAAGTAAGTCTATACCATCAGTTATTGATAGATTATGGAATAGAATTTATAGAATAAATACCATCAGTTAGTCATAGTCACTGGATCAATTAATATAGTAATAGGACTCTGTGTAACCAATCAGGTTTGAATAGCTTTCAGTTTAATTTGAAGGGAAAACCAATAAACTTATTTATGAAATCTCTTCTTCTCAATTACCACAAAAATCCTCATAAAATAGGAAATATTCGTGACCACGAGTACCCAACTAGATATAGGTTTTATGGAAATATATATAAAACTAAACCAGCCCTCATTAATTTATTACATTATTCACAGTATGGACCCAGTAAAAATGAAACAATAATCACGGGAAAAACATTGCATCATCCTTTCTTTGGACTTCATTAATTACTAAATGGCTAGTTAGTTTTTGCCACCACCATTACTGAAGTTATTAATTCGTATCGCAATTCGATTTTATTCCCAGCCCAAAAACACTCATGTCAACCGAGTTCTTCTATACTCCATCTTATTTGTTAAATCACTTTTTTATGTAGGTCGGATTAGGGCAGACTCTCTGCGTCGGAATCGGAGGTGACCCCTTCAATGGAACCGACTTCATCGACTGCCTCGAGGTTTTCCTGAAGGACCCTGAAACCAAAGGAATCATTCTCATCGGAGAAATCGGAGGCGTTGCGGAAGAAAACGCAGCCGAATACTTGATGAAACACAACTCGGTAAGCGACTGTTCTTTATTTTGTGAGGTTTGCATGTGTGTAGTTCTTTCGGACTCAAACCACCAGCTTAGCTTAGCTTGCGGTTGCTGTAGTAGGGTTGGAAAATATTTGAATATTTTTGTTCTTCCCAGAAATCTTTTCGCGTACCCGTGAAAATACCAACTGCGCATGCGCAATGGAAAACGTGATGACGCGAAAAACTACGTGTGCACGAGCAGGAGCGAAATATCCTATACCTTTGAGCAAACGTAGAAAAGACACTTTATATGTGCTCAAATTTTAATACAGTTTTTTGCGTATACAGGAGATGGCCATTCGATGTACCATTAGTCACCATAACATTATGCAAAGGTAACCTCAGTTAGAACATAAGTTCTCTCCCTCTGACTGCCATGTAACAACTTTTCCAATTTCCGCAATGTAGAAAAAATTAAGAAAAAAACTATGATTACAATAATATTGTACTATTAAATCAAATTATGTTAATTCCGTGAAAAACAGCATGTACGCGGTGCTCCCAGATAGGAAGTATACTAACCAAGCTTGACGTTGCTTAATACCGGTGATCAGACTGTATTCTGTATCCGGTAACCGTTGTATTCAACTAGTATGGCAGTTGACAAATGCTAATACCAGGACGATTATATCTCTTCCTAGGTCGTAGTTCTGAATTATTTATTTGGACCTAGCTACCCTCATGCCTATGTAGATGGCTGATAATGTATACAGTAAAATGAATTCAAACTTCTACTCGATCTTGAATTTAATAGAACCGATGACATTGAAGTACTAAAGGGACTAAAGTATCGCGTGACGATAGCGTTTGTTTATTTGCATATACATGTAGAAGTACCCGAAGAGCTTGCAGTTGCTTGCACTAGACGCTGCTCTAGTTTTCCTAGTTCTTTTCTTATTCACGGAAAGGTTTCGTAATGGCAGATTTTGAAAATTTATGAAGAAGAAAATGAATATAAATTGCATTAATCCCAACAAGAAATGAATATCACTGTTATCGGTGTGTAAGGTTACTTCGCGATAGGCAGGAAGAGATGCGATAGGTTGGTTCGGGACATCTTATGTTTAGGTGATATAAATTTGTCCTATTGGAGATGAGGCCCCGCACATGTGCAGTAGTGTTTTCCGATACGATAATCCGCCTCATCTCCCTATCGCTTTAGGAACTCTCTACTTACTACAAGATTCATTCTTCAGCTCAGTAACAATCTATGTACCTCGTCTGATTTTCAGGGCGCAAACGCCAAGCCTGTGGTTTCTTTCATTGCCGGTCTCACTGCCCCACCCGGCCGTAGGATGGGTCATGCAGGCGCCATTATTTCCGGAGGCAAAGGAGGAGCACAAGACAAAATCAATGCACTAGAAAAGGTATGATTTACTTTCTGTTTGAAACTGTTACATTGAGTGACAAAATGCACATAATTTATTACAGTGGCTAATTATTCCCTTATTTATAACATTAACCACACTTACTTATCACTGACACCTTCCAATCAATACCATTTCAAAAATCTGTGTAACTGTTGACATTTTTTCCAAACAGTTGTAATTTCCTCTATATTTTGCTGTAGTAAGGTGATCCAAAAGAAAGACACTAAGTTTTGTATGTATGCCTTTTCTGTTGAACATTTTCTAGTCTGAAACTTTTAAAATTCTACGCTTGAGATCTTATAATTGAGCTTCCTAACTCTAAAATGTTAATTCGATTATAATCTTTACAGCTATTGAATAATCCGGGAAGATAAAAATACACAAATGACGGGATGCAAATTAATACTTTAATGAATGTAAGGCGAGAGGCGGAACGTAACGGTGGGAGAGCTATTGAAATGTATGGGAGGCGGAAATAGACTGATATTAATTTGCGTTCATCGTCCGCAGGATGTGAAGGGCGCTAGTGAGTAATGTAGTGTTTACCGTATGAAAAGTTATTGAACAATTTACCAAATCAAATTCACAATGTCACTGCACCTTCGGGAGCTCAAATCGAATATTATTACGGGATGATCGGGGAAATATGAATTACCAGGGTTCCGTCATGAAATATGTAAAAAGCAGGATCAAAACGTTGAGCGACATTAGTGCTCTGTCGGAAGTTTGGGAAGACACAGCAACTCCATCTCAAGCCCTGGCGGGAGAATACGAATTTGGTTAGGGCCAAACAGCTATCATGTTTTATCAATGAATCGTTAATCAGTACCTATATACGTGATTCACGTATTAAACAAAAAAATAGTACTGAAGTATATTCAGTACAACTTCAGTACCTAGTTGCCAAGACTAATGTTCATTTCATTTTCAGGCTGGCGTCATCGTCACCCGAAGCCCGGCACAAATGGGCGTCGAACTAGTCAAGGAAATGAAGAGAAAAAATCTGTGAGTGCCATAACCTTTCCCCCAGAAACGTAAACAACTCCAAAGTAGATGAATTGAACTAGGATTTTTTTGTAAGATAAGATACCAAATTATCAAGTGCGCTACGGATGTATCGTACCTTCATTGTTTTAGAAGTCATTTGGTTGACCGTGCTCTCTTAATCGATGTCCGCTTCCCCGTTTCGGCGTCATTTGCACTAATTAAATTAAATTCGTATGAATTAATCATATTTAACGAGAGAATTTGCACTGTTTGTCGTTCCTATTGGCTAAAATGAACTAAGTTATTAATTTATCTCCCTAACGTATAAATAATACGCGTTGAAAAAAAAATACCCCTTGAGCTCGAAGCTTCCAAAATCCTGCTACTGGTTATAAAATGAATGTACTTTCTCGACTTATATTGACCACGTAACCAACGTCGTGGTCGTTTCTTTACGAGGTAATTCCAACTTGGTATTGTTAATTTTTATACTAAATATCTGTGTCTCAAAAGACATTTTGAAAATCTTTATGTTTATATATATTTTACCTTTGTTGATGTATTAAAAAAAGAGATCAACACGGTGGTGGCTATCTTATTTTCTCCTCCTTCTTTCTCTGTATTCCTTTCTTGTGGTACCTAATCCAAATTAATATAATTTAGGTTTCATTTGTTTCTACTGCTTACCAGGTTTGTCAATAATGCTTTGTATTTATTGCGCAATTTAATTCCAGTTTCCTTGCTATGCCTACTACATTGAATTCAGGATCTGGTTCATTTGGATTCTTTAGATGTCTAAGATATAAATCTCACGACATGAAGTTTTATAAACCCATTTCATTTGACAAGACTGATTCGATAAAAAAAAAGATACCTTAACGTGTCATGATGTTTAAAAACAATAACTGAAAGCGCATAATTAGAAGTCCAGCTGAAAGATAGATCAAACCCTATTGACCATAGAGGGAGCTAAGGGGGGATGAAGTGACACACATATAATAGGAACATCAAGAATGAATACCCTCATTTTTAAACTTGAGGGAATGAATCTGAAAATATTCCTAAGTAGGTATTACAACATTTAGACATTTACCAGACCTAATCACTCTTAATAATTAAAAATTTTCAGTTTCACAAATTACTGCTGTTATTTTAGTTATTGTTCGCTACTGAGTACTGCCTAACCATTGAAATCTTGGTAAAACTATACCCAACTATTATTCTTCTCCACTGCCGAAGGTAGGAAAACATTGTTTTTTTTTGTTTTTTTTGGCAAACTTGTTGCCCTCCTAAAACGAATTTTCACGCTAACTGAAAGGTCTTCTATCTACCACTGTCCACATGGGACAACAGTTTTCACTGAAACTGAAACTCGTGGAGACGAAATATCTTGTTATTATTCTTGAAAAATTGACTTTATTGAAATGTACGTGCCAATACAGGTGATATTTGAGAACGGGTGGCGTACTTGATCATTGTTAACTTTTTCAATATAGAATTAGTGAATTCTAGATAAACATTAGAACTCATATTTTTCCGGTAGATACGAATATGTATATTAATATAATTACACGGCATTGTATTTCATTCTCATATCATATGCCAAAGCTTTAACTCTAACGAGGGAATATTTATTACAACTTGAAACGTTATTAGCATTTTAAATTGTAAGCAGGTCAGTTGAAAAATTAATGTAGCTTTTGCAGTCATGACTGATTAGGTCAGTTCAGCCACTTTACTTTGATGTTTTACAATCAGCCATGCCGCCATTAATGAGTTAATTTGGACTTGTGGCTGAATGTTTCGTTGGCGCCTTGGGTGAATCCCAATAAAAACATTTCGGGATTTTCCATGTGGCGCATGCAGTAAGACTGGTAGATTTTCATCTTAAGTAACAGCTGTTCGCTGATGACATGGCGAACTGCATTCAGACTACAGGTCGCACATGCAACTAAATTTGAGGATTTTTCTACATTTTCACCTCACCACCTTATCGGTACGCCATTTTGTTTTCACAGGACACAAGGAAAACATCTGTTTTGTCCAACCAATCTGTATTTTACTAAAAGGATTGAGTTAGACATTTTCATTTTTGGGATGCGAGCATACACACCACCAATCTATACACATCATCCTGATCTATTACAGAGGGCCATTTATTATAAGTACGCTGATTATGGTCTATACAGAGGCAGATGTTCGTGTTGTTTTCCTTGTATCCCATGAAAACAAAATGGCGTAGGTTCTGATAAGGGGTTGAGGTGTTGGTGTAGACAGATCGTCTAATGCAGTCAGACTGCATGTCACACAATCAACTAGGGCCATAAAAGAATAACATTAAGGAGTTATTTAGGAGGCTTCATTTATACTTTATCTAGGAAGTTGTTACCAGACAATTCATGTTACAGATAAATATACTTATTCAATCTTTCACAATATAGACCCAAAGGATCACCGAATCAGAAGCCGAGAGGTGGTAGAGCCGGCCCCAAGCCCTGCTGAAATATGGTCATTTCAAAATGTAAAAGGATGCTGCCCCTTGAGTAATCAATTTCTGGTCAAGAACTAATGAATAGAACCTGGAATCTTCAGCTTTGTATGCCCTCTAATTGGCTGTAATAATCCTTCCTTCCAGCTTGGCAATAAATAATATTATTTTTCCTTATGTTGTTATCAATTTCGATTGGTTTTGGTCAAGGTTACCAGTCTGTATCAGAACTTGTTCCGAGCTGAATCTAGAAAATTATTATAAATTAGGTGGCAAACGCTGCGAAATTGTCCCTGCAGGAGTGAGTGGAGGGAAGATGAAAACACTTTCATCCTTTCTTCTCCTTTGAGGGAACGTCAGTTCAATAGAACCTATGTTCCTTCCCCAGCTTTCTTTTGATAGTGGCTATTGTTGTACTGGTGCGGGGTTCTCCTTTTTTTCCAGACGCTATGAAGTTGCTGCACTTTTGCCTCTCTCCTCGCTTAAGTTTTGATGGAGGATTTTTTTTTGTTTAATTCTCTGTTATTGATGATGTTCAAGGTATAGTATTGACATCTTCTTCTATTTTTAGTTAGCCTTGATGCGTTGTTTTCTTTTGTTGACGCTTATGCCTGTGTTATTTTTTATATCCTAGGGTGCTCAGAGCTTTCTGGGTTTTGTGGCTGAAGAAGGTCTGTGACCACTGACCGAAACCGGTTCTATTAAACTGACGTTCCCTCACAGGGGAAGAAAGGATGAAAGTTTTTTCATCTTCCCTCCCCTCACCCCTGCAGGGACAATTTCGCAGGATTTGCCACCTAATTTATAATAATTTATTTCTTAACCTGCGTTGTTAGGTATATATTAAGTGAATCTAGAAAGCTTAAGCATGGGTGGGGGATGTGTGGCATTTAATGCTCGTATATCCAGTATCCGTTGTTAATTTTATCGGACTCTAATGTTATAGTAGGGACGTTTAGTAGCTGTGGGTGAGAGGTGTGTCTCATGTCACCACTTCATCTCCCATTGCGCCCCTTCCCACTGGCCCATCACTTCCCCTCCGTCAAACTTACCAGTGGGTGGAGAGGTTGCATCTTTACATATATATCTGAAACCCTTTGGTTCATAAGCATGCGGCCTTATATAGTATGATCAACCATGCACTATCTATTCCAATGAGTGAACAAAATTTATCAAAAGAAAAGTCAATTATTAAAAATAAGCTGCAAGTAATGGATACGGGGGAGATCTCGTTGATACCATATGGCATAAGGTTTTGAGGAAAAAGAGTAGAGGCAAAGTCTCCAATTTGGCTAGGGAAGATGTAACCTTGGAAGAGAAACAATGGATAAGTATACCTTATTATGGGAAAGTTTCTGGTAACGTAGGTAAAATTCTATCATCTAGAGGTTACAAAGTGGGTTTTAAAAATAAAAATAACAAGGGTCCTTTAAAGACAAAATCAGTGTTCAGGATAAAAGTTGGATCTATCAATTTAAAATTTTCTTGCGGCCATGAGTATTCTGGTCAAACTGGTAGGAAATTCAGTGAAAGAATTGACGAACACGAAAAGGATTTCTATAACAGTTTTTAATGAACACTGAAATTTATACATTTGTGTTGCTTTATTCTAAACGCCTCTGCCTTTTGAAAATATACTTTGATTGGAAGGGTGAGGTGATGGGTTGTTGACCGCATTGCAAAAATACTTGTTTTAACAGGGGATTCAAAAGGAGGATGGGACGTGACTTAGGTCTGCGAGGGGAAGTCTCAGTCACTGGAGGGGGCAGGTAGCCGAGTTTCTCACCCACAGCTATAGTCAGGAAATTAGACTCTTCAAGTTTTTCAAATGTTCATTATTTCTAGCATTAAGTTACGTGGAACACTGCAGTATTTCATTAGTGTTGTTGGGAATTTTTGTACGTTCAAGAACCTTGATGTATCCACCACCTGTGATTGAGGTTTAACCCACCCCCCTATCTAAGCCCTGAGGATGGTATACAAATATACCGAAACGTTGGCCTAGAAATATCATGGTAAATTTTCTGACTGAACCTCAAGACCCCAACAAATCATATTTTGAACAAAGCAGTCGAGAAACCAAACTTTATAGTTAAGATTAACAAATATGATTGCTTCTTCCAAGTTAATAATGCTGCACGCTGATCTGGTAGTATATAAATTCATCGTTTGCTTTCTACGATTTCCTGGCATCTCTCCAGAATGCTACATTGAGCTTTGCACTGTAAGTACCTACATTGATGTGTTCTAACTTTTTCTTTCTTTTAACATTGGTGAAAGATGTGCCTCACACTAATTTTCCAAAATTTGATTTTTCAATTTACATTATTGAAACTTTTCTTTTAGAGCATTTTAGGTAGTTCCGGTGAAATGTGGTGGTAAAAAAAAGTTGTGAATAGTGGTGGTCCGGTACAATTACCCTTCTCTCAGAGGGTCGGCTACTCCCAAACTGCGACGTTGTCGGCAGGAGAGTCTCCCGGGAGCCCACCTAAAGGCACAACTAGCGCTTCCTTCTGGCATTCTGGGAAACTTACAGTACTAGTCAGCTGATCTCGTATCATTTCAGGTGCTTTAGATTTCAGGTTCAGGCGGTTGTTGTTATTCTGTTGTTGTCACTATCACGAGTTTTCTAGCCTGGTTTCACGTTCCTCCTCAGGGTTCGTTGATATAATAGATACCTATCGGGTTCCTTCTTTGAGTATTAAGGCTCATAAGATGGAGGGCTCTGAACTCAACGCTGTTTTCCTGTCAAGGCATTCGTGCCACTACAGTCGAGTTACCGTTGCTAATATATATGTGCCTACATGTACCTATATTTATTAAAAGTTTTTTGCTTACTATATGTGATATTATGACTTCAATACCACCAATATTATTCATTTACGCAGCGCAGGCTAACCTACTTTTTTTCAAGAACAAAGTAAAGTTCCTACTAACCCAGGTTGCCTATCATTTTCAGCTATTTGGCTCGTCCTGAAATTTCATGGTTCCAAAGAGATTCAGATTTTCAAAAAGAAAGGACGAGTTCTTTAGCCGTCCCGATCAGATTAATGCTGTGGGTCGAATTTCGGAAAATGACGTTGGCCACAAAACCAAAAAAGCGTTTTTGGTCGACAATTATTTCATCACCTTTTTAACGCTGAGTCGATTGAGCGTGGTTAAAAACTGTCCCAATCACACCCAGAGATCCTAGCAAGCACACAGAGATGGGTGAATTACTTATTATTAACTCTCAGAAAACTTACTTAGGCATAGGTACCTAACAAAAAGGACATTACCTAGAAACATTCCTTAGAAGATGAGCTTTTCCAGCGATGCTACATAACTAAAACTAAACTGAGAACTAAAAGAGCAAATTTTCGTTAACTTTCTCTCCTCTTTTCGGGACAAATTATCGGCCAATTATATACGAGTATGTAGGAATTGTACAAGAATCGTTGCGAACACAAAGCTTCCACATTTTGTTCCGCAAAGAGCAAAATACTGATAGCATGGAGGCAAAAAGAGATCTGCCCTAGACGGTTGACATGAGTGTAAGCGAGGAGGGCTGCAAAAAATGAAACATCAAGATGTACCTATGTACACTCAACACTTATTAGGTAGGTACCTACTACCTACCTATACAAACTAGGTATGAACCCTACCTATACAAACTAGGTACCTAGGTACTTCTTCAAACGCTAAACACTAATTCAATCTCTGATGCTACCTAAACCTATTTTGAGATGGTTGCCAACCGCTAAACAAAATTACTCGTATTGGATCCATTTCGATACCTAACTCACGAATTCTCCCAGCTTCACTAAAAAGCAATGAGATTCAAGTGTAAGCGGTAAGCCAACGAATACACACATCAGGCACCCGATCAGCTGACTAGTAGCCCGGAATGCCAGAAGGATGCGCTAGTTGTGCCTTTAGGTGGGCTCCCGCGAGACTCTCCTGTTGTCGGCTCCTGGCGGGGTGAGGAAGGGAATCCACTCGGCGGAGTGCACTCCTATAAAGGCACGAGTATAGAGCATCTATCCGGCTCCCGCACCGGGTTGAACGCCATTCTCGAGTTCTTGGAATGCTGTGTTTGGCGATAGATGAGGATCCGAGAACCATAAAACCATCTTCTCCGAACATAGCACATGTGCTAGTACGTAGTACGAGTTGTATCTCTTATGGTACTGTCACACCCCTCTCTCTGTCTCTCTCTCTCTCTGAGTGCGGATTTATGCCCCATTGCACCACTGGGGCGATCTAAGTTCGTTACATGGTAGCAGAGTGTAGTTTGGATTATGTATGGCTGACGCCTAGTAATCCGATCCACTATTTTTGTGGGCGTTAATGTTTCTGATGAAACATGGCCCAGGTTTCCAGAAGGAATACCCATTATACTCCCTTGGATACATAAATAATTTCATTGGCTTATAATTTCTCAATTTTTCCCCTCTTGTTATTTCTATTTTCCATACTTAATTTCTTCCAAGGGCATCGTTCCCTTTTTCATAAGACTCCAAAGTTGGCAGCTCCTAATGTAAGCCTCCAAAGTTGAGCAAGTTATATAATTCCCGATTGTTCCAATCTTTTATTGGGGGTTAATTACCTAATGAATACTTCTTATGAAGATTTATTGACAATCCATCCTGTTTTAATTTCTCTTTATCCTCAATCGCCAATGCAGCTATTTATTAGTGAGCATCAGTTCTCAACCAGTAAACTATTCCACCTGGTTTACATACTTGCTCTTCAATCAAGTACGTCTTTAAGGGGAGGAGTGTGACAGTCACCGTCAGATCCAAGAGAATGTGCATCTGTCCGGCTCCCGCACCGGGTTGAACGCGTCATTCTCGAGTTCTTGGAATGCTGTGTTTGGCGATAGATGAGTATCCAGCAACCGGAAAATCATCTTCACCGAACATAGCACATATGATATTAGTACGAGTTGTATCTCTTATTGTACTGTCACACCCCTCTCTTCCTCTCTATGAGTGCGGATTTATGCCCCATTGCACCTCTGAGGGCGACCTAAGTTCGTTACACAGCTAAGTCACCCAGTTCAATATAATGATATGGTTAAGGGACGCGTCATGTCGCGCATCTGTGATGAACTTACGTCTTCCACTAATAGATTGATTGGTTAAGAAACTTGTTCACGTAACCAATACCTATTTTTTAAGTAGAAGTTGTACAGCACTTTGATGTTATAAACACATCAGCAGTCAAGGAAATTGAGAGGATCGAAAAAATATAATACAACCATCCAATAAATGCAGTAACTTGATTTTATTATCTTTCAACAATGGAAATCATAAGAATATTGCATGATAAGAGAATACAAGTGGAAAAAGAACTAGGTAGCCATTACGCGGTACTGGAAAACCTACAAGCCTTCTGTAACATTCTTGTGTCTCTTTCTCCTGGTTCCATTACCCCATACTCTATCAGTAACTAAGAACTTCTACATTAGTAAAACCATAATTCGCAAGGTAGGGGGGGAAAGTCTTCAAAAAACGAATTATGGTCAGTTAAAAGTTTCCTGATTTTCTTCCACGACAAAAGAACTAAACTAGGTAAATAATCATGTACTATAAATATGTACGATGCCAACACGTCATCAAACTTTGAAAAATAAAAACCCATCAAAATTATCTTCCTTAGGACAAACTGACGGCATTAGAGAGTAGGTTTGGAGCCGTTGAATGGCAAACTTAGGCCTACCGGGTTAAATCTGGCACAAACCTCATGGTACTCGAAAAAACATTTCGCAATCAAAAAAATAATAAAATGACATTAAAACGAAAAAAGAAAAATTCGTTTTGACACCTCAACTATTATGTACACCTATAGAAAGCAATTTTTTTTATTATTATTTTATCAAGTCAATAAAAAATCAAAGACTTGAAGAAAATGTACTTCATTCGTATTCTGCCAATGGATCCAAAGTATATTCGCCGAAATTTTTCATCCATTTCATTGGGTGACTTCTTTGATGCGTCCACCATCTCCTTCGGACACGAAACGTTTGCGGCCCCTGGAGACAAAATAAAGAAGTAGAGGCATTTCTTCGTTAATGAGCATTTAAAAAATGTATACACCTATACAAATTCCCAAATGGAAATTCGAAATTTCCCTAACTTTTCCTTGACCGAAATTCAGATTTCCCTAAAAAAAAATATCAAAATCAAATACTGTTTTGACATTTTATGTCTTTGCTATGGCACATAAACTAAAAAAACGTCACGGAAAATTGCTCACGAAAATATTTTGATGATTTCCACTTACAACCGAGTCGTTGCTAGGGAAATGGTACTTCGTCGTTTTTCATCCCACAAAATTCGTTGACCATTCGTTCGAAAGCTCTCGATTTATCCAACCATATTATGTTAACTTCTGCGAAGTGCGTGGCCAACAAGCTGAGTTATGAGCAAGGTTATTTGAATAATTGTGTACACTCAGGTGATCATTCTCAATAATTGATATTGTGAACATGATTGGCACCGCTTTTTAATTTCTGATGATTTCATTGAGCTGGTGTTTCGATGATTTCATTCATAGCAGGTGATCCAAATATTGCGAGAACGGTTTGATTTGTGAAGCGGTGGTTAAATCATTTTAATAGGTAATTTCTATGCTTTACACTCTCTAAGAAGCTGTAATTTCGTATGTAGCCTCTTTAGGACATTTACTGGACGATGCCCAAGGTCCGGATCAGATGAGTGGCTCTTAAAGCTAATTTCTATGTTTTACACTCTAGGAAGCTGTAATTTCGTATGTAGTCTCTTTAGGACATTTACTTGACGATGCCCAGGGTCCGGATCAGTTGAGTGGCTCTTAGAGCTTGCATACGAGTCTGCAACACATACTTGTCTTCAACTAAAGACATAAAATGTCCCAATGAGTTGCAGACTCGTATGCAAGCGTTTCTTTCTAAAAATGTCAAAATAACAAAACAAAAGCTTAGTAAAACGGCAGGTCGAAAAGGAAAGATTTTAGTTTAGTAAAAGTTTCAATCGATACAAACTCGATATAAAACCTGTATGTTTTGTAATTTTTACGAATTTTCAAAGAAAAATTGAGTTATTTAGATGGCTTCAAAATTTAAAAATTGGGAGGAAGGAGGCGGGGACCCCCTACAAATCCATTTCGTACATCAAAGAATAAAATCCTAGATTTGAACGTATATATATATATATATAGGGTGTATTCCCAGACACTCTTAAAATACGGCTTAAAAAATTCGTTCCTTCTTGGCAAAAGACAGGTCGAGTTCGTGGGCCAGCTCGATCGCCAAATTCAAATTTGCAATTTACAGTGTCTCAAAAAATTCTAAAAAATCAGTTTTTGATAATAGAGCATGTGGGGTGTCACATTCGAAGTATGTTTCAGCGCTGATTCGATTACGACCACTCCCAGATCTCTAAGATTCACAATGTCCTACGTCGTGTATACAAACTAGTTGTTAGTACTCTCAATGGATCAGTCCACTACTCTACTTGGTATGCTCCGGATCTTATTATTTCCGTTTGTATAATCTTCAAAAGTTTAATTATATTTCGCAGGATAGGACTTGTTACAATATTCAAGTCCGTATTAGGTAGATACATATACCAGCAATCACAGCAAGTCTAACAAGTAGTATTAACTCTACGTTTGCACCAGTTGATATAATGAGAAATAGAATAGACTGGTTTAATAACCTGGTTATTGAGGGAGAGAGGAAAGAGAGGCCAAAATTTGTTCAGTTGTTCAAATAGCTTTTAAAAGAACAAAGAAGAGGCAATTATTTGGAATCTTCGTACCTTGAAAGTAAACATACAGGTTTTATATCGAGTTTGTATCGATTGAAACTTTTAGTAAACTAAAAAATACTCACATAAGCACTTTGAACCCCTAGAAGCCAAAATATGTATATCTGAAAGTATCTAGGTATGAATAGAAATTCGTAATCATGTTTCATTTTGGCGAATTGACTAACAGTCATCATGAACATTTCAAAATCGTTTTACAAAATTCAGCGTCATATTGAGTGTTTTCCCGATCGATTTCTATCAAGGGTAGTATCATTCGATTCATTGATATTAAATCTATCATAATCTACCCTTTTATTGACAATGGGATATTCCAGTGATTTCCCCCTTAAAGTACCTTTCTTTAAGATTAACCAATGGGGTTGTCAGGGTAAGACGGATATAAGCAGAAAAAATTTCTTCTCCGAGTTTCTTTATTGCTAGCTTTCAACATCAAAATGTCATCTTCAGGCCCCTTCGTTTCTGTCTAGTATCCTCTATCGCTCATCCGCCTCTGTTCCACGGTCAGATGCATCAGTCTCCGGGGGGGATCTTTAATTTCCATAGGAATTGTTGCCAGTCCCGAGATTAACCTCTTGGGGTGTCTTGTGTGATGTTGAAAGTTGAGTCGAAATATGAAGGATTTTCTGCTGCGGTTATAGCTCTGACTTGTCAGGGACGATGAAGTTTAATTTTTGTTGTGCGGATTCATGAAATTTACTACTTTATGGAGAGGAGATGTCAAAATAAAAAGTTAAATTGCACGGTAACCCTTCCTTCGAGAAGGTCGGGTTACCGTGCAAGTCAGAGCTATAACCGCAGCAGAAAATCCTTCATATTTTGACTCAACTTTCAACATCACACAAGACACCCCAAGAGGTTAATCTCGGGACTGGCAACAATTCCTATGGAAATTAAAGAAATTAAAGATCCCCCCCGGAGACTGATGCACCTGGCCGTGGAACAGCGGCGGATGAGCGATAGAGGATACTATACAGAAACGAAGGGGCCTGAAGATGACATTTTGATGTTGAAAGCTAGCAATAAAGAAACTCGGAGAAGAAATTTTTTCTGCTTATATCCGTCTTACCCTGACAACCCCATTGGCCATAAAAGCCTGATGGATGTATCATGAATCAATCAATTTAAGATTAACGAAAATTAGGGTCCTTTGCCGAAAAATGCTCCACAAAAAATTAAAGAGACAAATGAAATCGGCAGTTTGAAACAAAAAAAAAGGCGGGCTCTGAGTTTGAGCTCAAGACGATTGGATAGGTAAAGGCTCGATACTAAGCAAGGGTACCAACCTAATAACGCTGATATTCCTATTTACTTATGACAGCCTTATTGTTTTTGGTGGTTCCTTCGCACAGAGGTCCACACAGGCACGAGGAGTGCCTTGACGTAGTTTTTTGCCAAAACATTGAAAATTCATAATAAAATAGTGTGGTTGGAGTCTGTATTCCTGGAATTTCATCTGCTTTCAATTGAAAAAATGTAATAAACACGCAAGTATCCTTCATTGGACGATAGGTTTAACAATATTGCTTTGAGTTGTAACTTGGGCTATCGATGGTACTGTGTGAGATCATCGATGCTCGATTATATTGGACCTCGATGAATAAAACATTAAACACTAGATTGCGTCAAATTGCTGAGGTGAACAGGAGAGAATTTAGCTCACTCAGCTTATTAGGAATGAGCCAAGATTTTCTATTGTCTCTTAATGTTCCAGAGAGTCTCCCTATCAAATTTCCACTTCCTAGGATGAACAGGGAAGAATTAAACTTAGAGCTAATCAGGAAAAAGTCCATAATTTTATTTGTCTCTTGATGTCCCAGGGCATCCAGACCAGCAACCAAGACAGGTAGTTATTTTGACAGTTGTTAGGCGGGGCCACCTTCCCAGTTAGGTACCAACCGCTTATGCATTCTTATACTCAAAAATTTAGATACCGGGCCATCACAAAGACATAATACTTGTCAAAATATTATAAACCAATCCTTTCAGTAAAATATAGATTAGCTGAACAAATAGATCGAAATTACGTTTGAGAGTGATCCATAAAGTTCAGATAAAAAGCTGGTCAATCCATATTTTTGATTTCTAAGCTCGAAAGGGGGATCGGTCTACCCCTGCCAAGGTGTGCTGAGTTTTTTCCCCCACTTTATTAAGTGTATTTATTTGGCTTTTTAGTTCAGGAGGACCACTAGCATATTCCTAAGGTAAAATATCATATTTAGCATTAAAAATGAGGTCCTAATATTCATATCTTCTTGATTTCCATAGAAACTTCTAACATCACACTCACCTGTTTGGCATCTTTCGCACCAACTCGTCAGATATGACTTTCTCCTTCTGGCACAGGCTCACGAAACGCTCTAAAATGGTCCCAGCTAACGGCACGTCAAGAATGATGTCTGGCAAGTCGTCGAACACTCTTATGAATCCCGTTTATTGTATCAAGTGGTAGTCACCTTAAAAATTATGGTTATCATAAAATTATTATTTTATTATAATAAAAAATCATTGTACATTACCTGGTTCATCATGTCTGGAGTGATAATAACTGCATCGGATAGTGACTTCAAGAGCTTACACATAGCTTCTTCAACGTTAGCGTTCATAGCTTCCATTACCATAATGATTGCCTGGAAGAGACGGATTTTGTATTCTTATTAATTTCCTGCCTACATAAAACTTAGTAAACTGTACTATTATTTAATTTTCTAATAATAAATTGATACATATTTAATTGTGTTTTAACCTGTCCATACACTTTCTTAGGGCTTAAACGTCTATCGCCATACTGAAACGGATAGAACCGATTCCGAAGGGTTGTGGGTGGTGGTTAACCCACAATAATAGTAATTTCGAAACTCAAGTGTCAATGGGTTTCAATGCGCATGCGCGACGTCTTTTACAATGATTCGATTTACCACTTTATTTAATTATCTTTTGCATTTAGGCGCCATGGGCCATCTTAGTATATAAGTAAAAAAATAATATAGCTCTATGCTAGGCAATACAAAAAAAATTTTCCTCAATAAACATATTATTTCAAAACATGAAATTAACAACTCAATTTAAGAAACTAACAAATGAATAAATAAAAATATATATTTGAAAAAAAAATAATTAAGTTTTAAAGTCGAATTATCGAAAAGTAACAAAGATCCTAACGACTGTTTTGCAAAACATGTTTATCGATGAGACGCGATTGTCGTTCTCTTTATTCTTATCTTATTGATGTGTCAAGAAAGTTTTTCAAATCCTCAAGTTTTAAGATTTTTAGGCTGACTTTTAATTTTTTACAGATAATTTTATTATTCTTTTTTTTTTCTTTTTTTTTTAAGTCAACAACAATTTTTATTTGTTAATATTTTCGGATATACTTTGAGACACAAGATAACTTAATATTTCATTCTACTCTGTCTTAGTTTTGCAATGATTATTTGAACTTTGCATATTCCACTAGGGTGATTGATCATATTGTCACAATAAAAACTGAGGCTGTTTGATTATGCCCTCGATGGAAACTGTAATACAATCTTTACTATCTGAATGAAAAACGTTAAATAGCTTGTCTGCTCGTCCATTCCAGTAGGTGTATACAGATCTATAAAACTTCCAGAAAGTGTTGCCTATACCTTTTTTTCAATTTTATGGTGTGAAAATTTATTTTGGGGAAAGGAAAACTGGGAATTATAGAATAGTTGGATAAGCAATTTGGATCTTGTTAGAGGATGGAGATTTGGATGTCAGACGAATTTCCTCAACAGTCGACCAGCAAAGGCAAGAACGCTCCGTCTTCCAATTCAAGTGGTCGAACTTTTCTTCTGACTCTTCTTCTGTTAACTTTCCATTTCGATTTGAAACACCCGATTGACCTAACTTATGAAAATCGTATTGGAATCGTGGTGATGTGTGGAATTCCTGTCCAGCAAGCTTTTAAATTGTTGGCGCCAATTTAATGAAAACTCTTTGGACAACCAAGATCATTGATTTGTTACTGGTTTTCCTGAGTAATTACGATGATGCATATCTGGTCAATGTCCTTATGAAAGGTGTGATTCTCAGAGAGTTAAGTTTACAAGAGTGCACCACAATTTATTCCGTCATTAAATAAACATACCAAAAGTATCTATACTCCGAGAGATATAAGAATGGGACCAATAATTCCCCTTCCATTATAACTGTAGCGAGTGACCTCTTCTTGGTCACTTTTCATGAGTGCCAACTTAAGAAAGAAAATTTCCCAATTATGCTGGGCCCTCAGTTCCCATCAGGCCTCACTTGCGTTACGTCGTCTTTGCTTACTGTCATTGACCTGCTACCAGCTCCCGTCATCCTTCTTTTTTTCCCCCACTCATTTCTATAAACGCACTTAGGGCCACTTTCACCAACAACCTATGTAAGCGGAGATTGGCCAAACTCGATTAAATATAATCTCGAGGATCAAACCTTGGCGTCTTTCACCAACCCAAAATTCGTTTAAACCAAGATTGGAATAATCGAGTTTCCTTAACGGAGATTCCGCAAACTGTCCAATGAAAAATTGGACAATTTGAAACGACAGTTTGAAAACCCGCCATGTGTCCGACATATCAAGACAATAAAGCAGTGAATCACAACCACGACCAGACCAATCATTACCCGCGCCGTTTTTATCAAGTTACCTACTATCTAGTTTCCATCCTGTCATCCTCCAGCAATTTCGTATTATAATTCATCGATTTGATGGTAAAAGCCTTATTCCAACTTACCTGTGCACTCCAGGTGAGGGAACTCCAGGTGAGTGTCAATAAGCACTTAGTCTCATTGGTTTTAATCTCGGCTTTTCATCGGACTACACATTTTGGTTATTGAATTAGTTTTTATCAATTTTTGGCACTAATTTAGTTGTAATAATTTCACAACGAACTCGGACAAAATGGCATCTCAATCTTCGCCGACAGATGAGAGGACTCATTCTTCAAGAGGGGAAAGTTTTTCGCGTCTGGAACTACTTCCAGAAAGAAAAAGAATACCACGGACCACTCAAGAACGTAAGTAAAGTAAGTGAAGAAGTTTGTGACGCAACTGGCCTCAGCAAGAATACGATATTTTGGATGAAGGGAAAAGGGGTGCCTTTAGAATTAAACACCAAGTGGATATTACTGGTTCCTATTACTTGGTTCCTACTTTCTTTTTCCTGAATAAAGTATTCAAAATTATGGGTATGCGTTGATTGGGACCTTTATGTTCCTCTCTCATCTAAAAAAAGCGGGTAGGAGAAGTTTCTCTCATTTTAAAGGGAATTATTCCCTCTCAATGGGAATCTTGTTTCCCTCTGGGTGCACATAAATGGAGTGAGGTCTGTTCGAAGGAGAGGGGGTACATCTTCCGTTTGGTCAACCTGACTTTGTTGGCTAGTCCCTTTCTCATATATCTCGCACTATAGTAATATTTATTGAACCGTTTGGGTCAATGCTATGCCAGACAGAGATACGAAGAGATTTATGTAATGAATCATATTAGGATCGTTTGGATTAACTTACTTCGTAGACAAGTTCATGGTGGAAGTGAGGAACTTCGAGATCAAGAAGGCATCGAGTGGCTTCTTTAAGGTCACTGGAGGAAATGTATTCTTGCAGGAGGAGGTTCATTTGTCTGATGAGGTACTTAACCGGTCTCAACCCTCCACCAACCCCCCAAACGTTGTCAAGACGAACCAACCCGTGTTTCATAGAGAGCAGAGTGTCTGCTCGTGCCAGAGTTTGTCTATAAAAGGGAAATCATATGGTGAGACGTCATGGCCATAATTTGTATTAAAGAAATTGCTATGGTAAAGCCAGAAAATATTGGCGGGTGAAAGATGGGAGGCAAGCTACCCCCATTGCTCCCTCCAGCACTTCCCCTTCATGAATGTGACAGGCGAAAGCACCACTTTTTTATGGTACGAGTCATACAGTTGAGGGACATTTGCAGGTATGTAGGGGGGGGGGGGGGGGGGGCGCAGGTAGCAGTTACCTGAACTCACCGATATTTTCGGTCCCTACTATAGTAATCATTCTATATAAAGCCTCATATTACATTCCTTACACGCTTCTAGTTCAAACTTTTCGGTTCATAGTGCAAGCATAGAATACCAATGGTGATAGAAATAGCTAGGCCGTAAGCGTGAGGTTATCAAAATCTATTCAGTTCTGTAACCCTATGGCACTTGAGGGACGCCAACCCCATTCAAGTAACTCCGCACTGAGCATAGAGGCCTTTTCTCAACTAGAATGGTCACTATGGTCAGCATACTTATAGAATTAATCACTTACCTAGTTATAGTGCCATCGAAAGTGACGCCAAAATGAACGTAGATAATTTAGATGATTCGTTATTTTGAGTCACAATCTATTAGTAGGTACTGTAGCTATGCACATTGGACAGTCTATTCACAACCACAGAGGCCCAGGGATTTTGGTAGGCTTAGGCAAGAAAATTTAAAATGGCGTATACATATCTAAAACCATAAATGTCATCAACATTTTGCATATAAAATCACCAAGTGTTTTCAGGCGAGAGAAAGGAATCTGATAAACTTTTCCTCTGTGCAAAGAGCTACCCTCAATGAATTTCACATTTTGCCTTTCAAATACAAAAACCGCCTCAAATTATAACCTAAACGTTTATCCTATTTAGTAGAGGTATTCATGGTAGGCATTAATGAAGTTGTTTGAGTTCTCGAGTTTTAAGTTTATAGATAGATTTGTTTATTATTTTACAAAGGATTGTATATTTTATATAACCTGAGTTGGCCTTCACCAATTCCCACAAAGGAGCTACTTAGCATCTTGATTTTCGACGATTTGATGAGGGAGCCTCATGAAACCATCGCTTTTCTATGAATTCCATTTTCGACGATTCAATTTACGAAATGGACTATGAACCCCCCCCCCCTCCCCTCCCCCGCCTTACCCCTCAGTTTATGAAAAAACCGTCCATATAGGTCAGCGTTCTTCCCTACCCAATATATTCTCAACAGACAAATAATGTTGATGGAAAAAAAAATCAAATCAGAAGATCAATCAATCAATGATTATCATCAATCAAATTATGTTGATGTTGTTTATGTTGTTCTCAATAGTGAATCTATACAAACTCCAAAGAAAAACAAAATTTAACACCCCTCCAAATTAGTTTAGATTACTTGCAATCAAGGGTCGACATCACGAAAATTTGAGCCTCAGAAACCTTTTCATAAAGTATTTCATCTCGAATTATATGTCATAAAGAATTAGATAAAAATAGAACCAGCATGACTGCAGAACACGAATAACGAGCCATGATTGAAGAGACATTATCTCGAGTTTATTAGTGATAATACTTACTAGCCAAAAAGTGTTTATTTGTCCACAGAAGTAATGAATCATTGTGCAATGCAACATTTAAAATGGTAGTTATAATCACAAAGTTCCTACATCGAGATACATTTCCAATATGATGAAAGTAATGGAAACTACTGAAGTTTCGCTAGTGGCGCTTTACAGACAGTAACGGGCTTTCTGCACGCTAAGATGTGAAATGTGAATTTCTTGATATTCAGTGAAAGGACCTGAAATTAATCCTTTTTTAATTGATTTATTTTGTATAGAAATTATCGAGACCTACCTGGCCAGCTCAGTTTCCGCTTTCTCTTTGAGCGATTGAATGACTTTTGGAGGTATGCAGTCATCAGCGATCGCTCGTGCCAGGAAATTGCCCAGCACAACGGGCGCGTCGGGAGTATCCAAAATTAAATCAGGCAAATTGGTAACCAAAGTGTCAAAAGCTGCAACCAAAATCGAAATTCCTCGATTAATATACTGAGAAATTGATGGAACGAAGAAAGTTCACAGTCGTAGTAGTAGAAAGTTGTATGGTATCAACCAGAACTTTTAATCGTAGAATTACGTCGATCATTTTAATTACATAAGTAAAATGGTAAGGGAAGAAATATTAACAATACTGCAGATTTATACGTGGTTTTATAAAAACGCCACTGCAGGACCTAGTAGCAAAACCCAACACGCAAGTTCATACTTTGATTATATACTACAAGAAACACATTTCGATCATTTTTTCAAATTTTACCTTCTGTCTCACCATCAGTTAAAAAAATCTGTTTGAATTTGTATTTTGTGAATTAATATTAGATAATTCAATAGAACTGAAGGCAGAAAACCATAAATTAATGGTTAAGCAACTTGAATAACAACCATAGAGTCCCTAGAAGGCCCACTCGCTTGAACTAGCACGCCCATTATCTCGAGACTCAATAATTGAGGGGTAAACAAAATAGGCCACGAAAGGTCTTGAATTATTTGGTCTTCACCCTAAACGAAAGTAAGTCGAACGGGAAGTAGAAGACGCACCTGGGGTTAGGGCAGTATCTATATCACTTTCAGATACTACTTGAAAGGTTGATGATGCGAGTAAACCACCTGTGGGCCTCTAAAGGATTAGTACGGGAGGAACTCCTAATGTTGCGATGCATAATGGTTTTGTTAATATCCAACATCGCTAGTCAGGTTAACAAGGATATTTTATCAGTTTACTGAATTTGTAGCAAAACTCTACCGACTTACGGAAACAAAAATTGTCTGTTTTCTAATAAACCGTTCATAATGACTAAGTAATAAATTGAACATACTCAACGTAACGTTTCAGAGCAATTTCCAATGAAAGCAACAGACTCTGTGATGGTTCGTACCTTGAGCGATGTCTTTTTGCTTGGCAATAGTGCCATACATATCAGATATCAACACAGATGTCATTTCACGGTGAGACGGCTTGTGGTCCATCGCTATTTCTATTGCAAGCTGGCACAGCTAAGAGAGAGAAAAAATACAGTTGTAATAAGAGGGTGAGTTATCAGGCAAATATCAACAGGAAAGTACCAACCGATTGATAATATATATATGCTTGGGACATACAGAAAAAGATTAATAGTTGAACAAATGTTAGGAAAATAGCGCGAAGCCTCTACTTCAAGTTGAGGGTTAACATAATGATTATACTTTTCATCCAAAGAATTGAAAGGGAATCTGGTCTTCATTAAGTACAATTGTCCACAATTATTCGAATGAGATTGAATAATGAAATAAATACTTGACGCAATCCTTCAATTGCAAAATGAGAAGACAAATTAAAATCAAGAACAGTAACCCAGTGTGCCTATAAATTTAACGAACATACTAAAAATAAATCTAATAAACTAGTAGGGAATACGTACAAAATGTCTTTTGTTGTTGAGATTCAGTTCTTGGAATGACAAGATGGCTTCATGAGGATCTGCATGCTCAAAATACTCCAGAATTATCATCTCTGCGGATTTCTACGAACAGCAAAGTGTAATGTATTAGATTTTGTAGCAACCATCCCAAGAAAGATCCAATAAAATTTTTATGAATTTCTTCTTATAACCCGAAATTTGAATAGCTTTATTGTTTATTCGTGGTATAGAAACCCCTTGTATAAGAACAAAACCCAATTCTTCTATTGAAAAATTAAATTTGAACAGTCAATCACAGTATAAGTCCACTACATGAGCTTGAATGAGCCAATTTCTGACGAATAACACACACAGGAACGTCAAAATGTCTAGAGGGTGTATGAAGATTGGATATAATATTTATCGTAACGTAGGGGACAATATGTATCCACTGATCGAGGAATATTTAAAATATACATGGCACGTATACCATAATTTAACATTTATGTTTTGAGATGTAGGTGAAAATGTGTATTCCGCGTACCACTGTAAACAACTAGATATAACAATAATCGAAGAGTTTGTTTTAATTTTATGCAAAATGAAGGAATAGAAACAAGAAGTGTGAGATCCGAGTTCCTACGCTTCACAATAATCTCAATCCAGCGGGACTCACGAGATAGATGTGACGTAGGTATCGTTTATAAAAAGAGAAAGGTGATGTTGAGCAGCAAACTGATCCATGGATGAATCTTGACTACATACTTATCTTGTTCTATTTTAGATCATTTTCTTTAAAAAATATATTAAATTTAAAAAATAATAATCATCGATTTTATAATGGATAAGAAAAGTGTAGTAGCTGTATTAAAGAAGCGTTCTTCCATGGAAACCCATTTCGGGGCACCTAGAAGCTATTTGAATGTATGCATTGTATATGCATGCGCTGTACCTTCAAGATGACAACACATCTTAGAAACGTGACGAAATCCGTTCAACAAAAAGGGTGTCCACAAAGATAATTTATCATGTTGGATCGATTTTGACATCATAAATAACAAACCATAACTGGAGGTACGGCAGAATAATTCCTGCCCTGACCTTATATAGTCACAGGTGAAAGGGTATTCAAATCCTATAGGTCAGGAGAAGTGAAAGGAGGTGGCAACCAATGAGGGCACACAAAGTGAAAGGGACTCACAGCAATGAGATATACTAATACACACTATTATAGGAATAAACCTGTTATAACTAATAGAGAAATACTGTAAGGAATCTCATGATTCTGGTAATCAGCTATCAGTATTCTGAACTTTCCAAGTACATCCAAAATAATGAATTGTCAAGATCAGCCCAGTCGTTTTCCTGCAACAGGATGGGTACAATCAAACCAGGAATTTGAAATCCATTGAAGGAGTGCTGCTACCCAGAGAAGTAAGCCAAAGCCACAAACTAACTCTGCCAAATTCCAACTTTAGTCGAAAGGATCTTGAACAATTAGTTATACAGCAACCCGGATTCGTACGAACTAAATCACTCGCGACGAAGTTGGGGAAACCCATTTCAATAAAAAGCGGGAATTAAGAACGTTGTCTAATCCCACGAAAATAACATAACATAAGGAGTTACAATGTTAGATCGATTTTCTGCAGTTAGGTAATCTTCAGTAACAATTACTGATTATGTTATCAGATCAGGTTACTGTTTAAAACTTAAAGTTGTATTAATTAAGATAATTGTTTGGTTTACGAGTATGAAGGGTCGTGCGATAGAACTTGAGTCATCCATGAGATTATCGCGCGTTGAATCGAATTAATACAAGTTCAATACCACTCTAAAGAATCAGCTTGAGAGACCATTTACATCTACCCTAAAGTTTTGAGTGCATAGGGGTCAATGGATCGGGAGAAATAGTTGTCTCATAACCTAAATAGCGCGTGAGCTTTACAATAATACGTATAGGAGATAACTTAGGAAACAATTCGCAAAATACCCAAAGATTTGTTAAAAACTGACCGTATAGTTTAAGTGTTTTCACTCTGGCAACGAATTTTACGTCGACCAACACAGTGGTCATTTCTTCCTATTGTGATGAATTTCGTAAACAATAATTTCGAGAAAATTCTTCAATTACCCCCAACTTTGAGAAAAATTGTCCAATCTCCATCACGGGTACCAAAGCTTCCCAACCTTAGCTACCTACTTAGTGAGAAAAAAAAGTATTTTCCATCTCTTAATATTTTTGGGCATGCAAATAAATTTTATTGTATTCATAATTTTAAAACATTAAAAGATTATATAATGTAGCTTACCCTGAGCTCTTCATCGGATGCCTCGGGTATGAAGGTGGAAAGCTCGATCTCTCCATTGTCGAGGGAATCGCTGTCATAGTTGGGATCGTTCCTATCGATGTCCTCTTCTTCAGCGAGTTCGGATCCCAATTTCCCCCACACTCCTTTGCCACCAGCGCCGCCTAGAAATGTGAAATGTATTAAACTTTTGGATGATTAGAGTAAAAACAGCAGGTCATACAAATCGTCGCGTTGAGGTGGGGTATACGAAAACTATTGAAAAATACACTGCCAAGGAAATGGCACATGAGCTTCCTCGTGACCTTCACAGTACGTCACCATTGAATTCCAGAAAACTAGAAACGACCGGTTCTGGCATCAGGGAATTAATAAGGTGGGAAATTGGAAGCTGAATGGTACATATAATAAATGAAATTAATAAGGAAAATTTTGATTTTAATATGGGACCGTAACAAAAACATCACTTTCGCGCATGCGCCTAGCGTAATGCTGCTGATGATTGCGAAGAATGTGATACGGGACCTTAAGAAACCTTGCCCGCATCATCCCTGAAAATCTGACCGAAATCCGTTCACGATTGCCTGAGTTATGACCGAAACAAGAAAATTTTGTTTGCGACTGCGCAAAGGCTACCGTTGATTCGATCATGACGGAACTGATAGGGGACCATGTAGAGCTATACCCGCACGATCCCTAAAAATTTGAAGAAAATCGCATCAAAATTGTGGAAATTACGGCTGTTGCAAGGACCGTAACAAGAATATTTCGTTCACGCATGCGCAGAGCGTACCACTAATGCAATTATGATGATTGTCTTATGGGACCTCAAGGGACCTTACCCACATCATCCCTGAAAATCTGACCGAAATCCGTTCAACATTGACCGAGTTATGACCGTCACAAGGAATTCACGTTAGCGCCTGGGCAGAAGCTACCGTTGATTCGATCATGATGAAGTTGATAGGGGTCCATCTAGAGCTTAACCCGCACGATCCCTGAAAATTTGGTTAAAATCGGATCAAAATTGTGGAAGTTATGGCTGTTACAAGGAAATGTGGACGGACAGACAGACACGGAACCAAATTTGTTCAGGAGGCTCTGAAACGCAAAATGCGAGTAGAAATTTTGATTTTGGAGCAAAAAATTTTTTTTCATTTCGAAAGTGAAAACAAAGCTTCCGCTGCCTTGCAGTCTCGGAAGCAATATGTAGAGGACGGGTAGTTCTGCACAGTTCACGTGAGGATAGGTGCACTTTCACAGTAATATCTCCCCAGTCGCTGTGCATTGAGGGAGTTCGCTGGTGCTAATTTCAATATTACCTTCCATTGAATAATCAATTAACCTCTTATAACTAAATTAAAATCTATCTTCTTTTACCTACGCTGAATACCTCTCGTCTATAAGCCCTGTGATAATAATGAATCTGAACCCCGTGCCGATAGTTTTTAATGAGGAGAACCTTAATTATTCCACTTTATTCCGATACATATGCCGCGTTGTTAAAATATAACTAATTTCGGGATATAACGAACCGACGATTTCCACATTTTTAGACTGGGAGGGGTGAGGCTAAAACGAATACAACAACGCAATTACTGCAGTACTTAAACTCCTACTTCACTCTGTGCCACTAAATACCGAACTGTAGAGACGAATGGAAGTGAAACCGCGAATGAGTTGAAAATTCAGCGTGATACGCTCACGATTTTCAAGGTAAAATTATTAGCAAAACACGAGTTTTTTCGGCCTAGACAACTGTATAACGAATTTGTAAACATCGAATTAACCAGACCCTACGAGTTTATTACCTCCAAGTCGTTTCAAACAGGAAAAGTCATTTTTTGAAAACAAATAAAATATAAAATTAAAAAACGCTTTGTTATTACTTTCACTATATTATGATTGTAATAATTTTGTCACTAAAACAGCCATGAGTCACTCCTATGAAGTTATATTAAAAACTATTGAACGACAGTAATAAACGTTCGACTTTCTATAATCAGCCAGTAGGTCTTACCGAAACAAGTAATTTTATCTCCCCCCTCCCCCCTCTCTCTCTCCCCTCCTCTCTCTCTCTCTCTCCCTCCCCTAATGTTTGGGCCAGTCTCCATTCGATTGGTTGAACTGAATTCAGTAGTATTTTCCAATCTAATTCAACATTTCTCACAATAAATTCTACCTTTATCACATTGAATACAAATTTTTCCCTTTCAGAGAAGGGAAAAAGTATGTATTCAATGTGAAAAAGGTTGAACTCATTGTGAAAATGCTGAATTAGACTGGAAAATATTTTATCTAAAGGAAACGAAAAACTATTCTTATTTCATCAGTTTTCAAGTATATATATATATTTTTGTTCTTTCTTTCTTTCTTTTTTTTTCCAATTCCATCCTTAGGGGTCGATTGAGAGTCATGCCCAGATTGCTTGAATTTCTCCGGCTAATGTGTGATTTCTGAGCAAAATTTCGTATACTTTGGTCCAGTAGTTTCGAAAAAAAGTTGCGGTCGTTATACGAACGGGTTCTTCTGTCAATTTTTAGAATCTGCGTATATTTAAACATAGAGCAACAAATATTGGGATTTAGCGTGGAGCACGAGACCATTTTGCGAGACCAAAATGTGTCTCGAAAGTAGCGGAAAACAGTAGCTGCCTAAACCTCTCTAAAAATAATATCATTTATAGGGAGCCTCTCCGAGATATCAAGAGACGAATGAAATAATGGACTCTTTCCTGATCAGCTAAATGAGCTAAATTATCCCATGTTCATCCTAGGAAGTTGAAATTTGTTTGGGAAGATTTGATTTGAGAGTCAAATGAAATTATGGCACTTTCCTGTTCAACTGCGTGAGCTAAATTCTCCCACATTCACTCAAGGAAATTTAAATTTGACAGGGAGCCTCTCTCAACTCTCTGGGACAACAACAGTCGCATGAAATGACATACTCCATCCTGATCGGCTGAGTAAGCTCAATTCTCTCCTTTTGCCCTAGAAAGCTTTAATTTGGTAATTTTCAGCCGTTAGGCTCTAGGTGACCAAAGGGGGACCTGGGTCCAGCCCCAGTGGGGCGCGGAGTGCCGAGTTTTACATGGTTGATTACAACGGTTTATAATTGAAAATAATTAACAAACGCTGCAAATTATTTCACAAAGGTTCATTATTTTTTTAATTGAGTATGATCGTAGTTTTAGTAGGCTTGCGTACGTCATAAGGCCCGTCCAGACTCCTCGGCGTGTCCTATTTTGAGTTGCCACAACCTATACTTCTATAATTATATACGCGTGTTTATATTTCTCGATTTGAGCTCCTATCTATTCAAATAGTTATTGCCTTAATAATATAATTATCTTAGTACGTACGAAAAGTCGAGAGGATATGTTATTAAATATGCGTAGGAAAAGCATTGTTATTAACACACAAATATGACCTAGAAAAAAACATATATTCATGCCTCGAAGGAATGCCGTACCATCTCGTGGTGCCGCGGTGTATTATATGGGTATAACACGTAAGAGTAATAAATATCCATTCTCTTACACCCCTCTGCTACGCCCCTGATCACCCCAAACACCACAAGGTGCCGCGGCGCCTCCTCTCACTCCACCCCTCGCTCACCCCCCTCCGTGACCCCCTGCCAAGCATGCCAGGCGTGCGTGCGTGCGTAAGTCTAACACTCAAAGCCTTGAAAAATACACTTTTTCGCCCGTTTTTGGCCCATAGCATCTGTGCGAGTAAAGCGATCGGGATGGTTAAACGTTAGGACCAACTAGACCCCAAATGGAGTCTATGTGCGAAAGAACGGTTTTTTAAGTCAATTCTTAGGCCTTTTATGGTCCGGAAGGCGAACGGCGGACGGACATTTCAAATTTGGATTCTACGCACCTTGAAACGTTAAGTGACAAAGTTTGAGAGGGGGTTATAAAATTTTTTTGCTACACGATCACATAGGCTTATTATTGGAAATGATAAACCAAAAACCGTCGATTCATCAGAATGAAATTAGAGATTTTTCGTCTAAATTTCCTCTTATCCATAAGCTGACGAGTTGATACGTAATTTCCCAGACTGAATCGAATCGTGATACCCAAAGACCTCCCCAAAAGCGTAATAATCTACCGTTACACTTGAACGATCAAACAACCTATCAAGCTTGACTTTATGTTTGATTAGATGTGAAACTCGTTAATTGCTCAGTAAATGCATCTGCTCATTTAGAAGCAGTAGAACGGATATAACTCTTCATTACAATATCTCGAAAAAACTGAGAAGAAAACCCCACGAATTAACACAGTGAATGTGAAATAATGAAATAATTGGTTCATCAGCCACATTAATTCAATAGACTTTGTGTAAACACGTTCTGTATCTTTGTTTTGGATTGCATATGAAGTAAATACGATCAAAACCGAATTGCTAATAAGTTGTAAACTTGGTGAAATAAAAATGTTTAAAAAACTAAGGTTTATTATCGAACAATAAAACAAACAGCAATTTTGTTATTTCAGAGCAAAACTTTTCATTTTATGGAGTTATTTATGACCGATTAAATTAGATTATGTTCAAATTTCTTTTGTTGATCATCATCTACCAATCGGTACATATCCAATAATTAGTGACTCTAAGACAGAAATTGTAACGATTCGCTTTCGAATACTAGGCACCACGCGTATTTCTTTAACACGAAGAGTTTTCATGTGAAGACGACCGAGGCACTGTTTAATGGACTGTGGAGCATGAATTTATCCCACTTCTGACATCAATGAATATTATTAAAATCATCTGCCGAAAGTGAAAACAAAGATTCCGCTACCTATAGGTGGACTCGGAACCTAAACAAGATAAAAAAGTCCAGTCATGCAGCATAACCCCATGAGCGAATTTTTGAAGAAATCTTCGAAATTTCAGTCGCTATTGATCGTGTAGAGAAATTTCAGTTTATGATTTTGATAGACAAACATGGAATCAAATTATTAAAAATAATTAGGAGGTACTCATACTTTATTATTAATAAACTAATCTTGTAGATTTAAAGACAAATGTAGGTAAATATTCATAGATTTCGATGTCCACTGTGGTCAGTATTGAAGGCAGTTGAAATCTTAACAGTGTACTACATAACATCATGAAATCTTGACATAAAATAAAATAACATACCGACGTCATATGAAAGAAACGTATTTCCAAAGCCAATCGATGATGAGGCTTTATATTACGAGTGATATAAAGTCAGTTGCATTCGAATCTAGTATCCCACAGCAAGAAATTGACAGACAAACTGTAGTCTCTGTTTCGAACAAATATTACCGATTTTTACAACTATCGAACGGCATTATTTCGATTTTTAACTGATTTTTCAACTTTGAAATGTATGACACATACATACATACATCAAAAAATGCGTTAAACTTAAGAATATGATTCAGAATGGCCTGAAACGGATTTCTGCATAAATTTTTTTCAAAAATTCACATTCTACAAATTTTGAGGCGAGAGCAATAGCTTAATTTTCTTCAAAAATTCGCTAAAAGCAGAGCATCCCCCCACCCCGGTTTTTTAAAGCATGAGTATCCCTCATTCAACAAAATTCGGCTCTATCTTTTCATCTAATCCACAATATAGAATCCACAATATACCTCATTGAAAGATACCTACCATATTGATAGGTTTTTTCGCCACAATATTCGCACTATGGCTAATTCTTTTGGGGTAGTTGGGGAGAGGCTGTGGCTTCCTCTCCGTCTTAGGTCTGTCCACAGAACATAGAATATAATCTATTTCTACAGAACATAGAGTAGAATCTATTCTATTCTAGAATAAATTATATGTTCTAGAATCCATTCTATGTTCTGTGGGTCTGCCCCCGCGATCAGCCAGTTCAAGAGTGGCGTAATTAAATTTTATGCCAACACTGAATAGTGTATCCTCCCTACCTCTTCTTCTGTCTTCCATATTAATCCGCTTTTATTTTATTTCATTATTTTCTTTTTCTATCTTTTTTATTAGGGCCTCCCATTACTTTAATTTCCCCCAAACATTTATTATCTTTTACAATGAGTTCATTTTGTAATACTCTTCATGGCCGCAACACGCGTCATATTATGTAATTTGTAATTGGTTAACATTTTTATACTTTTTTATTTTTTGTAACAATTACCCTTGTAATTATGGTGTGCATAATGGGCCACCAGGCCTTTTCACAAAACATTATTTATTTATTTATTTTATTAAATACATCATAGTACCGTAATTTAAAAAGTATCAACAAACATTTGTGAAACTAGTAATAACTAACAGAAAAACGTAATTTGTGTGGGCCGTTTTCACACGATTTCTACTGAACCCCTTATAAGCGAAGACGGAATAGGTTCTTCCAACTTCACAACAGTTCTAATGACCACCAGATTAGATAGCTCTTCGACTACGTGACTGCTCAACCCGTTTCACTCTGAATTGATGTCATGGAAAAGTTGGTAGGTAGTCGAGTTTTTCAGAAAAACAATAAACCTCTACAAAACCCACCGAAACAAATACGAATATGGTACAGGTATGGTCAGTATGGTAAAAATAGTTTGTATGCAGGAAAACATGGTTTTTCTTTTACGAAATTCTCCAAATACTGTATGTACAGCCTGTGGCACGGGTCTTCCTGAAAACTTATTTCATGTTCTATTTGAGTGTCCCATGTATAACTGGATCAGAAAAAGACATTATCTCTGACTTGGTGGGGAGTACCGGAAACTTGATAAATTTTGTATCAGTACCAAGTGATTTCGACATAAAAAGGCTATATTTCTTCTTAAGTGAAGTTTGCAAACTGAGAAATTTATGTTTGTTTGACTGAAGAATTAACTCGCTTATATATATATATACTGGTACTGCCCATGTTAACTGCTTGAATAATTTTTGAAATGATTTATTAAGATCATTGTGTGTTTTATTTTATTGTTGTTTCCAATATTTAAAAGGTAAAGAGAATAAGCTGAATTAATAGTGAATGTTATATTACTTTGTAATTTATAAAATATTTGAAATTTCTACTAACGCTGTAATACTGAATAGATTATAATTAATGATGAGTAAATCATGTAACTGGACACCATGATCAATTTCTAAATTGTTTACTCTTATAGTGGATTCAACTGGGAAGTGACAAAACTACGTTCATGATGTTTACACGACAACTGCTTCAATTATTTAATTTTTTGTACTCGAATGTAAGGAACAAACATGTTCAAATACATTAAATAAATAAATAAAATACATGGTTTTTCTTTCGAGGAAAATTACCCTCTAAAAAACTTCGAGTTTGGGGACGGTTACTACGTATTTTTTCACGCTGAATCGAATGACTTGCAGACCTTTAAAGTATTATTTACACTAGTATATTAAACTATAACTCAAAGTCACATAAAATTGAGCATAACAAATTAACCAAAAATTCGTGAGTTAAAGCGTAAAACTCTGTTATAACGAGTTGGGTAGATCTGCAAGTGCTACAATTCGATTCAGCGTAAAAAAAATACCTAGAAACCGGCCCCCACTCGAATTTTATGAGGGTCATTTTTCCCGAAAACCCACGATTCCATAGAAAAACCCACGTTTTCCAACATATAAACATACTTTTCTCCTCTAATTAGCAAAGTCAAATAAAAATTGATTATACAGTTGGAAAGCGGAGATTTTCGGCAAGGTTTTCCTGCACAGCGTACGTTTTTTACCATTTTCTTTCGAAACAACGCAGCTTGAAAAACAGTAATTTTTAAAGAGTGAGAAATTCTCGTGTTAAGTCCATTTTTTTCGCTGACGTGACCTACTGTAAAACGAATCCAAAAACCTTACTTAGAGAGATAGGAAATTCAATGCTCTATCCTCCGTTCAAATGGAAATGGAAATTCCCTGACTGAACTTCAGATTCCCCTGACAGAAAATATCAAAATCAAATATTGTTTTTCGTCATTTTAGCGAATTTTTGGAGAAAATTAAGCTATTGCTCTCGCCTCAAAATTTGTAGAATGTGAATTTTTGAAAAACTTTTATGCAGAAATCCGTTTCAGGCTATTCTGAATCATATTCTGAAGTTTAACACATTTTTTTATGTCTGTATGTGTCATTCCAGACGATAACTGTCCGTAGAATTATTGTGCTAGAAACTTCAAACAAATTTTAAAGTGTTAAGGACACAAAACGAAAGTTCAAGTTCGTTGGCGAGCATGCTCGGATTACATCTTTGGGTTGAAATTTTCAAAAATGTAGTCAAAAATTTCAAAATAGCCCGTTTTTTGCGATTTGTTGTGCGAAATAATTTTTTCAACATACTAGCATGTTATATTCTGAAATGTTATGGTATATTCGGAATCAGCGTAAAATTACCTATAAGAATATGTATCAAGTTTTCAAAAATTTCAAAGTTGAAAAATCAGTCAAAAATCGAAATAATGCCGTTCGCTAGTTGTAAAAATCGGTAATATTTGCATGAAACATTGTCCAAATTCAGATTGAACTACTCTTATGGAAGTATCCCTGTATAACCAATCCTAGAACCATGCTGTTTAAAACGTAGGTAGTAGGTGCTTGTTAAAAAAAAAAATGTAATCCCAACTGATGAGTTTACTCTGTGAAATATTCCGTCCTCCGATTCTCTCGGTCGCTCTCTTGGACATCGAAATCTATGAATATTTACCTACATTTGTCTTTAAATCTACAAGATTAGTTTAATAATAATAAAGTATGAGTACCTCCTAATTATTTTTAATAATTTGATTCCATGTTTGTCTATCAAAATCATAAACTAACATTTCTCTACACGATCAATAAATAGCGACTGAAATGTCGATGATTTCTTCAAAAATTCGCTCATGGGGTCATGCTGCATGACTGGACTTTTTTAGAATTTTCTAAGAAAAATTGAGCTATTTAGAATGCTTCAAAATTTAAAAATAGGGAGGAAGGGGGCGGGGACCCCCTACGTATCCATTTCGTACATCAAAGAATATATATATATATATATATATATATATATATATATATATATATATATATATATATATATATATAGGGTGTATTTCCAGAAACTCTCTTAAAATACGGCTTAAAAAAGTCGTTCCTTATTGGCAAAAGACTGGTCGATTTCGTTAGCCAGCCCGATTGCCAAATTCAAATTTGCAATATCTGCTTTTTCACAGTAGGGCATGTGGGGTGTCACAGTCGAAGTATTTTTAAGCGCTGATTCGATTACGACCACTCCCAGATCTCTAAGATTCACAAAGTCCTAGGTTATGTATACAAACTAGTTGTTGGGACTCTCAATTGGATCAGTCCACTACTCTGCTTGTTATACTCAGTTGATTTTTCCCACACATGGTTTACTACTAAGTGCTGTAGTAACCGAGAGCCAAAGACATATCGATGTCACAATGTATCTGCGTGTTACTCTTTGAACAGTTTAACCATCACTCTCGATAGTTATTTTTGACATTCGGATGACCCACCTATGAAATAATACGTAGTATGATAAAGTATATCTAGTATATCTATTTTCAAGTTTACATTGTAAATTAGGGGGGATATGGCCATTTCAGTCATGTAAGGTCGAAAAACACGAGAATTAACTTGAAAGTGAAAAAACTCCAAAAACCAAGAGTTTAAAAAAATTGCAAGGACAAACTTTTTGTTGGGAATTAGTTGTAGAATCGATCCATAGGAGGTTAACAATCTTCAGCGTGAACACCCTGTATTGCCAAGGCTTCACGCGTAACGATTTTTTATAACGATAAAACCGAATGAAATCGGACCGATTAGCAGAACTGATTAAAACATGCTTAAGTCGCTTTGCGATTTAATTTTTTTATTTAATTATTAATGTTATTTAATTTTGTATATTTATTTACTGCTTTTGATCGTCTTCAAAGGTTCTTTATCTATTGGAAATAATAAATCGAAACTGTACCTAATTCGACGAATTATTCAACAACGAATTGATCCAAAAAATTATTTATATTATTAAGCAAATAACATAATATTATATTGACGGTCGTAGCAACCAAAATAAGCAGACTAGACAATTTTTAATCTGGTAGAGGTATCAAACTGATGATGTTATAAAATAGACCTTGAACTAGAAATCGTAAACACATTAAATCGTCAAACCGAGACTGTTCCCAGATGCATTCCTTAGCATTTCAAACTGTGACAATTTTGAATTATTGATGCACTAACTTTATATCACACGTGATGTGCTGTTTTGGAGGGCCAAAGAAACCGGTACCGGGTATAAATCATTGTAGGCCTACCGGCTCGAAGGTTATCTATTAATCTATTTAATACATTATACAATTTTTATGCACAAAATTATGCTGCAAAAGTACTTAAATTGCATTAATATTTGCTGAAAAATCTATAAAAACCGCAAAAAACAAGAAAGAAACGATAAATCCAAACTTTTCTGAATCTCCGAATTTCATTTAGTATGAGTTACTTGTCATAGAACTGGTTTTTAACTATTTCTTTCTACTGAAATTGTTCAAATTTCAATACGATTTAACATAATACGACAGGTAATTTAAGAAAATTCGCTCATACGATCATGCTGCATTAGGGTGGTTCAAAAAAAAAAAAAAGTTCTGGGATTTTTGGTCCCCATTGCGTTTTTGCTTCCTCGGTATGTCAGAATGACTCTCCTAAATTTTTAGCAAAAAGTATTAATCCTAACCACTTTACCTGGGTCGATTTTTGCCAGTTATCGACTGCTATCGTAAACCAACCTCTAAATTGGGGCCGACGAGATGATTTGAAGGACGGATTTCAATTTTTTAGGTCTATTTATGGGTTTTCGCATGCGCTGAACACGATGAACCTATTTATTTTACGCTCCGTCCACTAGTTATCCGGTAAACTGGCGGAGGGCACTGCTTGAAGATAAGTAAAAATCGAAAATTTCACCGAAAATGCTGTCGCCTGGTTAAGAATCGTACTAGAAACATGCTATTATGGTCGGATAATATGCTTTGGCATGTTCTGAACATGATTCCGTTTTTTACTATACTTTTTTACTTCGTTTATCGGCCATAAACCTCAAATTACTTGTAGGGTAATAGACAAATTCACCCTAATTTCACCAGAAATTATGTCGCGTTGATAATTTAAGGTCCCAAAATACCTTGTGCCGATAAAATTTGGTATTTTTTTTATGTTTCGATATTTCATCGTGTTTTTTTTTTTTTTTTTTTTTTTTTTTTTTTTTTTTTTGTATATTTTTGTTATGTTATTCTCGTTAAAATGTTATGTTTTGTGAAACTAAAATTATATTACATATTATTTTCAATTATACTGCATCATTTTTTTATTTAACAATCCAATCACAGTTCAGACAATTCAGAACTATGAATGTGACCCCGGAAAACCGATGGAAACTAAGGAATTTTACAGAAAAATGGGAAAATTTTAGCTATTTTCTCCATTTCGCCGCTATATTTGGCGAATAAGTACAATGCCGGGTCAGGTTCTTGCCAAATTACCTACGGCTTTGTATCGAGTATCCTGGAAAATACCAAATTTTATCGGCACAAGGTATTTTGGGACCTTAAATTATCAACGCGACATAATTTCTGGTGAAATTAGGGTGAATTTGTCTATTACCCTACAAGTAATTTGAGGTTTATGGCCAATAAACGAAGTAAAAAAGTATAGTAAAAAACGGAATCATGTTCAGAACATGCCAAAGCATATTATCCGACCATAATAGCATGTTTCTAGTACAATTCTTAACCAGGCGACAGCATTTTCGGTGAAATTTTCGATTTTTACTATCTTCAAGCAGTGCCCTCCGCCAGTTTACCGGATAACTAGTGGACGGAGCGTAAAATAAATAGGTTCATCGTGTTCAGCGCAGGCGAAAACCCATAAATAGACCTAAAAAATTGAAATCCGTCCTTCAAATCATCACGTCGGCCCCAATTTAGAGGTTGGTTTACGATAGCAGTCGATAACTGGCAAAAATCGACCCAGGTAAAGTGGTTAGGATTAATATTTTTTGCTAAAACTTTAAGAGGGTCATCCTGACATACCGAGGAAGCAAAAACGCAATGGGGACCAAAAATCCCAGAACTTTTTTTTTTTTTTTTGAACCACCCTAATGCTGCATGCTGGAACTTTTTTCACCTTAGGCCGGCCCTGCACACAAGAATACAGTTGGTGCCTTCAAATATCTCGACTCATATTGAAGAACCGAAGACAACAAATTCCAGAATTGGAGGCAAATTTTCTTTAAAGACCACGAGTTAATGAATTTCGGCACTTTTCCGTTATAAACCCCCCCCCTCAGTCAATATGTCTTCAACACGCCCGCCCGATGTTTCTAGGCATTACCTACTTCTTACTTAGATTATGTTATGCATTTTTGTGATGCGAGCTTGCGAGCATCCAGACCACCAAAGTATACCTGCACATTATTCTGACCTACATGCCCAACTAATCTGTACTTTCATACTAAGGGATTGACTACTTGATGTTATGTAATTTTGAGATGCGAGCATCCAGACCACCAACCACACAGCATTCTGATCTGTTTGTATGAATTCATGTGCATTCTACTTGTGCGAATTCATGTGGGGGCAACCAAACCACAACCACGCCTATTCGTTTCAACAAATCCTCACCGACATCGGCAACTTCTGAAAGCACGGTAATTCTTTTTTTACTTCTTTTTTTAAATAATATAATTTCTTCCCACAGCTTGAAATTGTCACCAATTCTACGTAAATATGTAATCTAAGTAAGAAGGAATGCCTAGAAACATCGGTCGGGCGTGTTGAAGACGAATAAACTGTGGGGGGGGGGGGGGGGGGGGGTATAACGGAAAATTACCTGAATTTCTCTCTATAACTACACATCCGCTTTGGGCAGTTACGATTGTTTTCCCTTTTTCTGGCCATTACGTGAATCTACGGCACCCCGACCACCGTCTGCTGCGGTTAATGTTTACCGGGGTCTAAAAATATATTATAAAAATAAACCGATATTATTGGCCTAACAGAGAAAGAAGAAATATCTATCATCTGCTGGCCGAGCCTCGGAATAAAAAGCAATGACATTATTTTTTTCTTATCGCTTTTACTTACAAGATAAATTTGAGCCTTTTTACGTAATCTCCGAAATGCTCACAATTACCACCCACGTGTTTATATAATATATAAAATGGAGAAAGATCGAAACAAATAAGTGATTCATTTCAATTGTTAAGAATCAGTTATGGTTGGTTTCGTAATTAAAATCATCGGAAATTATTTTGTAACTGAGGGTTCAGTGAACATTAGTTCGTAGAAGTTAAACAAATTCGGCCTCCTATTCCGGAATTTGTCTTTATTTCGTCGATATAAGTTCGGAGATTTTAACAGTAATGCTATCTGTCTAAAAATCTGTCAATTCACCATTACATATCATAACTGAACATCATTCACAATATATATATACTTTGGCACACAGGTGCGGAGAAAAATAGCGGATATATATATATAGATAAATTACAAGGAAAAACTCACAGTTATGATAATTCGGCTTTTGCCTTTGTCAAATAGTAGACTAGAAGCATGAAGTTAACCCTCCTGTATATGTGTATATATACCAAATTCAAAAGTTGTTGGACTGAGGGGGGGGGGGGGGTTATGGGTACACCCTTTATTGGGTGATTGGTTCGAAGTGTTGAATAAAAATTTGCGCCACACAAGACAGAAAATGGAGTAGAATGCTGCCAAATGCACTCTCAATCCCCTTGAGAGAAAACAACGTTTTCTACATAAAAAATCCACATTTCTCCCCTTTGAATCGACATTTCTTACCACATTTTCGGAATCAGCATTAAGCTGACAACTTTCACAAAAACTGCTTCATTTAATGGGTAGGTGCTCTTTCCAACGGTAGACATAGTCAATTTATTGCTTTTACTTGGCTAAATAGGGGGAAAAACTATAGGGTTTCCATAATCTTTTCACAACTACCAACCAAATTCGTGCTATAACAGACAATTAAACCGAGAAAAAGTTATGATTGGTCAAATTTAGGCTTGCGCAGATTGAAGTATTGATTTCAGAACAATGAAACTGATAGGGGACCATTTGTATCCAAGCCCGCACATTCCCTGTTACCATTCAGTGTCAGTTACTGTTTTGTTACTGGTTGACCTAATCCTCCAAATCGAGAACAGTGGAAACAACGTTTTGTCAGTACTACCCCCTCCCATTGAAACTCCTGAAATATTTTTCAAAACTAGACGCTCATATTGTCTACACACTGCAATAAATCAATCGTAATCTTGAGGTTCCCTCGATTTTGCAACTGCACTCTGTTGACCCTATGAGTACAAATTGAAACAAATTTGCTGCAAGCTTGCCGCGATTGTACAGGACCTGCGTCAGCTTGGAATTGATCTTCAGAGTAACGCTTAGTCCATTAGTATCTCTAGGAAAATATGTGTGGTTGTGAGCTACCTTTGTGCTGTGCCACTGTTTTTCTATTTTCTTCATTGCCAAACCTAAAACTAAGTAGGTACTTCAACGTAGGAAACAGGGACCAGGGAACCACAGACAGATTAGAAACATGGACAGACGGACAGGGAGTCAAATTTATTGTAAAACGCCAAGTACTAGTGGAAATTTCGTTGTCGTTGGGAAAAATACTAAACGCTCAATTGAAGAAAAGAAAAAAAATCACGGAAATCGGAAAATGATAGCTTCGGTAGCGCTTTTTAAAAGGATCAGTATTAGGGTATCATTACCATTTCCCCTTTCGGCGTCAAATTCAGAATTTCCGATGTTTGTTGCTCAACTAGACTGAAATTGGATAGAAAAAACACTTACATACGCAGTTTGGGTAAGCAGAGCCAACTTTTCGAATAGAAATAGGTAAAAACAGTATTTAGAACTCTTTTATTTGTAATGAATCAGAAGAGAGAAAACATACCTAAATGATGAAAAGAGAATTGTTAAAATTGGGACTCGCAGTATTTAAGTTCGTGGAGTAAACGGTGAATTTTGTTGTAATCAGACAGACGACATAACTTTTAGCACACTCAGCTAATCAGGATGGAGCCTGTAAGGTCATTCGTCTCTTGTTGTCCCAGAGAGGCTGCCAATCAAATTTCGACGTCCTAAGGTGAATGGGAGAGATTTGAGCACGACTTTGCCATCATTATGTAGGGCAGTCTCATTGACAGTAGGGCTAGTCACCAAAGTCAGCGATGCACAAGTTCCCACATGGTAATACAACATATCAAAATGTGGTCCAAGTCAGACCAACGGTTTCGGAGGAGTAGTGAACACAAAATTCTGTCCCACATATATAAATTCGACCAGGCGTCCATTATTTACCCACAATGCTGCCCCTACCTGTGGGTTTTTCCCCAAATTAAAGAATTGAAGGGGGGAGAATTAAAGAACCAAAAAAACGAGTCTAGGCCAATTCGGTCCGGATTTATGACCATTTAACATGTTTGTTCCCTTTTCTGAGAATCACACATATAACGTAACACACCCTCTGTATATACCTAAGTCTATTGAAAAATAGTACCTGCCTGTCCAAACTCTGTGAACTATCGAAACTCGGGATTATAACACAACTAACTTATTTTGTTTTTCACCAAGTTATCAACCAGTATATATATATTGACTCGTTATTCAACGAATGATATCATATCTAGTCACGTAGTAATTTATTCCGAACAGCCAGACGATTAAAAAAAAAAATTAACATGAAACATGACCAAACTGTCAGAAATGTAACGAAATTCTTTCCACGTTCAATTATCAAAAATCAAATCGCATATCACATTGCCAACCTCCCTCTCTTCTTATCCTCCTACAGTATTATAGTTTATTGCACCAAGAGAACAGTTGCGTATCCTCAATTTCTATTCATTTACTTTACTCAATGTACGATGCTGGAATTTGTAACTGAGCCTCTATGGGACACTAGATTTAACTCCAAAGTAGATATAGGTAAGTACAATAAAGTTATCGGTTCAAGCTATATTGCAAAAGTCGCCCTGACCAGCTGAGTGAGCCACGGGGCCATCAAGGCTGAAAGCGCGTTCCACGATTATAGGTACCTAATAACAGTGGCCTTGTTCTGAGAATCACCCTTATCATTTTGGCCGTCAGACTGCAGGTGAATAGCCTCAACCGAAGGTCCAGAGGGTGATGCCGGTTCCCATTTAGCTATTTGGTGTATTATTTCCAATAGGTACCAAATGAACCTTTTTGTACTTGTGATCTACATCATAATCATAATGCGTTTAACACGTTCACTGCGTCTCGATGTACAGGTCATCAAACCGATTTTCTCATGGTGCGTCTCGATGGACAGGTAACCAAATGACGTCCTTATGACAGAGCGACCGACGTCCGAATATCGGTCGCTGGGGGAGTTGATTGAGGACTTAAAAATCGATTCGAAGTTGAATATTACTCTTAGATAGTGTATGAAGATAGTGGTATCTCTCCTTGCGCCCTCAGATTGATTACAAAATTAGAATCGATCATTGAAGTTGATACTTCGATTTATCATTAGGGTTCTCGAAATTCCTTTCAGGCCCTTGAGAAGTTTGGTTTTTGGAGACGCAGTCAACGTGTTAAGATCATAATGCGTTAAACACTTCAACATAAAATCAGAGCCCAAGTACATGTGAACCAAACCCGGTAACAATGGAATTTATTTGAAACAGGTAGGTACATATCATTATATATACTTTGATTGTTACTCAAATTCCAATTTCATAAATAGAACATCTATCAATATAGGATAGATCAATAGGTATTGGAAGCAGTGAATTTTCTAAGATAGGTAATTCTTCTGGAAATAGTAGGTAAACCCAGTCGGTTCAGACAAATTAAGGATTGGATTATCCAATCAGCCAACAGGTTTTAAATCAATTATAGGTTCTCCATATATTATAATCCCACAACGTAGACTGATTATGCAATTCTTATTACTATTCCTGTGGAGACTGGAGTATTAGTACTCAATGAAGACAGATTTTGTAACGCGCTAGCTATTTGTTCAAGTTTTAAGATTTATTTGATTTTAAATATTGTTCTATGCCTAGGTAATTGTTAAATTTTCAAGATTTATTCATGTTTTGATTAGTTTGCTCATGTTTTGAAATTTTACGTTTAAGCTGATTTAATATTTTATTGATGTTTTGATTAGTTTATTCTCCTTTCTATTTTAAGAAGAAGAAAATAATGTATTTCCATAGTTTCTATCCCTTAGAAATACCCACACTCAGGCATTGCCTTGTGAGCGAAATCGCTGATGGAAACCATCTTTCTGTATATCCTGTCTTTCTGAAAATAAAGTATTTATAAAGTAAAAAAAGTAAATTCAATTCAACTGGAAGCAGTAAATTCCAAGATAATTCAATTTAATTATGGTAAACCTACCTACCCACATAATATAATAATTAGGTATACACAGATAGCCAACAATGACTCTTTTGGCTGAGGTGCGGCTTAAATCAATAAATTTAAAAATAAAAATAAAATAGTATTGTACTATAGATGGGTGGGTTTGTATTATCTTCAAATTATTTTAGATAAAATGATCATTCAAAAAGGCGAAATGAAAATTCTGCGGAAAACTTCGCATAATAATTAAGTTGAAATCGTTAGAAAAACAGAATGTAAACCAACATATGGGATCGGATTGGAACAGGTAGAAAAAGCTGTAGGTACGCACCTTTCTTGGGAAGGCCGCGACCATATCCGTTTCTCGGTCTCCTCGTGTTCTTCCAGTTCCTGGAGGTGGTGACCACCTGAGATCCGTTGGCCGTCCCTTCCTTGGACAACCCTCGAATGAGTCGCTTACCTTCGAGAAAAACATCTATAATCGTATTTAGTAAATTTTATAGAGGGTCAAACAAACTCGGGTTATGTAAAAAAAAATGTTAAAAAATATAGGATGTTACATCGTGGGCGAGAAGCAATTAAATTGATCATATTAGGAGCTATATTTACCTTTCTTTTTTAGCCTCTGATCAACAGAAAGGTTCTCGGCGCTTTTGGACAACTCGGATTTCACCGGGGAGTCTACCATAGGCTCAACGGGTGCGGCTGAATCACCATCCATGATGTTAATAGAGGGTTATTTTCTGGGATTTTAAACGAAAAAAAGACGTTCGGACCGAGAAATCCGGATAATTCGTGAATTACGAAGGTCCCTAGAAAGATGTTTTAACCTCTCGACGGAACACGAGATTCCCTCAATGTCGGATGATTACTTGAGATCGGGGTACGTTTCACATGCAGTTATTTGGTGAATTGTGAAGACGCTAGTAATCGAAACAGATTGCTCTTTTCGCGGAGAACAAATAGGTAGTTTTTCCCGGGTTTCAAACTCGAAGAGAAATTCAAATGTCTTCCAACGGCAGAAAAACACAAGCACAGAGCACCTTTTGAGCTTCCGTGGGACTTGAGGTCGATCAGATGCGCAATAACAAAAATATAAACAAGCAGGGCAGGCAAGTTTTGTTGGGGATGTGGAAGTCGGGCAACCTTGGACGGGTGCGCGGTTGCCAAGTGGTGCAGCCGGCAGAGTGCCAGACAGGCTGCCGAACGCGAGAGAAATTTCCCTGAGTAAACAGAGAAAAATTATAAGGAAATTGCTGAAACTGTCTCATATATGAAGGAACTTTCTTCTTCTTCTCTCTGTTTTAGCCGTGGCGTGCACGAAGAAGGAACATCATGGAAGAGTTTCTTTCATTCTTCCATCCAGATCTTTTTATAGATCTATAAGCAGTGGGGACAAACTCTGGTGGCTGTTCCAAGCACCACGTCTGTTCATGAACTGAGTTCATAAACTTTTCAGGTTGAGAACTCAAACTGAAGGAAACCATTCTGAACCTTCCGAAAATTCATTTCACCGCAAACCTTCACGCTAAATGCCTTGTCATTAGCCTACTTAATGCTTGTGTTATCATTTTTCACATCCCTTTTTCAATTTGCTTCATCTAATGATTATTTAAACCGTTAGTTTTCTTTTATCAGCTGTCTACACATAGATAGAAAACATTTGTTTAAGGGTAGTTGGTAATTCGCAGGCAAAGTCAAACTAATGTTTTTCTAGTAGCACTTGGCCCACCCTACCTTACTTTAAAAAAAAAAACATCATGTTTAGCACTTTTTTTTGCCTTTTCTTAATAATCGCTCGAGGGATTTTGATGAAATTGTCAACAGTTAATCTTCTTCTGAGTAAGAATGATATCCCATACCCTTCATACCTGGGAAAATAGTCTGAGGGTGGCAATTAGCAAATAGCCTTCAAAAAAGTTGAAAGTTTTGCACCTTTTTGGCCTTTTCTTCAAAATGCTCAAAGGGTTTCGACAACGAGGTTTTCACCTTACTAAAGACGATGCTAGCGCTGGTTGGTGCATTGAGTGTATGCTGAACTATAGTTTTCAAAAGTTTCGTGAACTCGTGGAACCCATGGAAACTCGTGGAACCCGTGGAATTTCATATTTTGTCGTTATTCTTTGAATAAATTAATAATACTTACCTGGGATGAACCTTTGATGCCATTAAGATTATAAAATTGCTAATATAAAAATTAAAAAACATGCTGACATCAGCTAGATTAGGTAATATCTGATTTTCTGTTTTTGCTTCTTGTCAGTTTTCTGTAACCTATATTCTTCAGGTTGTTGGTTCCCATATAACACTTCAACGTTTGAGAAATGATAATTGAACCAGTGAACTCTTACAGCTGATCAGGGTGGAGCTCTTAATTATTATAATTTTATAAAAATATAATTTATTAATATAGTTTTGCTTCCTCACCACCAAAGGTAGGGTTTCTGCAAGAAGACAAAATAATTGTCTTCCAAAATAAAAATTGTCACATGTTTTTACGTTTTAGAGCTTGCAACAAGGGCTGAGGGCCGGTCGAGTGTTTGGTGTCCCACCGTGATGTCCTTCCAATTCAACCCCGTTAATTAGTTTTTATTGGAGAACAGGGCGTTAAAAATTAAAAGAAAACGTAAGTGGGTGCATGAGTCAATCAGCCAAGAAATCCATTAGGAGAATATTACCATTTGTATTGTCACCTACGAGAGGATGAAGAGCGGTTTCGGAGCTACTTCAGAATGATTACAATTACTTTTGACTACATTTTATCCCGAATTTCAAATGCAATACAAAAGCAGGACACCGATTTCAGAATGGCCATATCGGCAGAAGAAAAGCTTAAGGTCACAATTAGGTGAGTAAGAAATTTTTAATTATAAAAGTTGTATCAATGTATTTTCAAGAGTGGAAATGTGCCAAGTTTATCCAGAAACAAAAAAATTTAAAACAAAATAACCGCGAAATCGCAACCAGGCACGTAGCCAGGATTTTGCCTTGGGGAGGGTCCAGATCCCCCCCCCCCCCCTCGCCCACCGGCTCTCTTCCCATTTCAATAAATGTTAAAATACGAATTTTAAGTCACAGGAGAAGAAATGTTTTACAAACATGATGAAATACTATCTTTAATAAGGCAAAAATATTTAATAGGTAGGTACATAATAAGGATTTTGGTGACAGTTGAAACAATTTTTTACAATCATGATAAATCTTGATCTTTATACAACAATAAAAGTTCAATTTTTAGGTATTTAGTTGATCATAAAATGTTTATAGTAAGATTTTTCTGTTTGCTTTTAAAGACATCAAATCAAAGCACGTTATCAGCAGCGAACGACAGTGGATAATGAATTTACACCATGGTCAAATGAGAAAGGCGCTCGTTACACATCTTATTTCTAAGGTATTTTTCTAATCTTAATTTCTAAGGTACTGCAGGATCCCGTAACGTAAAAGTTAGGAAGACATCTAGGAACATTCTCCCCATAGGATATTGTGAGGAGTGTGGGGCGGAATACAGAACCCCGTGACGCACAAAGGATAGGTAAATTTCCCATAGACTGCAAGATCCCATGAAGTAAATTTATGAATTTTCTAATCCCGGAACGAAGGGTGATGTGTTGTGTGAATTTCCGCTCCGCAAGAAAATCGATTTTACGTTAGATCGCGTTTTTTTTTATACCGAAAACCGATGGAAAACGTACCAGACAGGTTCACACTACCAGTCATACTTCTTCAAATTCCTACTTCGAAGTTGAGTGCCAAATTCTGTCTCTTTCACTCATTCCAAAAATGTTAACTTAATTATTGTTATTGTTGTGATATCGTTGGAGCAACGTAATTATGTAGCTCAGTAACATGGATGATACCTTGGTGAATAGTCAAAGAGACAATGCAACCCAATGTCCCCATTGTTCTAACGAGACCCTCTCGAACGATCAAGTTTGTCCCCCACCCCGGCAACTACTTGGAACCGTTCCCTACAAGAAGAACTATGAGTTCTTCAATTCCGTTCAACGCGGAGCAGCTCATGAGTCACAAATGAAAAGTCACATTTACGTTTCTAAACTGTTATGTGATCGTGTTATTAGACCACGAAACTATACACTTCATTCTGATCTACATATCCAAATAATCTGCATTTTTACTAAGGGATTGACTACTTGATGTTATGTATTTTTGAGATGCGAGCTTGCGAGTATCCAGACCACCAAACTAAACACTTCATTCTGACCTACATGTTCACTAAACAGGTTGAACGGAATTGAAGAACTCACAGTTCTTCTTGTAGGGAACGGATCCAAGTAGTTGCCGGGGTGGGGGCAAACTTGATTGTTCGAGAGGGTCTCGTATTGTTCTAGAGGCTTTACAAGAAGAAAACTCACTCTACATATACGCTCCAGACATCCAAATATTGCGAACCTGAATACCAACCGTGGTACTCAAAGTATAATATCAATACCAAATGCAGATCCTATTCAGAACTATTTCATAAGAGGCTTCGAGGACGGGATGTTAAATTCTCCAGGAGGCTGGATCACATTAAGATGGGACATGCTGTAGCAGAGAGCCATGCGTCTGCAAGGAAAGCAGTACGAGTTACCTCAGGGAGCGGTCGGCGTGTCACTCCTTGCTTATGAAGTGAAAGGGCTAGCCGAGGGAATACGAGATTCGGAGAGAATTTTCTTCCTCTGTAGTACTGCCCTCCAGAGAGAGAAAGGAATCTCTTCAGGGGAAGATGTCAGAAGGCTTCTGAACACCATAATAAAAATTTGGAGTGCTGAAAGGTATGAAGAGTTGCTACACGGCCAGACTCACACGGGTCGTTCAGGTATAGTGCTGGAGGCGTTGATCAGTCTTTAAGGTCGTATGCATGACCCATGTCCGTGTACCGAAATATCTAACTTCTTATCTCAGGAATCTTACCTGTACATATTGGAGCTATTAGCAGAACCTATGAGTATTATAAAAATAATATCTGAAGAATTTCACATCAGACGAATATTCTCTGTTGGTAGTTCGTGCTAGTGAAATAATAGATACTACCCTAACCATGAATAATTTTTTAATTCATCAAAAAATTTCGGGGGGGGGGGGGGGGGGTCCGGACCCCATGGACCCCCCCTCTGGCTACGTGCCTGATCGCAACTAAGCTTGCAGTTGCATTAGATAACTCGTGTGCAATCTCTCACGATTGCAACTCTCACTTTCGCCCCCTCCTGTTAAAAAACCTACTCGCGCGACGTTTTGTCTTTGTAGCGCGTAATCGCCAGTGATCGCATCGCTCCGCTTCGCTCCAAATCGCGGGCAATGTGAATCCACTCTTAGTTCCATGAAAACTAGCAAAGTTATCCTCTATACTTCCAAGAACACAACAGTGACTACACGGCACGTAGACCACGGTAAAACTGAAAAAGAAGAATTGTTGTTGTTTTTGTTATCTAGAAAAAGAAGAATTCGCAGCATCAGTAGTGAAGTGATTCGAATTTAGTGTTTACATTTTTTCTCTCTTGCTCTCAGTTATAGATACAATACATTATAAATATTATACCTACTAGAGAACTGAACATATTAAGCATTGTATACCTTAATCATTCGTTGAAATCTTCAAAATGTACAAGCCAGAATACTAGGTAGGTACGTTGGTAGTAGGTACTCGAACATACCTACTTATATCTTAATTTTAACTAGTAACGATTCACGATATTTATTTACAAAATCGTACTTGTAACATTTTTTTATGTATCTAGTCATCATGTTGAGAAATAGGTAGGTAATTAGCTTTCATTTGTATTAATTTTTAAATTTTAGTGCCCTACTAACTGTGGTACCTGTATCAAAATGTCCTTCTCCTGAAAACCCCAAAGCTGTGTGACCAGTAAGCATTCTACCTACCAGTTTTTCAAAAGCTTTAGATTGTTTACTCGATCAGATGCTAGAATTCGTTAAATCAAATAATTTGTTGAATGGCTTTCAGTCGGGTTTTCGTCCTAAACAGCTGTGAGACAGTCCTTGCAAGGGTAACGGAGGATATCAGAAAGGCAGCTAGCTCTGACAATTGCTCAATACTTGTTCTTCTGGACCTTCCAAATGCCTTTGGATCAGTGAACCATAAGCTGCTGGTTGATAAGCTTTCCATCTACTTTAGATTTTCCACACATGCATGCTCTCTTATTGACTCATACCTGAGCAGGCGTTGACAATCAGTAGTTGTAAACGGTGATAAATCCGGCTCTCTTCTCTTGAGTAGTGGTGTACCCCAGGGCTCAGTGGTAGGTCCATTTTTTTTCTTTTTTTTTTCAGTAGTATCCTTTTTCAAGTGAATCATCATATGTACATGCTGATGACACCCAGCTCTATTGTCATAGTCCAATTGATTCTCTCTCTATGGCACAAACAGTCTGCAATTGAACTTTTGGCGGTGCATTTGTGATGTACAGAAAATGGACTTGTGGTGAACCCTTATAAGACTCAGGCAATTATCATCTATAAAAAAGAACTGCCACTACCCTATTTCCCCCTATAATAATTAATGGGCAGCGCATCCCATGTCCCAGATCAGTTTAAAATCTTGGAGTTATTTTTAACACACTGTCATGGAAGGATCACAGAGCCCAGCGCCCCTTAAATGGGTAATAAACCCATTCTCGCTGAAATAGGTTGACATTACACCTACTGTATAAGCGCTCCCTACTCTTTTGCCTTAAAACATGATCGATCGGGGGTTACTGCAGGAAGTTGGTTTGTCGTAAGAAGTTGTGTCAATCCAATTCATTAAAAGAGCGTGTTGAGATAAGATCATACCTCCCGGTTAACTGTAGTCCTGTAGACTGTTCTTCAAAGACAATTTATTATTCTAATAGCATACTTACCTACTGGTGGGCAAGATTCAAGTCCCTAATCCACCACTTGTCTCTATGATGGGTTTTAAGGATCCTGATCTTAGATAACTATGATCCGTTCATGGGCTACGTGAGGGGGGTGCTGCATGATAAAATAGCCAAAATCTTGTCAGAGTTCCTGGTGGACTGGGGCACCCTCCATACACAGGCTCTACTTAGCTTTCCTCTGAGCTCATTATTTGGAAAGAAGTAAGGTGAGCCATGTTGGCAGGTGAGTAGAGGAGGCAACCACTTTTTTGTGAACCATGTACCAAAGATTCAGTAATTTCGGACCGCAAAAAACACACCATGTTATATAAAATCTGATTCTAGGTCCAAACCTTCAGTCAAGCCGATTTCACATGGAGCGGTATGTCCGGAGACGGAAAGACGGAACGCAATGTGATTGGCTGTTGGGACAACAGTTGAGCATGGTGGCTGCCATGTTGCCGGAATGGGCGGTAGGCGGTCGGCGGTAGAAATTTGTATACCGTTGCCGCGTTCCGTCGAGCGTTGCGCAAGCTCATTGGACAGGAATGTTGATAACCGCAAGGAGAGGTTTCAGATCAGAGAGGGTTTCAGTAGGAAGGATATGATTCCGTTTAGCGAGGTGCCGCTTCATGTGAACACCCTGCCGCATTCCGCCACCCCCTCCACTGGGTTTTCCGGCCTTCCGTCTTTCCGGTTGTTACGCTCGTACCACTCCATGTGAAACCGGCTTTAGAGGTAGTTATCCTACCACACAGACATGGACTGTTATCTTCTTTTGTTCACAGATACTCATCTCTACCAATCCATTATGAGTAACAGCTGGTTAAATCGCTTAAGCAGTGAATGAGATCCTCCATTTCCCGTCTTGCAAGATTTATTGAATTGTTCCAGTGGAGATCAAGAATCCAATACCATCACCATATACAACTTAGCCAACGAATTACGTTCATGGATAATATAACTGACATTGTGGTCAAACCTCTTGAGCGAGGATCACAATTTGTCATTCCTGTCCGAGTGGATTACACACAAGATGATAAAAGAAAGACGTGGGAAGCAGTACGGGCAGGGAGAAGCGTTTCCTGCGTCATTTTTAATACCTCCAGGAAAAAACTGGTATGTGTAAGACAATTCCGCCCTGGAGTTTACATCAATGGCATAGAAGTTGATGCTTGGTCTAAGGATGATGAAGCTAAGATAGACCCTAAATGCAATCCTCCTATGCAAGGAGTTACTCTGGAGTTGTGTGGAGGTCTTGTGGATAAACCTTTTAAAACTCTGGAACAAATATGCGCAGAAGAGATCCTAGAAGAAACTGGCTATTCGGTTCCTGCTTCAGCCGTCAGCAAAATCGGAACTTGCTATTCTGCTGTTGGCATAGTGGGTGAACCCCAGACGCTATATTATGTAGAAGTTAACGACGAAATGCGGAAAGGGTCAGGAGGAGGCATAGACGATGAAATGATAGAGGTGGTAGAAATCGGTATTGACGAAATTAAGAAACTTCTTGCAGAAGACAAAACCATAGCGCCACCTGAATTTTTCTGGGGTATAACTTGGTTTCTGTTGAATAAAGTTCAGTAACGAAGATCGAGTTTGAGGAACTTCAACAACAAGTTTTGTGTCACCGTAGTTGCACTGCTTACATACTGAGAAATGTGATACACAAAATATCATGAACATTTGAAGAAACTTTGCAACGCTTTTCTTCGCAGAGATTAGTGTTAGTCTATGATTATGTTTCTGAAATAACTTTAATCTCTTTGTGCCTTGAATTATATTAATTTTTTCTCCAATGAAGAGAAGTCATATAATACATCTGCTTAAAAAATGGGGTCTGCTGGCCAGATGACAAGACAAACAAAGACTTTTGTTACCCACTTGAATTCAATTCATTTTAAAAACGTAAAAGTAAACAATAAGTCCTTGTTATACCCTCAACATCTATATTAAGTGCATTGATAATATAGGAAGAGGTTACCTATGTGAGATTCTGGAGTAAAGTACCTATGTTGTTATAATAAAAAACAAAAATCTTCAGCTCTGCTGGTTTTCTCACAATTCAGATTTTATCACCCAGCCATGAACTCTGAATTCTCACACTTTCTCTTCTGATTTTCTAACTTTTTGTACATACCCTAGGCAAGCCTTGAAAGGAAAAATCGAATTCTTATTGAACTGTAATAATTCGGCAGAGTTAATTCATGTAGATGACAACAGCCTAGAAATGATTTCTACAGTACTAATCATTTTGTCTTTTGTACATCGCATTTCTCGCCTTCGTCATCTGTGGATACTGAGACTCCAGAAGCACAAATCCTTGGACCAACATAAATTGATAGATGCGTTTTCCTGTTGAAATCTAAGAAATGAAAAATGGCTACGCACGAATCTGATGTGATTCTGATTATCTTTTGGCCAATGTGTCTACCAAATGGCCCTATACTGTTCAGTACCGCTCCACTTGCTCTTTCCTTGATAACTAGTCCAATTCGTCTCCATGGATATCCTCTGCTGGATACGAATTGGAGGTCAAACGATGGGGTTCATAGCAATTTGTTTGCCAGAAAGAACCGGTCACATTTGGTACTGAGTCTGATCTGAAATTGAATTGTTGGTTAAAATATATAGATGCCTCTCTTGGCGGGATTCCAACTGTAGTAGGGCCGCAAAGATCTAGAGCAAGCCACCCTCATTGCACTCCATCGTTATGACCCAACATTCCCCTCTGTTAACATGTCAGGTAAGAGGCTCCCTTTTCTCCTTTGAGTATTAATAAGATGGAGGGCTGTTAGTGATGTTTCAGGCAGTCAAACCATACGTGCCACTACTGTCGTTTGGTCTAGGAATTGACCAGGGGCAAAATGGCTGAACACTGATCGGCTGATGTAAGATGTGATGTTGAGTTTAAGGTTATCTACGAGGGGTTATATTTACCTAAGGGTATAAATTTGAAAATAATAATAACTTCCTTCATTGATTTAGATAGAAATTTTAATGGTTCAAATAAGACCAACCGGACAAAAAAAAAGGTCATCAACAAAACTAAATCACAAAGCGAAATTTGCGTGCTGTTAGTGGGCTAAACTTCTGGTGTAGGGGCCACTGTATAAAAATAAGATGGGCTAAATGTCACTTGATAATTTAAACTTCACATTTGATTCAACTACTTTTGTAGTTCTAATAGTTAGGAGAAATAAGGGAAAGATGACGAGGAAGGTATGCAGGACATAATAGGATTACTTATTTAAAAAAAAAATGAAATAGGAGGCACCAAGATACATCATCGACTACATCTACATAGTAACATCTAGACAGTTATGTCTACATACATAAATTAATACTAAAATGTAACAATAATAAGTAATATCAAACAAAACCAATTACAATAAACTGCTTTGTCATTTGAATTTGAAAAAAGCGTGGCGGGGGCGGGTCAATTGCAAAGCCAACTCGACTGTAGTGGCACGAATGCCTTGACAGGGAAACAGCTTGAATTCAGAGCAATAGCTTAGTTTGTGCAATAGCTTGAGTATCTTATTAATACTCAAAGCTTTTCTATATCTTTATGTCATGAGTAATATGGTTAAGCACTGGGGGGGGGGCACTGTATGCCCTCCGTTGTGATTTTTGCGTGCGAAATGTTGAGCCATGTGAGTTTGTAAAAATAATTCTGTGTTGTAAAAAGATGTCAAAGCTGCGTAGACCAATGAAAGGTTCCATTATTTTCGCATGATGTTTTGGGCAGGACAGTTGAGTATATGGATTTCCGAATTCATACCTTTTCCAGAACCTATTTAGAACTAATCCAGGAACAAACTAACTGGAAAAGGTATACATCTTTGGAAAAGTTTAAACATAAAGGAAAAGGTAAAAATCAATTCGGAAAGCTAAAATTAAGATAATAATTCGGCAGAGTTAATTTATGTTTGCTCTGATTGCTATTTCCCTGTAACTGGCATTGGCTATAACTGGGTTGATAACGTCGTGCTTGTTTTATAAAATTAGTCCCTCCATGCGCCTGCTGGTTTCAAAACCAAATGACAAAGTCTCTTCCTTTACTTTCTCTATAGACAATAACAACCACTTATTGTAACCTCCCTTAGTACCTTGTACCCTTGGTACCTTTCACTGGAGAAAGGTCGGTAGGTCACACGGTTATAGGGGCTGATTAATCAAACAATGGGAGTTATCATGACTCAACACGTAGTTCTAGTTATCATGACTCAACACGTAGTTATAATTATCATGACGTGAGTAGTGAGCCAATTCCTGTTGCGGAAATCATTTCTTCAGTTTACTCGGCTGTTAATTTATGATGGACAGTTGATGAGGATAAACATAATATAATTATACTGATCCACTAAGACGAAATAAAAATTGAAGCAAAGGCTGCAACTAATTCTCGTGATGTCAATCTTTTGAATAAATTAAAGGATTACTTTGTTTTGCCAACTATCAATTTATGGAACCTATTTTATTGCTTTCTACAAGTGATCGAAGATAAACTTATACCTATCTATGTATTTCACTTATCCCTATAAATGCCATCTTTACAATAGTTTTCCAAACCTAAATAATTCTGAACACAAAAAATTAGTAGAAACTTGGCCAATATCAGAACAAACAATGAATTGCCTCTTGATATCTGCTAAAACTTATGGCACTTCTAAGTACTAAATCATGAGTGAGATCAATATTTATAAGTTAATCATTACAACTACTCATGTATGGACTATGAAAAGAATAAACAGCAGTTGAATAATATCTGCATAATTAATTAGAAATTAAGTGCAGGAAATATTGTTTGAATTGCCTACATCACTTTCAACTTCCACATTGCTAGGTTCATCTAAATCTTATATTTTATACATATATGTCTAGGGTGTTTTCCTCGTAATCGAGATTTTTGATTTAAACGTGTACCAGGCTTCACACAAACCTTTACACTGGTATTATTACTATCGGGGTTAACTTGTAAAACCATGAATGCAGTCTCAAGTTGATTTTAGTGCTTTCAGAACCTAAAGGCAGGGGAGGGAGGTATCACATAAAGAGTAACCCGTATTAAAAGTAACTAAAATTCCAACAAAATCGTTTGAGTGAGGGGGAAAAAAACATTAATTTATCCTCAATAATAATTATTATGACCTTATAAGGCTAATATATGAATATAGAGGTACATAATATTGCTATGCTCCACTCATTCTTTTCCAAAGGTGCCTAAAAGTGTTATTGGCGGTCGGAATTGCTTCATATCGGCTGTATAGTATTTGTAGGTTGGTCTATATTCAGAACGAAACAATATTGTTAGTAATACAATTTTTTCCCCAAGGCCATACTTCATTAGCCATCCGAATAGAATATAAAAATAAGACAAACTTTTTTAACATGGACTGTGTTATTACGGAGACCTTCTTGTCGAAAATTGTCATCTAAAAAATACGAAACAACGATAATACAAGACTGCTGTTCAACCTATGACCCCCCGCCATTGCTGTTTTATCGGTGAAGCTAACATTTGAAATGGATGTGAAAAAACGTATTTAACGCTCATCACTCTTAGCCTTTTTTTTCTCACCTTTACACTGATAAATGAATCTGATCGGAATGTTGTTGTAAACAACTACAATGACATCATGTCAATTCTTACTGTTATTATATACATTATAAAATCTCTGAAAATGTACTTAAATTTGCCACGTGGCTTTAATGTATATATATATATATATATATATATATATATATATTTATTTATTTATTTATATATATATATAAATAGATTCAGGATTGTAGAATGACCAGTCTAGTCTTGAGTTTTTTGTTCTTTATTGCGACGTTTCAACCCAGGATCTGGGTCCTATTCATGCATAATTATCTGTCTACTTCCTTTTTTCAAAGTGGCTGGCGTGATGGAGATCAGCCTCTCGTCACTTTCCGAGTGGGAGGGCGGAGTGATGTCCAACTTCCCCATCTCTCCGGAACGGCTTTGGAGTGCAAATTAGTTTTTTTTACCTCAAGTAGGTCTGGTAGTCTCTTGAATCGAACTAGTAGAATTTGGACCGACTCCAACTTAGCTTAGATTACAGATTTGATTAGTCGCACTCACGGATTTAACTTTATCACAGATCGCGATTTGCAGCGTACAAGAAGATAAACTCCCGGCACGATGAAATCAAGCGTGAGGAACGCGTGGAAGGTTTTAGGACCGAACTTGAGTGTGATGATAAAACTATTGTATGTGTACCTACAGAATCAAAACTTGGTCATTACAAGAAGTAGAGCGCGTTTAGAAACACGAAATTCCGAACTTGAATAACTTGAAACTTATTAGATTGCTTAAAACATCAAGGAAATAGAAATGGAGGAACCAAGACGAACTAAGCCCGAAGTTCGTCATGGTTCCTCCATTTCTATTTCCTTGATGTTTTAAGCAATCTAAGTTTTAAGTTATTCAAGTTCGGAATTTCGTGTTCCTAAACGCGCTCTACTTCTTGTAATGACCAAGTTTTGATTCTGTAGGTACACGTACAATAGTTTTATCGTCACACTTAAGTTCGGTTCTAGAACCTTCCACGCGTTCCTCACGCTTGATTTCATCGTGCCGGGAGTTTATCTTCTTGTACGCCGCAAATCACGATCTGTGATAAAGTTAAATCCGTGAGTGCGACTAATCAAATCCGTAATCCGAGCTAAGTTGGAGTCAGCCCAAATTCTACTAGTTCGATTCAAGAGACTAACAGACCTACTTGAGGTAAAAAAAAACTACTTTGCACTCCAAAGCCGTTATGGAGAGATGGGGAAGTTGGACATCACTCCGCCCTCCCACTCGGAAAGTGACGAGAGGCTGATCTCCATCACGCCAGCCACTTCGAAAAAAGGAAGTAGACAGATAATTATGCATGAATAGGACCCAGATCCTGGGTTGAAACGTCGCAATAAAGAACAAAAAACTCAAGACTAGACTGGTCATTCTACAATCCTGAATTTATAATCTCACTAGTCACAGAAACATCAAATTATATATATATATATATATATATATATATATATATATATATATATATATATATATATATATATATATATATTATTTTGAGGTATTACAGAAGGTTGGAAAAAGATAGGAAACACTTAAATAAACTTACGAAATTGAGAGAATATTTCGCTGTGTCAGCGTCGTCAGCTCTAGTCACAGCGTCTGGTAGTCTCTTGAACGCTGACACAGCGAAATATTCTCTCTATTCTCTCAATTTCGTAAGTTTATTCAAGTATTTCCTATCTTTTTCCAACCTTCTGTAATACCTCAAAATAATATATATATATATATATATATATATATATATATATATTTATTTATTTATTTATTTATTTATTTATTTATATGTAAATGTGAGTTTTAATAAGAGTGCAGTACTTAAAAGCAAAGAAATTACAATATAATGAGAACAGTCACAGGTTTATATTAAATGGGGGTGACCTTTCCCCTAAACAGACACCTACAGCGTGTTACGATTTCTCTCGTTTTGTAAACAAATCAACAGAACCCATTATAAGAAATTGTGGTAGGTAATTATGGACGCGGCAAAATGCAGTAGGCGCAGATCTAGTACAAAACAAGCACCATGTTCTATCCTAAAGAGATCGTTGTCGACATACATTGGGTATGTAAAACAATGCCTGGATGAATTTCCAGTTCACATTGTATGAGAATAAAACAACGGAAGGCACTGTCACTGGCTGCGATCAGTCATCTTCGCTTTAATAGCCGACGCTTTTCAAACGCTGTGTGCGTCACTGGAATTCCGGAATGTCGTCAAATGAATATGAAGGATGCCCCCGAAGAGCGAAGTAGGCAATGCGAACATGATACGCGCCAGGGAGGAACATGAGGATACCAAGGATCGTCAAGGATATGGGCCGGTCATCATACTGTAAACAAAATATTTCGGATTCTGCGAAAATCTATTTTATGAAATGAGTAGCGATAGTAGGGGTCAACAACCAGACTACTAGTATTGTACGATTCAAAGTGGTAGCTAGATGTCAAAAGATTTCCAGTCCTTCAACATTGTTGTGTGTGTGTGTTGTGTGGATTTTTGTCAAAATTCTAAGGAGAGTTATCGTTTGGGGGTCATATATAGGTATAATATTTACGATTTAATTTACTTATGAATATAAAACTACTTTTTTGAAATTTTTGGAGCTGCTGCAGTAACTTCGAATATTTGCTACTAGGCATTACATTTATTAGAAAAAATAATAAATATTTCATACCTTGACGTCTTCCATGAGCCCAAGAGAAATTAGTAAAGCCATTATTAGCAATGCAGAACCAACCAGAAATAGTATCACTGCAAATACTATAGCTTTCCAGGGAATGCGGGGAGGCTTTTGCTCAAACTGCAACAAACAAAAAAAAAAATAATAATAATAATTTATATATATATATATATAACATTGAACGGAAAAACTTGTTGAAGAGAAAAAGAGAGTCCACACTGTGACTCCTAAACCCCAGTTTCAATGGTAGAATGCTACCTACAAATTAGTAGATGAAAAACGCTGTTATAAAAATGCTATTGAATAAATTGATAATAAAATCTAAGTATGGAGGAGGCACACTGAGGAGCCTCTAAGGCTAATTTCTTTCCTTTTTAATTTTGGTTTATTATTTCCAATAATAAGCCTATGTGATCGTGTAGCAAAAAATTTTTATAACCCCCCCTCAAACTTTGTCACTTTACGTTTCAAGGTGCGTAGAATCCAAATTTGAAATGTCCGTCCGCCGTTCGCCGTCCTGGCCATAAAAGGCCTAAGAATTTACTTAAAAACCCGTTCTTTCGCAGATAGACTCCATTTGGGGTCTAGTTGGTCCTAACGTTTAACCATCCCGATTGTTTTACTCGCATAGATGCTATGGGCCAACAACGGGCGAAAAGGTGTCTTTTTCGAGGCTTTGAGTGTTAGACGTGAAAGCCGCACGCTTGGCAGGGGGTCACGGTGGGTGTTGAGGGTGGTGAGCGGGGGGTGGAGTGATGAGAGGAGGCGCCGCGGCACCTTGTGGTGGTTGGAGTGACCAGGGGCGTAGCAGAGGGGTGTAGGAGAATTGATATTTATAACTTTTACGTGTTATACCCATATAATACACCGCGGCACCATGAGGTGGGTACAGCGTTCCTTCGAGGCATGAATATATGTTTTTTTCTAGGTCATATTTGTGTGTTAATACCAATGCTTTTCCTACACATATTTAATAACATACCCTCTCGACTTTTCGTACGTACTTAGATAATGATATTATTAAGGCAATAACTATTTGAATAGATGGGAGCTCAAAGCGAGAAATATAAACATGCGTACATAATTATAGAAGTATAGGTTGTGGCAACTCGAAATAGGACATGCCGTACGCAAGCCAACCAAAACTACGATCAAACTCAATTGAAAAAATAATAAACCTTTGTGAAATAATTTGCAGCGTTTTTTTCTTTACATAGAAGAGCTAACCGCACAATCCCCGGCTATTTAATCAAAACCGTCTACTAGCGATTAACAACAAATTTCAGCTTTGCACAGGCATGACAGTTATTACTCAACCAATCGAAATACAATTTATAGGACATCAACCTGTAATATAAACTCAACTACCCCCCGAGATTGTACGAAATCAGACCGACAGATCATAAGAAATCGACGTTATTAGGACTTTGCATTCGAGCATACGCACACGCTACCTACTTTAGATTCGACAGCACCAAGATTAGATCATCAAGGAGCTAGCCCTAACATTGCCCTGAAAACTCCACCAAAATCGAAGTACAGTTTCGGGCATGACAAGGAAATTGCCACAGACACGCCGAAATTGATCAGCAAGCTCAGAATCGCAAAAAGCAAGTGGACATTTTCATTTTGATGAGCAAAAATTGTTTCGACATGTTACACGAACACAACGATTCCCTACCTCTGGTAATGAGGAAGCACATGGCAATTCCCTTTTGAAAAAAACAAAGTTGGACTATATTGTGCTCGTTTTGCACATACGCACGTGCACAAAAGTGTGATATTTGAATTCTATCCAAAACATCAAGTGTTACAATTAGATTTTTTTTGCACAACATACCAACAAGAGTTAGTTTGGTGGGGGGTAGGCACTCAATGGGACACCTTGTGCACGCCTAAGTATATTGTTAACGAAATTCTTAGTTCTAATACGAATTATTTTTTACGTACAGAAATACGAGACGTTCGCGTACAATCAATTTGTGACATGAGACTCTAGACCAGGGGTGCTCAAACGGTCGATCGCGAGTGCTTTTTGAGTAGATCTCGAGAAGAAAAAAATTTTTAATAAGTAGAAAGTAGAAAATTCCTAGAAAGGTTTCAAGAATTATTGCCCGAAATATCAGCTTTTCTAGACGAAAGAGGTGATGACACTGGTGAAAACGAAAAATGGCTGACTGATTTGGCATTTTTGACTGACATCACAATGCACTTAAACACCATTAACTTGGAGCTAAACTAACTTGAAGGTAAAGGAAAAACTATTATTGAGATGATTAGCGCAGTAAACGCATTCAAAAGTAAATTGGAACTTATGATAGATCAACTGAAAAGAAAGGATCTGAAACATTTTCCGTCTTTGAAAGCAAGGATTCCTCAGTTGGATTATGATACGTATGAGGCTGAATTATCAAATATTTTGGGACAATTCGAAATGCGTTTTTATGATTGCAGTAAATTGGCAAATATAGCATAATTTATGAGTTATCCTTTTTCATGTAAAAACATTGAGGAATTAGCTACTGAAGTAGCAAGACAGTTTAATATGAACTCATGTTCTGTTGAACATGAGTTGGTGCAGATTATATCAGATATACATCTCAAAGCTACAGCATCTGATACAAATTTCTGGTGTTTTATATCTGAAGATAAATATCCGAATCTAAGGCAAATCGCCCTTCAACTGACGGCAATGTTTGGGTCAACTTACTTGTGCGAGTCTGAATTTTCTGAAATGAAGATAATTAAGTCAAAATATCGTAATCGACTAACTGTCGATCATATGTCATCATGCTTGCGATTGTCACTCAGTGGTTACGCACCATCTTATGAAAAGTATGCTGAGGACATGCAGTGCCACGCTTCAACATCCAAAGTCACTCCTTAGTTGAGTTTAACACCACATGTAACTCTTTTGTTTTGCAACAATGAATAAACTCGCAATTTTGAATAACTAGGAGTTTTTTCATTGATATCGTAGAGAAGAACTTAAGTAAACCTAACCCAAACCTTGACTAAAATAATGTAAATTGTGCGGAAAGCTAATATCTATATATGCTACGGTACACCCTACCTAGGTAGGTGGGGTGTATCGTGTATGTACGACAACCCTGCATCACACATACTTGCAGCCTCTCAGAGTCGATCGTAAGTAGTCTAAAAATATTGAGGTAGATCGCCAGCAGTTCAAGTTTGAGCACCCCTGCTCTAGACCCTGACCAACTAATCTAAATTCTTACTAAAGTATTGACTACTTGATGTTATGTTTTTTGAGATGCGAGCGTAGCGAACATCCAGACCAGTAATTAAGCAGAAAACTGATCTGCGTAAAATCTCATGGCGACTGGAGCGCTGCGAATGCCACGCAGAGGGTAGTCGAACTAAAGAGCAATTCAGAGTCTAGAGTCTCTTGTCTCAACTTGATTGTTCGTGAACGTCTTGTTCCAAAAATAGGTTTCTACGTATTTTAAAAATAATTAAACTTTGTGGGTTTAAAATGACTTTAAATTAATTGAAAATTATGGTAGTTGAGTATCTACCTACTATTATTATATTCTCAAGGTTTTATTATAAGGTTTATTATACTCTCAGTACTCACGTTTTCCAGTTTTCTGTATTTGATTCGTTGACACTTACAAAAGTACATCCCTTACCGATGGTGTGATCGAGAGAATGGAAAACAAAACGTACAACGACCGACTGAATGTATTAGAAGTCTCGCTCAGTGTGCAATGGCTTTTCATAATCACGGACATTAATCTGTTTACGTAGTTAACATAAACATTTGTATTGAACACTTGAATAAACTTAGCAACCGGCGGCGAATTTAATGTTGTCTTGAATGAAACACCTAGCTACGCCTGATGTGGAGCAGGTACTAATAATTCCGAAGGTGTAATAGCTCTTAACGAATTCAAGTTAGCAACTCGTGAACCGTTCCATTTTCTCTGTTTGTAGTTAGGAGCTTATCGCGTGACGGGGGTGTTGTTTTTGTCACGTCTTATTGATAGTAGGTACCCACTCTATGGGAATGACACAAGTTGATATGAAGAAAGGATTGGTGGTTACGTACTGTTATTTAACTTACTGCGATGGCGTCACTTCTACTGTTGCACTAGTGATGCGTAGAATGCAATAGGAAGCCAAAGAAAGGGGAGAAGAGGTAGAGTAGGAATTATCAGAATGCGCCAGCAATAGGTTATCATATTATTTTAGTTAACTACAGCAGATACTTTCAACAGCTAAAAAGTATAAAGCTGAAAATAAGTATAAGTAATAGTAAAACTATAAAATAATAATGAAATGGAGAAAAAAGAGAAGATCTCGGGGTGTATCACTTGAGAGTGCAAATACTTCGTATTTGGGGTTTTCGTTGTTATTTCCAGTAAAAAGTCCCTCATTGCAATTTTTTAAACCCGCTTTTGAATTATTTGAAATTTAAGATTTGTTCGCTTTTGGTTCATTATTTTCAATAATGAACCTTTGTAATCGACCAAGAAATGAAAAAAATTCTAACCCCCCTCAAAATTTGTTGGTTTACGTTTCAAGATGCGTAGAATCCAAAAATCGAAAAAAAATCCGTCCGTCCGCCGCACAGTGGGACGAAATGCGATTCTGGCTGGACAAAAATATTTTATTGGCTATTCTTATAGGAAATTTCACGCTGATTCCGAATATACCATATGTTCCTATACCTAAAATAGCTCTTTAATGGATGTTTCTTGAAAAAACCTCGAAAAAACACGTTTTTTGAAATATTTTCCCATTTTTCATCCTTAAGATGTACTGGAAACGTTTTTTGCTCAATGGAAAAGTAATAGAGAATTAAATTCTGCGTCGATTCGTCACCAAAGAAAGTAAAACTTTTGGTAAAATAAGGAAGTTATCGAATTTAAAGGTTTTCCAAGACCGGAAAATAGCATTTATTGCCGTATTAGAGGTGAAACTTGATATTCAATCGACTTCCACAGAGAAGGAAAGTTGTAAACCATCAAATTTTGCAGCAATTGACTACCAATTTTTTCGAAAAACACCAATAATTAAGAGAGTTATGATGTTTAAAGTTTTTGACAACTCCTATTTTCCAATTTTTCACTATGCTGATTCCCAGGAACCTATCATCACCTCACCATTCCTTCATATATGGGTTCAACAACTATTATGGTACAACGTGAAACCAATTCCAGCTGCAAATATTTGCAAGTATTCACAATACCCTCGTCAACGTTGTGACCAAAACTCTGGTATAATTGCTTCAAAGTCATAGGAACCCAAACGTAAGCTTCTATTCATGTATGAAAATACGTCTGCCAAATGGGTGTGGGTAATAGGTTCCTCGTATCCAATACGTACAATGTATATAATATATGTTGTAATGTATAAAACATATCCCTATATTCGTATATACCTATGCCTACCTACGTAACTCCTATAAATTTCATAAAAATCGGTCCAATAGTTTCGGGTTTTTTCGCGTTACAAGGATTTGCGGACACAGACAGACAGACACGGAACCGAAAATGACCAGGAAGGTCCAAAACGTGAAATGCGAGTGGAAATTTTGATTTTAGAGGAAAAAATTTTGCTTCAAAGTCTACCAAGGAAGACTTTTCCAAAATCAAAATACAAAAAAGTACAAAATACAAAAAATCAAAATAAATCAAGCTTACGTTTGGGTTCCTATGACTTTGAAGCAATTATGCCAGAGTTTTGGCACACTTTCACAACATTGACGAGGGTATTGTGATTACTTGCAAATATTTGCAGCTGGAATTGGTTTCACGGTGTACCATAATAGTTGTTGAACCCATATATGAAGGAATGGTGAGGTGATGATAGGTTCCTGGGAATCAGCATAGTGAAAAATTGGAAAATAGGAGTTGTCAAAAACTTTAAACATCATAACTCTCTTAATTATTGGTGTTTTTCGAAAAAATTGGTAGTCAATTGCTGCAAAATTTGATGATTCACAACTTTTCTTCTTTATGAAAGTCGATTGAATATCAAGTTTCACCTTCAATACGGCAATAAATGGTATTTTCCGGTCTTGGAAAACTTTTAAATTCGATAACTTTCTTATTTTACCAAAAGTTTTACTTTCCTTGGTGACGAATCGACGCAGAATTTAATTTTCTATAACTTTTCCATTGAGCAAAAAACGTTTCCAGTACATCTTAAGGATGAAAAATGGGAAAATATTTCAAAAAACGTGTTTTTTCGAGGTTTTTTCAAGAAACATCCATTAAAGAGTCATTTTAGGTATAGGAACATATGGTATATTCGGAATCAGCGTGAAAATTTCACTAAGTTTCTACTACAATTTCTCCTCATCTGCTTGTCGCTTGATTGCATCCTACCTCAGTGACAGGTTTCCAACTACTGTGAGTGGTGACAAGCGTTCTAGTTCTCTTCCTCTTGTTTCTGGTGTTCCCCAGGGGGCTGTGCTGGGACCGATTCTTTTTTCCCTCTTCATCAATGATTTGCCTTATGTCCTCAAATTCTGTAATTATCACCTTTTTGCCGACGATTTTCAAATTTACCTGGCCAGTGATCTTGGGGAAGCCATGATAGAAGCCATCAGCTTACTTAATAGTGATCTAGTGTCGATATCTAGGTGGGCAATTAAAAATGGCATACTTATTAATCCTAGCAAATCTCAAGTTATTGTGTTGTACAAACAAGATTTACCTACTAATTGTCTGCCCCCCATCTTAGTTGAAGGGATGGTGGTGCCTTACTCATCACATGTAAGAAATCTGGGACTTTATTTTGACAAGGCCATGTCTTGGGACTACCATGTGGTTCAGGTGTGCAAGAGAGTTTATGGATCTCTCCACAGTCTCCGACGTTTATCTAAATTTACTCCTAATAACTTCAAAATACGACTTGCCATTGCTTTAGTAACTCCTCACTTCTTTTATTGTTGCTCAGTTTACTCCTATGCTATTTCCGCTTCTTTGAAATCGAGACTCGTGGTTGCCTATAATGCTTGCCTGAGATATGCATATAATGTTAATGTACGTCAATCTGTATCCCATCTCACTTCTTTGCCTTCCCCTGGAGGATTATTTCATTTTCAGGCATTTAAAATTAATTGCAGAAATAATTAATGGTTCAATGCCAATCTATTTGTCCAACTTAGTTAATAGAGCCTCTTCTTTTAGATCCCACTCTCTCTCTGTCATCAGGCACACCAGTCGAACTATGTCCAAGTCCTTTGGGGTGGCAGGAGCAAGGATCTGGAATTCTCTTCCCTTGTCTGTTCGTGCGTCCCCCTCCATTGGTCGATTCTTGAAGGCTACTGTTCAGTATCTGGGCATCCGATAGTAGCCAGCATTTAGTGCACTCCCCTTCGTTCTCCTCTCCCCCTTCTTCTTTCTGTGATGCAGAATATCTTTAAACTTTCCTTTATCTTTTAATTATTATTTCCTTCATTTACCTAAATATTTTTAATTTGTACTTGATGTTTTTCTTTTCTTCGCCACCTCATGTCTAATTTTGTCTCTTGTATTTGTTGTTCATGTGTGCTTACATAAACATATTGTTTCCTGCACAATAAATTATTTGAATTGAATTGAATTGAATTTCCTATTAGAATAGCCAATAAAATATTTTTGTCCAGCCAGAATCGCATTTCGTCCCACTGTGCGACGTCCGAAGCTTTTCTCAAAAAGTATTGGAACAAAATCATTTATTGGCCGGGGATGTGCCAGTAACATCGGCATCGCGTTCGATCAGCACTAAAGGGTAGAACCTAAGGGCTGAAATATTCAAAAATCGAGATCTTGAAATCTTTCTATAACAGTAATTATTTTGTGAGTTTCATTTATAGGTATTCGCCCGAAGAATCGAACAAAACCACCCTATGCGTTATTCAATTGCTTTCCCTAAGGGCTAAAGCATCGACAAGAAAAAAAGACATCAACACGGGAGTGAATTGAATCGTAACCAATAAAACATCAAAAGGCGCCTTGAAAAATGTGACATTGTATCAGCTGATCATATAATTCCAATGGAATTCTGACTTCCCGAAATCGAGTTTATTATAACTTCTGTATCCTATTGGGCTTGTGAAGCGTAGGTAGGTAATCGCCTACTTCAGTTATATTAATTTATTAAATTATTAATTAGTAAATACTTAGGAATTACTCTTAATTAAACTATTATTTCTATTCCAACAACAGAAGGTTAATTACTTCCGAGTCTACCAAGGTCGGAACGTTTAAGCCAATTTTCTAAGAAAATTAGGCTATTGCAACGAATCCAAAATTTCCTTCATGGAAATTCGTTTTGAAATTCCTTGAGTTTAATGCTTTTTGATATGTGTATGTAGAGTTTGATCTAAAAGTTCTGGTTTTTTTTAAATATGCGCGCAAACAGAGGGTCGTTGAAACTTCTTAGTGGTCTAAGCGTTACTCTTTCTGATTCACCTGGTTATTTTATATTACTGTAATATTCTCAGTTCTCGTGTTATTCTGAACAGCTTTGGAACCACGGAGGCTAATTTCTTTCCTGATCGACTCACCTTGCTGAAATTTAATGGAGCTCGTTCGGGGCACCTCACAAACAATTACAAGGTTCGGAGGATCACTGAATAGCTGATGGGGCTTCTGAGGCGAATTTCTTTACTTTTCAACTTGCCGTTTTAATAAGCTTTTTGTTTTGACATTTTTAGAATATGTTTCAACATTCATCTACTATTAACCGTAAAATTGTGGGGACCTGAGCTGTAAAGGTTGAACCCTTTTGGGAGGCACGATGCGCCAAGTTTTGATGATTTAGTAGATATATATGGCGCTTAATAATAATTACAGACCAATGATCTGCATAGAAGGGCTAAAAAGCGTAAGAAGGGACAGAAATAATAAACGTTTGAGTAATAATCTGCAGCTTTTTAATTTAAAACTACATAATTCCCTCAAATTGCAAGAGAAATTTAGAAAAATAGTAAGACCGCAAGAAATAACGCTAATTTTCCAATCAGAACACTTTTCTGAAAATTTGGGGGGTGCTACTATCACTAAAATCAGATTTCCAACGCTATAATTTGCTAATCAGGGAATGGAATGAAGTTTTAATGCTGAACACTCTATGAACCTGCGAGTCTTGCTAGTCTGCTCCTAATGACCCAGAAAGTCTCCCTATCAAATTTCAACTTCCTATGGTGAACAGGAGAGAAATTAGCTCACTCAGCTGATCATGAAAGAGCCCATCATTTCAATCGTCTTTTAATGACCTAGAGAGTCTCTCTATCAAATTTCAACTTCCTAGGGTGAACAGGAGATAATTTGGCATACTCAGCTGACTAGGGAAGAGCACATAATTTCAATCATCTCTTAATGTCCCAAAGAGTCACCCTATAAAATTTCAACTTCCTAGGGCGAACAGGAGAGAGTTTAGTTCACTCAGCTGATCGAAATCGTCAAAACCAAACACGCTCGAAGAAAGGCCCCAAACTGTGTGTTGACAACCATAATACAATTTTAGGAGCCTAACAAAACGGTTTTGCGTCCATCACCTCTCAATAACCCATGCTTAGGAAAGAAATTAACCTCAGGGCACACTCTGTGGATCAGGGTGGCTCCGTACCCAGTCATTATTACCTGACCGTCCTAAAGAGGCTCCGTTTCAAATTTCAGCATCGTGGGATGAATAGGAAAGAAATTAGCCTCACGGCTCACTCTGCTGATCAGGCTCATGAATTGAGACTTTCACGCTGTTACTTCCCAGTACCTAAAAAACATCTGTACCAAATTTGGTGGAAATCCGTCAAACGGTGTGGTTTTGTATAAACAACATACACACAAACTTTTCACATTTTTATACATATATATGTACTACTACTATGAAGAAGTGAACTCACCACCTGATTGTTGGGGGGAGCCCATCACAGCCCATTTGATTTTGCTGTGGGGGGCTTTCCTCAACAATTTAGGTACTCAAAACACCTCTTCATACATCACACTTCTTCCACTTTACACTCACCCTCTTTGAACTTTTCACCCCCTCAGGTATATCAAACACACACACTCACTCACTCACACACACAAAATCATTCCAGACCTTCATTTGTACCTACTCCTTCCTGCCATGCTTCCTCCACCCCTCATTCTACGACCCAAAAACCACCACAGGGACAAGCAACACAAGAAACAAGAAGCATTTTCTACTACTTCTTCACTAGAGCTGACGACGTCGACACGGCGAAATATTCTCTCAATTTTGTAAGTTTTATTTAAGTGTTTCCTATCTTTTCCAACCTTCTGTAATACCTCAAAATAATATTACACGCGAGTGTTTTCATCCTTCATCAAAACTATATATATATAATACGAAAAAAATCGTAAATTACAAAAGACTCATGTGCATAAAGGGACTTTTTGTTGGAAATGACACGAAAAACCTTAATCCGAAGTTCTGCACGCTCAATTGATACACCCTGCATATGGAAAGGCTGCTAATTCAGTTCAAGGTACTGACCTGTTTTTCATCAAAACTGTCTTGCCTTCTCGCACTCAATTTGCGATACTTTACACTGCCATAGTCTCTAGGTGGCGCCATGTCTGAAAGGAACAGAAAAAATGTTATCACTACTTGTCAGCTAAAGCTGTAACTGATTCGATAGTTGGATGGTTGAACTATAGGCACTTAACCTATGCTTCAAGGGGTTCTGATAAATTTGAGATATAGTCAACTGTGGACAAATAACCGAGTGCACTTAGTTTCAGGCATTACCGCCAGGGACCAACTTTTAAAGTGGCCAAATTAATGCGAATTTCATGTTTCAACGCTGAAACAGCAAGGACCACTAAACTCATAAATATATATTTAATACTTGAACAATAAAAAAGATAGGTAAGTCAATGAATTACAGGACAAGGAATTATACCAAAACCTCAGTGTAACTAAACTAACCTTAACCTTAAATTGTAAATCTTCCCTAGGGCGGAGGTAAGAGAGTTTCAACAACCGATTTCAATTACCGTTGGCGCGCTGCGTTCGCTCCCGAAATGGCAGCCACAAGCGGAATAGATTTGAACCAAAATGGCAAAACATGGCATTTTCGTTCAATTATTGCAAATTTCTCAACCTTTAGTAAATTTTGGTGAACGCCGTCAATTTTTTTCATGACCTACGAGTAGAATAGCCAATGAAAAAGTTCATAGCTGGATTAGGTGGTTCTATTTAGTTCGGAGGTTATCAAGTGAAAAAATGTAGCTATAAAAGAAAAACTTCAAAATGTCATAGCCTTACATGTCTACGTACCTGGATGTTCCAGGTGCTCATTCGACGCGAAATTTTATTCGTATTGCCTAGAAGCAAATCCTCTAGAATCATTAATTTATACCTTAAACCTCAAAAAACCTTATTTTTTGGCGTGTAATATCTCAAAATGACACAACTTCCTTATTTTCTATTGTTTCGGCCTGCTCTTGGTGATCGATCGACGGCAAATTTAATTTGCTGTAACTTTTTAAAATAATTATGGGCAAAAAATGGAGATATACGTTTAACAAAAAACCTGTTTTTTGGTTGTTTATTGTCCAGAAACGCCAGAACCATCAAATTTTGGTAGCGGAACATGGGGTATATTCGAAATCAGCGTGAAATTTCCTACAAGAATAGTACATAAAATCAAAAGTGTGCGCCAGATATCAAATATCTTTATAATATCATATTATCAACTGTAGTTTGTAGTATTAATTTATCTCATTTTGAAGCACAACGTGATGGCCGTTTTCGGAACTATTTCAGGTATGATTGGCTTTAAGTAGCATCTTGAACAGTCTCAAACTACTTAATATGCTGTTCTATTCTTACTCTTCTCAAAGCTACCAAGCACTCTGTATTGTTCGAATAAGGTAAGTATAATAGGTATACATACAGTGCGTTACAAAATTCAAAGATTCGCTTATAAATTCTCTGATTATAGTGAAGTCAGAATCAGCATGTTACTTACCTTGGAAATATCCAATAATAAAGATCCAATTTCTCGACTCTACAGAAAATTAGTTAGATCCTGTTTTCTTAGACAATTCAATATTATAAACGCGATATAAAAGTTTTAAAGCATGTGTCAAATCAAATTTACTTGATACTACTGTACTCACTGATAAACTATTGTTTATATCATGAGAGGATCGGGAGAACCATTAATCCTGAACTGCTTTCTGAAGAATCCACTAGTAGCCCTTGCATATGGTTGAACATCCACTGGACGCTAAATCACTCGAATGGGGCTCTGAACTAACAAGGTCCACCGCTAGGAGCGCTAGAGAGGGCAGTGACCTAAAGACATGATTTACCCTTGTGGGTACATTGGGTCACCCCTTTTCGCTTTCCCCGCACCAACAACCTCATCAATCCTTTTCAAAAATTAAAATTATATTAATAATAATTATAATAAAGAAACTCATACAAACAATAACAACGGGAAAATAAACAAAAGACGGAAGGTAGGCACATGAACAAAAACACTGTCATCTTGAGGTCCTTGACTACAAAACTCCTCAGACCTCAGATCACACAGTAACCAAATCTATTATAAGTTAAAGAAGCAGTTTGTTTACTATTAGTTCCATCACGTTTTTAGGCACTTTATTTGTTATATTAATTATTAGTTCATCGCAATCTGGCATTGTGCTGTTGATTGTTGATATCCAACGGGAAAATAATTTTGCGAATAAACACTCAACAAACGTGTGCTCTTCTTTTAGCTGCTTAATAGTTAATAAATCCATTTTCCAAATGTAAAACTGAATGAAATCACAAAACAACATATTGATAATTTTTCACAGAAACATCTCGTTCATCTCAACCGTGAACTGGGGTTACAATCCGTTACCTCTACTTCCTGTCTTGATAGTCTTATTGGTGTATTTACAGGGGGGGACTGGACCCCCCTCCCACCGGAAGGACCTTCTGTGTTCGTCAATTTTCATTTCTTGATTTCTCTTTCAGCTATTTTAAAATAATTTTCACTGTAGAGAAAATAACAGTGACAGAAAAACGAACACAAAAAAAAAATTGATGTTACAAAACGCTGTGGTATACAGGGCCGGCCTGAGGGGTGTGCGACATGCAGCCGCACACTCAAGCCTTTTGGTGAGGCATCAAATTGTCCAATAAAATAAATTTGGCAAATTTTTAGAAACTGATTATTTTTGATTTAGTTTTTTTTTTTTTTTTCATCTTTGAGCAGTTCACCCTGTAGTATATTGTTGAAAGTAAAGGACCTTCTAAATTTTTTTTATTATAACATCATCATCAACGGTATTACACTGCACTTCAATATTGCCAGAGGATACATGATATACATATATATCAGAAATGATATGAGATATAAATGAGGGATACTAACATTTCGTTAACCAGTTTTGGTAAGATTACTTAGCGAAATCTCAGCAAAATAACATACCTACCACCACACTACTCGATTTGTATCCGAATATGCTGTAGTAAGATTTATTTGACTTTTTAGCAGTCACTGAAGAAAAATTTACAAACGGAGGTAGGCAGGTTCTCGTTCTCTACTACCTACTATAAAAATAGCCGACATTCGAGCAATCCCAATCCAGCCAACTAGGTTTCAATTTTCGCCGCATCGTTATTTGAAGTAGCCAATTCCATGACTTCTCAGCTGGCTCCATTTCCCAGAAATAGGTTCCATGTGGTTAGACAAGAATTAAACCAATCAACCAAGATAGCGGCTTTTTCAGCTGATTTTTGTTTCCTTTTCGCCTTTCTAGGTATCTACTTGGTAAATAAAGATATATAAACTCTTCTAGGAATATATATTTTATTACTCCTAGTTTTAGATAATTAATTTCAGTCTTATCTTGTGTACATTATATTGTGACCATAATAATTGCGTGATTATTTGAAATCTTCCGACTGACATTCACCGTCCCACCGTTCTTCCAGCAATGACTACGCGCATCATGGTAAGTAGAATGCATTCTTTAGAAGTTGATTGCTCTTAATTGTTTATGCTATGGTAAAATTGATGTGGCAGATAATGAAATGATAATGATTGTACTGGAAGATTGCAATTTCAGCTAAATATCCCTTGAAATAATGAGATTTTGAAGTTACTTGTTAGGTTTTCCCTTCGACCATCTCTGGTTTCGTTATCCACAGATTACTTGCGTATTTTCATTTTCGTAAAAAATACGTAATTTAATAATAAGTAATGTAATTTATCATGCATGTTTTATCATGCATGATAAAACGTATGGTGCTACTCACCATATTCCCATCAAACGTTTTAAATTTTGCTGAGGCAAACAAAAATCAACTTACCGGTATACGAGTATTTCCTATGAAGAGTAGATACTAACACCTAGTGGTTTTGCTATGATTGACCTTAAAACACAACTCGTGGCGCAGAGAGCGCTTTGAGCTGAATACTCTATTAGGTGATTAGGCAACCGAGAAATGCGAAACGTACACAACATGGTAGACTAGTTTCTTTAGATGATATTGTAGAAACAGAAACGAAGCTAGAAGATATACATTCCCGCAGTGGGAAATTATAAGTCAGACAAATAAATTATATTCTGCTGTGTTTCAAAGTCTCACAAGTGTACCTACTGCCATCTTAAGATGAGTAGACAGTCTGCCTATTAGAAATAAAGATAACGGTCAGCGGGGCTTCAGCCATATGTCTACCCGTTGAAGGTTAAAATGTTAAACATAAATGGGTATCACTAGTCTCATATAGGATAAGATTTACAAGGGGGAGTACTGGTAGGAAATGATAAATGGTGCAAAAGGACACAATCGTACGAAGCAGCTTTCAAGAATAAATACAAGTAGTAAGGAGTTCATCTAGAGTCACTTGCAATCAATTTTCAAGTCTGGTGTTTGCTGTGGTCATTCTGTCCGATCTCTTGGTTTATAGTATATTCAGTGTCCTTTCTCCCATTCTGCAAGTCACTCGTCAGTAGACACCACCAGAGGATTTCTTGACTGCCCACTTATGAGTGAGTTGAAAGTCGATTGCTGGTAGGTTGACTTCACCCATACACACGTGGAGATGAATAAAAGACTTGTATAATATGTGTTGCAATTCACCAGAAAATTGTAGCAAAACGGACCTATGATTGCAAAGAAGTGCTTCCACTAGTCATATCAGTTCGGTGCTAGATCCTTCTACCACGTTCAGCGTCAATCCAGACATTTTTCTGTCATATGCAAATCGTCAGGAACCTCCAGGGAATTTTTCCATTGGCGACTTTCGATTGAGCCAATACACTACCTACATATAATTAGTTGAATCATTACCATAGACATTTTGCGCAGTCTAGTTTGAAACCCGATTTTAACGAACCTAACGGATCTCTGGCAAATCATGGAGGAACTTATGTTTACTTGACTGAATGGGATGATTTAGCAATTTTTCCTGTTTGAAATACGAGTTTACCTGGAATCCAAAAACATCCAACATTCACTGAACTGCATGACTAACTAATCACTTGTACTAATAAAGAAGATCCATGACGTTTGGTGTGGATCAAAAAACTAGAGTTCATGCTAGATTTTGAAACTTTTACTAGCTATCTATACTTTTAACAGGTGATTGCGGTAGTTACCAGTGTAGTTATCTTGCTACCTTTGCTATACTTTCTTCCGAGTGTTGATGATGTTGATGATGATACAGGGGCGGCCAGTTTCAAAGTAAGACTACTCTTCAAACCCTGTACTCTGTACTCACGTCTCTACCAACTGGGGTTTATTGGTGCCTTTTCCTGAATTGGTTAAAGGGTTGCATCCAAGGGCTTTCCTGTCCTGGTGACATCATTATAGATCCCCAGCCTCGTCTTTTCCTTTATTCAAGACACGGTATTTTAACATTTCATGGGTTACAGACAATGCGGTGCCGGTGGAGTGTGTGATCTATGCACGCGAATCTGGTATAGTGTGTGATCTACGCATCTGTGTCTGGTGGATTGTGTGATCTCCGGACCGAAATAAATTAAAAATCTTACCTTACGCTGTGTACGTTTCCTTGGTGTCTTCCAGTTCAGGAGCAGTTTTTCGGTGTAATTTCCTGCAGCAGTGGTGGAGGTGGATTTGAAAGTGGTGGATCCCTCTCATCTTTTTCGAAAATTTTATTTTGGCGTCTAACCAGGATCTCACAATCGCCTGTGTGTGCGCACCATTTGCTGGATTTATGTACTGTTCCTGGTGATTCACTGTTTGATGAACGAAACCACGTGAATTCATGCAGCGATAGGCACAATAGACGTGTGAGTCAACTTCACACTCTTTCTCTATAATTGGAAGATTAATCGGTTGATTATTTGATAATTACTAACTAACTCACCTTCCGTTCTTTGTTCTCTCTGTGTTCTCAATTAACCTCGCTTGGCAAACATCGCTGCTCTAAAAGACCTTGTAGGACACGGGCTCGCTGCAGATAGATCACGGGCTTGCCGTAGATCACACACTACACCGGCACCGACAATGCGTCTGGTAGGTAATGTTTTGATTTATTTCTGAATAGCCCTGAGTTTGCTTGGACGCTCCTCAAATACAAATTAGGGCCTTTGACAAAATATGTATACTCCATTTTTAGTCCCTCTTTTCGTTATTGAAGGGATGATTTTAGCGAATTTTCGTGGAAAATGAAGCTATTGCAATGGTTCAAAAAAATTTAAAATCAAAATTTTCGAAAATTTTCTTCATTGAAATCCGTTTTGAGACATTCTGAAACGAATCCCAGAGTTAACAGATTTTTCATATATATATATATATATATATATATATATATATATATATATATATATAACTATATATACAGGGTGATTCCCTCGCAGATGCAAAAAAAAAAAAAAAAAAAAAAAAAATGTGGGTGAAACTACATCAAAAATGGAGTAAAATGCCGCCAACCGCATATTTTTATCTCAATCCGTACTCGAGATATGATTTTTTAAAGGTTTTTTCAGGAATACCGTGTTTTTTTCATTTTAAACTCGGATTTCTCCACTTTGCCTCATTTAATTTTAACTTTCAACCTCATTTTCGGTATCAGCATTAAATTTCCTATAAGAATAGTGTATTTGGGTTCTTAAAAAGTACCATCCGAAGACCCTCACATCAGCTCAAACATTGACGATTTTGAAAAAATAATATTTCTGAACATCTTTAAAACTTTACTACTCTTTTAAAAAGAATCCTGGAAACTGGCAAATCTCATGAAAACTGCTTCATCTAATATGCTTTCCAACGGTATTATCAATTTTACTTTTATTTTATTATTTAGGGGAGAAAATAATGTTTTAATGTTGAAAAATGTGGGTTTTTCAATGAAATTGTTGGTTTTTTCGAAAGATGACCCTCCATGAACCAACGAGTATGAGGTCGGTTTCTATGTATTTTTTCTCGCTGGATCGAATGGAAACTCTTGCAGATCTCTCAACTACGTTATAATCGAGTTTTACACTTTAATTAACTAGTTTTACCCCATAACACACATACATTTAATCTTAAAAAACAAACTTAACATTTGTGATTTTAAGTGTAAAACTCGGTTATAACGGAGTTGGAGAGATCTACAAATGTTACCATTCGATACAGCGTGAAAAAATGCAAAGAAACCGACCCCATACTCGTAGGTTCATGGAGAGTCATCTTTCGAGAAAACCAACAATTTCATTGAAAAACCCACATTTTTAAACATTAAAACATAATTTTCTCCACTAAATAACAAAATAAAAGTAAACTTGATTGTACCGTTTTAAAGAGTATTAAACGAAGCAGTTTTCATGAGATTTGCCAGTTTCCAGGATTCGTTTTGGAAGAGTAGTAAAGTTTTAAAGATTTTCAGAAATATTCTTTTTTCAAAATCGTCAATGTTTGAGCTGATGTGAGGGCCTTTGAATGGTACTTTTTAAGAATCCAAGTACACTATTCTTATACTAAATTTAATGCTGATTTCGAAAATGTGGTCAAAAGTTAAAATTGAATGAAGTAAAGTGGAGAAATCTGAGTTTAGAAGGAAAAAAACACGGTTTTCCTGAAAAAACCTTTAAAAAATCATATCTCGAGAACGGATTGAGATAAAAATATGCAGTTGGCGGCATTTTACTCCATTTTTGATGTAATTTCACCCAAATTTTTTTTTTGCATCTGCGAGGGAATCACCCTGTATATATATATATATATATATATATATATATATATATATATATATATGGAAAATATATATATATATATATATATATATATATATATATATATATGTGTGAGTGTGTGTCCTTCCAGACGATAACTCTCCTTAGGATTGAGATAAGAATTCCGTTCTTGCGCTAAAAAAAAAAAAAAAAAAAAGATTTCCAAACGAAAGGACGAGTTTGTTGGCCAGCATTTTTTGAGCTCATTAAATTGGTTAACTTTAAAAAAGTGCTGAAAAAAATCACTAAAAATAGCTAAAAACGGCTAAAAATTGTTAAATTTATCTGTTTTTAGCAGAATATTGTTCAAATAGAGTAACTACAAAATTGAACATTCAAAAATTTATTTACAAAATTATGGTAAGAAATGTACTTCAATTTCATTAAAATGTTCTTAAAAATCGGTAAAAACGGCAAAAGAAAAAGTTAAAAATCCAACATCTCTTCTTGAATAGCAGATTATTATTTTGAACGAGTTTTTGCCATAAAATTGGTAATTAACATTTTCTTTTCACTCCAAGTGCTCAATTTTCAAAACAATGTAACATAATAATAGCATGAGAATTTACGAAAATTCGCTCATACGATCATGCTGCATGACTCTAACTTTTTTATTTTCTAGTTTCATAAACATTCATCCATTGTTTGCTCTAAGGTGTTTTATGCTCGCCTAGAATAGTGTAACTCTTCTTGTTTTGCATTGGTGTTGATTTAGGAGGGAAGGCTATAAAAAAAAACTAAATATCGAATGGTTTCTACTTTCACTGGTGCATGTCCTTAATTAATTTGTGAGATTATTAACATTATCTAGTTCAGTAGCCCATTACCTAACCACTTATTATTAACAATAACTTAACCTTTTAGCGCCTGGGATTTAAATGTCATAGCAGCTCCCCAGTCCTGACTTATTTTCCACATTTTCGCTTCTTTGACTTGCCTGTCTTCTAAAAAGCATAACATGTTCAAAATTTGCCCAAATTTCATCAAATTTTGAGAAATTGTTTGTTAAATTTGATAGCATCTGATAATGTTAAATATCTAGGTATATTTTTGTACCTTTGCATATCTTTTTATACCTTTTTAGTGAATTCAAGTATGGTCAATATTTCTAATATTTATTTGTCCGTAAATGCACACCTACTACTACTGCTTCTACTTCTACCTTACTACGATTACTTCTATAAGACAAAGAGAAAATAGAATGACAACACTCACTTACGTCCAATTGAAATATCCCAGAAATTAATTCTTAAAATTATGTTTAAAAACGCTGCTAATTATTACACAAAGGTACAGCCCTTCTACGTAGATCTCTGGTCCATAATTATTAAACGCCGCTTATAGTATATTTAGTATCGGAACTCGGAGCTTCGGACCTCACAAATGGGTTCAATCCATTACAGCAGCGGAATCTCACAATTTTACGCTTTTTAATATAGTTGATAAACAAAACAATTTATTACCAAGTCATCTTTCCAACACATAAAAGTGTTACCTATATTGTATATTGATATCATCTAATTGGTCAAATTTCAAAAAATGTGCTGACAAAATCACTGAAAATGGCTAAGAATTGTTAAATTGATATTTTTTAGCATAAGATTGGTCAAATAAAGTTTATCAACTATGAAATAGAACATTCAAAAATTTATGTACGAAATTATGCTAAAAACTTGAACTTCATTAAATTTTGTTTTAAAAAATCTATAAAATTGCAAAAAATAGCCTAAAATCCAAAATCTCTTTTTGAATAGAAGAGTATCATTTAGATTACTTTTTTTCCATAAAATTAACAGCTAACATTTTCTTTTCACTCATAAATCTCCAATTTCTATACAACTTGAAATATACAACAAAAAAAAGACACTTTTTCACCTATTTTTGGCTCATAGCACCCATGAGAGTGGAGCGATCGAGCAGGCGAGAAGTTAGGACCAACTAGACCCCAAGTGCAAAATAGACCCTCTATGTGCGAAAGAACAGATTTTTTAAGTCAATTCTTAGGCCTTTTATGGCCCGGACGGCGAACGGCGGACGGACATTTCAAATTTGGATTCTACGCACCTTGAAACGTAAAGTGACAAAGTTTGAGGGGGGGTTATAAAAATTGTTTGCTATACGATCACATAGGCTTATTATTGGAAATAATAAACCAAAAGAACAGGCTGTACTCTACACAACAGCTGTACCAAACGACTAAAATGTTAACTATTCCCCAAATCATTAATTTTCAAATAGCTACATTTTTCATTAAAAAACCATTTTTGCTTGATAAACAGGTGTCCACACACAATACTAGAACTCCTAACTTATTTGCCATTCCTCAGAAAAATAGTAAATTACTTTTACTTCAAGCTCCTTACCGTGGTCCTTGTTTGCTAAATCGATTACCTTCACATCTCCTAAACTTGCCCTTTACTACAAATAAGAAAATCGAGCTCAAATGTATATGGAAAATATACAATGAAATAGTCTCTACCACACTCTCTATTACTTGGATATTAACGCACTATTAACTATTGGATATTAACGCACTATTTATCATCATGTAACAAAAATAGACAACTGGATGTATTAAACCTACTTTAGTATTTAGAAATGCCCACGCACAGGTTTTCCTTTGTGGGTTTTGTGGAATAATTCAAATTGTTTTTTATTGATTGCATTTCCTGTTACATGTGAATACTCTTGTCAATGATTCCTTTTAGATCTATATTGTTTTTTTTGTTTTTTTTTTTTTTTTTTTTTTGTTCTTTATTTTTGTCTTTATTTTTGTTTTTCCACAAAATGAAGCATTTTAAAAATTGAATTGAATTGAGAAATCACAAGTCAATGCAATCAATGGCTAAATGCAACTAGTGCCCACGAAAATGGCAAAGACAAAGGGGTGTGACTTCCTAAAAAGGGGAAAGGGAAGTGCCATCCCATAGATAGCAGATTTTCAATGTAAACATTGCCAAATGTCAAACACTATTGTTTCTACCGCTCAGAGTCAAAGAAACCATAAATGAACCGAGAAAACATTAATGGAATGACGTAGTAACTAAGAAAGACAAAGTACACGCCGGCAGAGAAGTACACCCCGGTAGGTCCGCATATTTGTGGCACTAAAGGGTTAACTATAAATTAGTCGTTTTCTATCTATTTTTTCTATAATCAAATTCACTCGGTCTTAGTTTGCCAAACCTAATTGCAAAATGCAGAATGTATGTTCATATTGATAAGTTGTTTTGTCTTCCAGGCACTGTCCAAAAACCAACTCCTTGTAGCAAGTTATTTATTTTTGTATAAAAAATAATAATAGTTATTATTTATTATTATTATCTTGTATTTTATTGGTTAGATTTCTGAGCTGGAAGCGGAAAATGTGCGCATGAAAAATAAAGACGAAGTTTATGCGAAAATTCAAAAAATTATCGACGGTACGAAAGATAAACTTCAAATTATCACGGATTTTGATCGAACTGTCAGTAAGCACCACCACAATGGGAAACCCACACCAAGCAGTTACGGTAAGTATGTCTATAGGGTCCCCCTTTCGAAGTTCACTGAACTTTAGACAGGATGAGCCATAATAACTCCATTATTTGAAAGGTCAATAAAAAAAGTATTGCAGTTATCGTTGAAGTTCTTTCTTTATTGTCAAGTAAAACATCAAAATTTTTTTTCAAAGGGTTTTGAAAATGACATCCAGCAAATTATGCCCCCTATTGTTAATGCACTCATTTAGTCGATTTTTGAAGTTCTGCTCAACTCTTTGCAGCATATGGCGTGACGAATGTTGTCCTTGAGTTGGGCCAGGGTTCGTGGTCGATCGACATAAACGAGGGATTTCGAATATCCCCATAAGAAAAAATCGCAGGGAGCCAAATCCGGGGAGAGCGCGCCGGCCAAGCGAGGTCGCCTCTGATCGAGATGAGGCTGTCGGGGAATTGCTCTCGCAACAAATCCATGGAGGCTCGTGCAGTATGAGCTGTGGCTCCATCCTGCTGAAACCACACGTCCCCGACGTCAAATTCTTCGAAGGCTGGCAGGAAAAATTCCCCGATCATGTCCCTGTAATGAGCTCCATTCACTTTACACAGCGTTGATTTTCCTCGAAAAAGTAAGGACCGATTATCCCCCTCACTGATATTGCACACCACACTGTGACACGTTCACAATGAAGAGGATTCTCGTGAAGTTCACGCGGATTTTCATCACTCCAATACCGCATGTTTTGCTTGTTCACGCAACCAGAAATGTGAAAATGAGCCTCATCGCTGAAGAAAACAACCGTGTTGTGGGGCAGGTTTTCGAGCAGTGCTTCACATGCATTTCGGCGGGTAATAAAATCGCGTTCCGTCAACTCTTGGACTACAGCCAATTTGTAGGGATGAAAATGGAGTTCATTATGGAGAATCCGTCGAACAGTGGTGTCGGAAATCCCTAAAGTAGCTGCATGTTTGCTAGCTGAACGACGGGGGGAGCGCGAACACGAGAGCCTTACTCTTTCCACATTATCCGGCGTTCTGGAGGTCCGAGGGCGTCCATTTCTGTTTTTTACGGCAGTTCCACTCTCCCGAAATGTGTCAACCGACGAAAGAATGGAATTCCTGCCGGGAACCGTACCGGTAGGAAGGATTTTGAAGCGCGCGCGGAAGGCTCGTTGGGTAGCAAACGCCTGAGCGACGTTAGAAAAGAAGGCCTCTTCGGCGAACGCCCGTCCAAAGCATGATGGCAATTTTCTGTAGGGAAAGCAAAACTTCGGGTCCTTCCCCTTCGAATGAGCCCTCTCTCACCCTTCTACGACCCCTACTTGCCACGCAGCGATTTTTTCAAATAATGAAGTTATTCTGGCGCACCCTGTATTAATCTGTTTTGCTACTAGTTATATTAATGGGTTATGGACAGCCTTATTACATTATTAATGGTATTTTATTGGGTTTAAAACGTCTAATTCGTGCAGCATGACCATATGTAAGCATTTTTGTTTTTTCAGCTGTTTTTGAGCTGGTGCCTTCGTTACCTAAATCTTATGGCGAGCAAGCAAATGCCATATACAATAGATTTCGAGTGTACGAAGAAGACCCCAAAATGAGTGTTGAAGAGAAGATTCCTCATATGATCGAGTGGTGGAAACTCAATGAGAAACTGTTCATTGGCCTTCCGTACAACGAAAGTGAAATCGAGATTGCTGTGAACAAGGCAGATGTTCAGCTACGGTAAGAAATTGCACATTGAGTCCCACCTAGAGAAACCTTTTATAAGATATTAGGGGTATTCAGGGTTCATCCCGAAAGTCGAATTCATCAAAAAGTGTCTTGTGGCTCTATTATAGAAACGTCGAAAATCGAAAGGTCAAACAGTGTCCTACGCGGTAATTGGTGAAAGCCGAATCAGTGCAAGTTACCCCTCAAACAGGTTACAAATAGTAGACGATAAATGTATCTGTAAAACAATAACCCACTAGTCTATAATATTGTTAAAGACTAAAAACAAAACAAAAACATGGAAACTTTCAATGCCTCCTACTCCCTAAGCGTGTATCACAGTAAGGGTGAGTAATTACTGTTGGAGTTTCAATTCATACAGGGGAGTGAAGCTGGTCTCTTTGAAAGAACCTCACATTCTGTGATTTATATTACGTGTTATTTACTTCATTTTATATGGTTTTTATTTTTCGTACGTCACTGAAACATTACTTTTTTTCTCCTTACACAGGATTGGTAGCAATGATGCCTTCCGCAAACTTCACGAATCCCAGATCCCCACTCTCGTGTTCTCAGCAGGCCTTGGTGCAGTTGTTTCCTCCATTTTGAAACACTACGAAATCCTCTACGATAACGTTCATGTGATCTCGAATTTTTTCGAAGTAGAAAACGGTACGATAACTGGATTCAACAACGGTACAATTCTACACATCTACAACAAAAATCAACACGCAATCGAAAACTCTGATTATTTCAAGGTAGGTGCGAACTTCACAAATTTGATCATCCTATTACTTTCAAGTTTCAAATTATTCCAAGATTTTTCTGGATACATAATTTCTTCGATTTTCAGGATTTATCTCATAGACCTAATGTTATTTTACTCGGTGACTCTATTGGGGATGCGAATATGAATGAAGGAGTCCAGGGAGATGGTCAAGTTTTAAAAATTGGGTTTCTCAGCATGCACGTAAGTTTTCAAAATAAAATATAAGTGTTATACGTACCCTTGCAGCAGTCTTTACTCAGTCCTTCTGTTTTCTCGATGTCGTTTGCCATGATGATATCAGAATGAAGGTTTTATCCTACTAAGAAGTAATTCTGATTCTACCTTTGAGATGAATTCTAGACTTCTAGCTATTTGCTTGACAACTTTACTTTATTATTGCCCCTGGTCTTTACAGATAGACGACTATTTGCCGCAATACCTGGATAAGTTTGATATTGTTCTATTGGATGACCAAACCATGGATGTGTTCAACGCTCTTCTCGACCGAATATTATAGATCTCTCGGTTCTCGTCCCTCGAAGCCCAGGACGTTCTAAGTGATGAATATTTTCTGGAAATTCCAGCTTCACCACTCGAGTTTTATATTCTCAATCGTGATCTGTTACTGATAATTACTTAGAAAATGGTAGTTTCACAAACTATATAAAATTAAATGTATATATTATATTACCTAGGTACTAGTAACAACTGTTGTTTGTGTCTATGCAACCATTTTCTTTTCTAACCTACAAGTTCTTTCATCAATGTAAAAAATTATGCTGTGGCTCATTTCAAACCGGTAGAAACCAGAAAGTCGCCATGATGAAACTTTGAACAAGTATAGCAAGAAAACCAGTTATTGTAGGAGGGTGCGGTTGGTGTCAAACTTCTTCGGTTGGAACTCATTTTTTTTTTTTTTTTATTTTTATTAATTGAAATTAGCTGAACATTGAAAAAAGTGTAATCAATGTATCTTGAGAAGTCATGCCGGAACAACAAAGAATAAAATTATACCACGATTTTTTTCATAACGCTGAACTTACTAGAACTTTTATCATTACTGCAGTTTGTTCAGCTAAGGATCCTGCATCAGTTCTGGACAAAACCACTGGACCGTGTTTAACCTGACGGTTCTCAAAATCGTTTGGAATTCGTAACCTTCCCCACAACCACCTACAAGAATAACTTTGGTTTTCTCATCAGAATTGATGAGATTGTTCATAGCTACAGGTATAATGGTATTAAAAAAAAGTGAAACGGCATAAAAACGTAAACTATTAGATGATTAACGGGAAGAGATAAGGTTATTCTTTAGGGCTCATGCATTAAACTGCGAGTTCTGAAAAAAATCCTAAAACTGATTCTGAGCAGTAATGAACTATCAGTTCAGAACGAGTTCCTATGACTAAAGGAATGTCTCATGGTGGAGGTGGTCACTTGTCAGTTCTGAACTGTTCTGGACTTTGGGCGAAACTAACCTCACTATTAAACGTATGATATTTTTGAATCTCTTTATTTTGTTATGTGTTTCTTGTTCTGGCTTCAGATTGGGTCTATTGAATTCTAAAGGTATGAGTACAAAGCGAATCTCCAATTGTCAAGTTATTATGGTCATTTTTGAATGAGTGTTTCAGATTAATTTTTTGTTGAACAATATACCTATCACTCAAGAAGGGAATCAATCAACGTAGTTAATATGAAAGTATCGATTTATAAGAAAATTACCTGATATTTTAATTATCTTCCTCTAAAATCTGGCCACGGACATTTGCGGCTTCTGTTATGGTACCTAGGTAACTACTTCATCACTGAATACTTAAAAAAAAAACGTATTTTTCTATTAATTAACCTTATTAGTCAGTCGATATAATAGTTTTAACCCCCTCTCCAAATTTTGGTGATTTACATTGTGACTGTTCCCGTTTCAAACAAGATAGTCCTTTTCTTTATAGCGAGTTTGAATATAATTGAGAATATCTCATCCTTGAATGACCGAGCAAGGAAACTCCTAACAGCTGCACAATAGCTTAATAATACAATTGAGGTTTTACTGGCCTCTACATTTTGTTGGCCTGTCCGTCCTTCGCACAGTGGGGCAGAATCCGATCCTGGGTGGTCAAAATTATTGTTTGCCTCTATCTTGTAAGAAATTTTACGTTTATTCCGAATATACTCTTTGTTCCTATACCTAAAATGGCTCTTTACTGAATTTTTTCGTGAAAACCTCCAAAAAAAACCAACAAATCAAGCCTCCAAAAAAGACCATTTTATCAACTCAGGAATTCATGTTGAGTTGCTAAAAATTATCTATTTTGCGGCGTTTTATTTTTCATTAACAATTCATTCTAAGTTATAACTAAAATCTACCTACATTGGTTCATTTTATTTTTCGGGTAGAGAGTTGAAAACACACTTTCCCCCCAACAAGGGGCAAGTGCTTTGTTTGAATGCTTCTAGGTTTTTCCCAATTCTTAATGAATTACTCTCTTCAATTCATTATATGCACACGTTTTTCGACGTAGAAATGTAATAAAACTGTAGTCATTATTCAACTTGTAGTTTGAGGAAAATAGTAGCATCACAAAGTCAGATTTATGAAAAACAAGTACGCACTTGCCCCCCCTGACCATATGTGCATTTTTCGATGTTTTCGAGCTTACACAACGTGTCTAACCATCAAAAGGTAAAAAAAAACTTTGTAACGACAGATTGGATACTCTGCTCATAGAATATCCACATTGCAGTGGGCAACGCAACATGTTTGCTTGGGCCTTGTTCTCAAGATGGTCAAAACTTCTCACCGCCCTCCTGTAAAGTTACCAAAAAGTCACTCAACTGTTCTTTCAACCAAGCCCACGATATATATATATATATATATATATATATATATATATATATATATATATATATATATATATATATATATATAATAAACATATATTCTGCTATTATTTTTTAAAAGTTTGCTTTCCAACAATTTGAACGCAAACAAGTAACTGCGCACAAAAAGCGCTGATATTTTTAAAAAGATCATGAAAAAGTCAAAAATTTGCTATATTTTTCAGGTTTATTTTTTTTCAACTTGTGGTAAAATGCACCTAATCCAAACCTCGCTCGATGTTAACTTGGAGTCAAATGACGAGATTTACTTTATTCACAACGGAAACGGTGCTCAAATATTTATTGCTCTCAACCTTACGCTTATCCAGTTATTGTAGTCTGTGTTAAAATACCTAATAACTGCAAAAAAATAGAATCTATCGGTAGGACTGAATGTGAAACAAACCATATATATTATGTTGTTCTTGTAATCAACACTCATTAGGTATTGTGGATAGATTAAGTTCAAGTACTAACTATTGCATTCGCTATCGGTTTATTTACCAATAGTGGAATGTGTCGTATCATATTCGTTGACAAAACCATTCTGGCCCGCATAGACTGAGATTATTTTTTCTAGAATAGAAATTTTGTAGAATAAATAAAAGAAACTTGGAATCATTCGTTTATTACCCTTTTTTTCCAAAACAATTTCCAAGGAAATCCACTGTAGGGCACCCCAGTATTCAGGTGTACTCAAACGAGGAAAAGTTACGGAATTCCATTGATTCATTCAATTCAATCGAGGAAATTTTTCGATGTCTTGATGAGCCCTAAACTATTCTAGCGAATGTTATTTGGAAGAAGAAAAAAAAAGTTATGGAGGAGAAAGAAAGTAAATTCTAGTTTTTAGCGCATTTTATTTAAAAAAAAAAAAAAAGGATTGAGGTAGAGGCTGCAAAACATTGCATTAAAACCGTCTGGATGGGCAGAGTGGATTTCTCTCATATTTCAACAAAGACAGAAATTGAATGGATTATACAAAACTTATTGAAAACCTATAATCATAAGAAATCCGTAGCAACGATAAGGTTGTATTCTATAATCATCAGAAACGCTTGCATACGAGTCTGCAACACATTGGGACATTTTATGTCTTTAGTTGCAGACTCGTATGAAGCTCCAAGAGCCACTCAGCTGATTCGGACCCTGGGCATCAAGCAAGTAAATGTCCTAAAGAGGCTACATACGAAATTACAACTTCCTAGAGTGTAAAGTATAGAAATTAGCTATTGAAATGATTGAACTACTGCTTTACAAATCAAACCGCTCTCGCAATATTCGGATCACCTGCTAAGAATCAAATCATCGAAACACCAGCTCAATGAAATCATCAGAAATTAACAAGCGATTGTAATCATGTTCACAATATAAATGATTGAGAATGATCACCAGAGTGTACACAATAATTCAAATAACCATGCTCATAACTCAGCTTGTTGGCCTTGCACTTCGCAGTAGTTAACATAATGTGGTTGGATAAATCGAGAGCTTTCGAACGAATGGTCAACGAATTTCGTGGGATGAAAAACGACGAAGTACCATTTCCCAAAATTATTTTCTTTACGGAAATCCGTTTTAAGGCATTCTCAAACAATAACTCCTGTTTTTATATGCTTTTCGTACATTATATACAGGTATGTATAGGCCTATGTACCTATCTGTCATTCTTCAAGTTGAGATTTTAAAAATCCGTTCTTTCGTCAAAAATCACCTATTCAAAAAGAATGAATTTGTTGGGAAGAACTTTTTGAGCGCAGTGAGTAAATAAAAATTTCAAAAAATGTACAGCGAAATTCACTAAATGGGCGAACAAATTTATCGACACCCCATTACACGGATATTGCTGCATAACCAACGGCTCAAAACGGATTTCCATGGAGAAATGTTTGAAAAACGTTTATTTTAAAACTGTTGAAGCCGTTGCAATAGCTTCATTTTCTTTAAAAAATTCGCTAAAAATAATAATTGTCGCAGGAGGTTAAAATAATAATAATGGTGTAGAGGCTGTAATTAAACCGCAAACTTTATTCAAAAAATTAATAAATATTATAAATTTACAAAATACAGCACGTAAAATATAAATATAAACAATAATAGGTTGGAAGTAAACTAATTAAACATAGGTAATATCTTTGCTCGGTTATAAATACGTCCCAACTGCAAAAATAGCCCACCCCGCTAAATGAAGGAAAAAGTAGGCAAATAACGAGAAATTTTCATTTGTATAAATTATTGAAATAAGTACGTTTTTTATTGTTCATTTGTCAAGAACGACACAGGTAAATACTGATTTCTTATAATACTGTAACGAAATGCACTGTTACGTAAAATGGAATTGGAAGAAGAAAGGTAAAATATACTTCTACGATTGAAACTTTTCAAAACTCCTGCTCACTCTTTTTTTCTAGCGTCATTTCCTCCTAGGAAATACAATCATGTTTCTTTTCAAAAATATATCGAATTCAACAGTAAAGATTGCACCTCTACCTTAAAACAGATCTATAAGGATTTTTTCGACAGCATTTCTTTACGCCTATGTCGATACGTGGATTCTAAGATCTAACAAGTCTTGGGGTGTTTAAACGAAATGAAGGAAGTAAGAAAGCTAACATGTTTAAAATTATTTAGGCTACAGGAAACCCGAGATTACGAACGATTTAATACATAACATACTTACGATTAATGTTTATTAAACTTTAGGCAAATACACATTTTATAATCATATGAAGAAATAATCTAATTACAGATGTATTATTGCAACCCTCTATGACGTCGAATGGTAACCTCAAAAAAGGTTTCTCTCGTCAAAAATTATCCATTGGTAAGCATAATTATCACCTCACATTTTTGTATGCCAAATCCTTGGTTGACTAAATATAATAAATAAAATCAATTATACCAACTAATACATTAATAATCCATTTCTGTAGATTATTTTAAACTCATATTTTAACATTATTAATGTCCTCTGTTCATTTTGAGATAAGGCTGCAAGAGCGAAGAACATAAAATGTAGGTATTACGTTTATCCAACGTAAAGTAACGTAACGCTATACTGTATTTTTCCATCATCTCAAAAAGTAGGTAAGGAATAGTAATGAATTATCCGGCTAATATTAAATGTTGGAACTGTTGGAGTGTAACATCCATAAAGTGTTAATGTAGGTACCTACCTCTAACTTTGGCAAAGGTTATTTTCATAACAGTTATACACATATACATCGTAATATCATAAAGGAGGTGAGTCACGACTATTGGTGCCAAATACGTAAAGTCCATCAGTTTTCTCTCAAATCCAAAACAATAACATATTTGCAGGTTGAAAGAAGTTGGTTAACTATATCACAGCAAAATTATATTTAGTGTATCAGACCTTGAAGGAATTGTACAGGAATGGGGTACAGGAATTATAGTATGCGACCTAACCTCGAGCCTTGATCTACGCGTATCACTCGAAGACGCAGTATGCGACGAGAAAAATCTGACCTTACCTTAATTAATTACTCCGATTTAAGAGCGTCGTCTTTTGGGTAGCTCCAGGTGTGTGCAAGAATTTCACACACCTTTCTTCATTTGAAATAACCGAGGTATACAGATCGCGGATAAACATGTTTTTCGGTTGATAGAATGGCGAGGACTGATTAGACTTGACCAGAGAGGAAACAGCTTGAGGCAGATAACGAACTTGAGGTGAAAGGCCATCATATAAAACAATAGCTCTCGTTGAAAAACAAGAAAACAACCGTAGGTCGCAAGGCAGAGAGTGTAGATCGCATACTGCATCTGGAAAGTTAGCGTAGGTCGCATACAATAATGGTACAGGAATGGGTAGGTACATAATATTATGTCCCATGCTTCTCAGGATTGATCACATGTGTATCGTACATCAGACCAAAAGTGCTTTTCTAAGTTGAGTATGTTTGGTTCTCCTAGTCATCAAAAGCATTTCAGAGTGTCATCAATACTGAAACATCAGTATCATCATTGTGACCTGGTTTAGTGCACACAAATAACTTGAGAAACCATAGTACAAAGGCTGTTAAGATCTCATACAAATGAGGTTAGCAGTTTTATGTGATCGACAGTAATACGTGTTTTACTTCCCAAGCGGAACCTATGCAATTCATACCGAAATTTCAAAGTGTTCCATATTTTACAGCAAAGTTATCCAAAAACAGTGCAGACAAAAGCGACAAGAATTGCTGACAGAACCTTGAGGTACTAATTCAACCTTTTAAGGCGCCCTTTTTGTTAATTATTTTTAATGATAACAATTTATTTGTTCAAGAAGAGATGATTTAACCCGCCAAAAATTAGTTGGTTAACGTTTCATGATATTTACGTATACATATTCCCAAAATGGTATAAAATCTGCCTGTACTTTAGTTTACAGATTTAACTGTCAGTGCCGATTGGGGATCAGTGAATTTCAACTAGGAAAGAAATAGGCATTTCTGTGAACGAAATTCTCGTAAGTATTAAAATAACCTAGTGAAAGTATTAGTTTATTAAGAAAATAAACTGGTAATCATTTGCAATGCTAGTTATGTAGAGTACTTGAAGTTAAATGTTGCAATTTCATTATTATTTCATATTACATTTAAACCTATTGATTTTACATTTTGATAGAAGAACAAACAATTACAACATTAGTCCCCAAAGGGATATTTCATAATGTCGTGTAGTAAACCCTTCCTGGCCATACATCAGGCTTCACAAGCAAGTGCCATCTGGAAAATAGTTGAGCAGGATTGCCAACAGAAAATTATGAAATATCTCTCTGGGTACATAATACCCGTGTTTTGCTTTATGGGTTAAGCTATTCAAGGTTTGATAACTTCCACTTTGAAGAGCAGTACTTACCATGGAAAAGCGATAAAACTAGGAAAAACTACCATAGAGTAGGTAGGTATCTGTCATGAACTTCATTAAATGAATATTCCCATATCACCATGGTTACTATCAGAGCAACTATTAAGGTGATTATTAATTTGTGAAAATGAGAGATTTGTTGAATTTTACGAATCGTGTTGAACATTTTCGTTTTACTGCATTATGGGTCTCAACAAACTATAGACTCGGTTGACAACTATAAGGAAAAAGGTTGGGAAACAAGTAGGTATGTACTTGGATAGATGAGCATTACAATATGTCAGGTTGAATACAACCCATTCTGTTTAAAACATTCTATAGATAACGGATTTTCTTCCAATTCTCAGCAACGGTAACTCCCTTGCCTTCATTCAATGCCTTAAATATCTTTCCATGCGCCCTGACGTATGAGACCCTCCTCAAGTGTTGCTATTCATAGGAAAGTAATAGCTGACAAAACTAGAAGATGAAAACAGCTGTTACTATTTAAGGAATGTGACAGCAGGTAATAACATAAACCCAACATACAGCTATGTTAGTAGTTGCGGATATGGTTTACGTGGGGAATACATTGGTTATTATAAGGTAGGCTTTGGGTTTTATGAGCCCAGCGGTACTCATCAAAAGCTTCACAGAAACCCCTACTACATCACTACAAAGGAAGTTGGCGTCAAAAGTATGAGAAGGTACATCGATTGATCTTTCTGTTTCTTTTACTTCCTCCTTAGACCCTTGTTTCTAGAATAGAATAACTTACTGAGGACACACAAACGTGTAACAACTTAAACGGATTCGGCTGGGCTTTGGAATTCACTCAAGGCTTTGATGGGGTTCTGAACTTTCTTCTGGGAACCTTTCCGAACTTTGGCCTTAACCTCTTCTGGCTTCTCTGGCCGGACAAGAGGCTTCTTCTCCGGGGCTTTCATTTTCCATACGACGATTGGTGACTGTAACAGTAGTTTGAAGCAAAGCCGAGGTAAAGCAGTCAAAGTACGAGATGATTCTGTTATCACTATTTTCAAACAAGATTGCGATTCATTCAACCGAAATAGTACTTTTTACATTGGCAGGGATAATTTTCAAGGATGGCATTGCTAAATTATGAAAATAGTGTCAAAACTAAACAATGATAATCGCACGTAGATCATTAATAAAAATATTATTGAATTGATGAGTCTTTCAATAACTCCACCATGAAAGTCCCCCTTTCCTAAATTACAGCTATGCAGAAAAATAGATTACTCCTCTTAAAATATTTATGTTTTTTGATAATAAACCAATTCAACAGCTGAAATGAGGAAAATTTCGTTGCTCATTCTAAAATAAAGCGTTTCAATTTATAACAGTCGAAATAAACCTAAGAAGGTAATTAAGTAGGAGTTCATTGAGTAAATGAAAAGGAATATTATTTGATACAGGGAAAAACAAGAATGAACTGAGGGAGATTTACAACAATAAAATAAAACGGCCAATTCGAATTAATAGGAAATGGGGATATACATGGACGAATATTGGAATAGCGAATGTTAATTTGAATTAAAAAGGAACAAGGTTGAATAAACGACTGAAATATGTTAAGAAGGTCCAAGAAAACTCATATACTTGTATGAGAACACAAACTTTTTTAATCATGGATAAGGTATCATAAAAACCCACACAAGAACCAGGAACATTTGCCATGCTTTTAGGTAAACGTATTTCATCAATGAATTTCTCGCGTATTAATGGAATTTACGAAAGAGTTAGTAGAAGCAATTATTTACTACATTATAAATGAGTTTAATCAGAATGATCAAAGTAAATTCAAAAGTGGCGGAACTATGATCGCGAGGTCAGATTCGGGGCAAGGTGCCCAATTTTATGCAGGGTGGTCCGTAATAAACGGACACATTTTAAAATCCTGTAACATTCACAAATTCGATCGTAGGGATTAAAAAATAAGCAGAACGTGTAGAGAAAATCAGTAAGTTTTATTCATAATCGAAAAATCGGAAAAAATTATCAAGTTTTAAAAATTATGTCATTTAAATAATGACGACCCTGTTTGGTAACGCACAGTTCAAGACGGTCCTTGAAGTTCTGTATCACTCTTTGCACCATATCTTCCGGTATTTCCGCGATTTCTCGTCTTATTGACTGCTTCAATGCTTGAATGGTGCCAAGGTAAATGTATGCTCTGGGTAATGAGCAATGGTTGCCTTTGGTGTAAATGTCGAGGGTTTTCACCAGCCCAATAACGGCAATTCTGTTTGTTGACGTAACCGTTCTTCTTCCCGGCATGGGGATGTTCCCTGGCCTCCGCGTTCCCCAGACCTCAACCCCTGTGACTTTTTTCTATGGGGCCACCTGAAATCTAAAGTGTACGTGGACAAACCACAAACCATTCAAGCAATAGAAGAACCGAACAGAAGAAGATAGAAGATATCGAACAGGACTGCCCCAGGGAAGGATACGATCCATTAAGAAATGTTGATCAATCTCTCACAGGAGAAAAAGCACTCTCTTGAGGATATATAATTCTATATGTGCCTCAGGTAACTATCCTTCCTCCAGGAGGGAGGCTGTCATTGTCCCTCTGCACATAGAGGTGAAAGACCCTTGTGAGGCTTACTCGCTGCATGAGTTAGTTTTTTCATCTGCAAAAACTATCTCCATCCATTTTTGCAGAAAGGGCAAAGCATATGATGAGTATCCACTCATTGGTGGAGTCACAATACCTTACTCCACACACACACGTTTCCTCGGACCCATATTGACCGTCAGCTGAGGTGGACCCTGCATATTGAGTACTTGCGCCAGGCAACTGTGCAGGGTGTACAGTTTCTCAAGGCCCTATCTTACTGTAGTTGGGGAGCCCACCAGGAAGTCCTCTTAACCCTTTGCGGTCGAAAGTTGAATTCCGATCGTGTCCACAAGGACGGGACCCGGTCAGGGACCTTACAGGACGACTTATTACACGCCATTATATCTTTCAAGGACGATAAGCTTTTTGCAATAGGTCACCTAAAAACGGTACATCACGTTTGAAGACATATTCATCAAATAAAAGCACAGATTACCTATTATTATTATTTTTTTTATTTTTATTTTTTTATTGTAATCATTTCCCCAGAACAAAAAATATGAAAAATTTTGGACGACGTTATTCTGGATTTATTTAGAGTGTCATGTTTGAGATGGGAATATGATGAGCAAGTTTTCACCATGAAGGAAAAAACACATTTTTCTAAAAACCTTATTATTTTTCAAGTGAAAATCATATACACGAGGACAAGAGTTATCAGTGAGAAAATAATGATAAAAAGTCGAAGTTCAAGTAGTAACCAGTCACAGAAAGGTTTCTCATATTCCTTCCCAATGGGTTCATTTTATCAATAAAGTGCTGCGATCTATTGTCAAAACCTTCAGTAAAACCTACTGAATTGCCCCCAATATTCAAAAAATACCGAGCTACCACCGGGTTTCGTCTGTGAAGACAAGAAAGGGCGCCGAGCAGTGACCGGCATTCGACCCCTACGAGGTAACAAGGTCGCCGAGCAGGGACTGGCATTCGTCCTGTGAGACATCCCTCTCTCAAAATGTGCCGTCCAAATGCGAATATTGCCTAGCCAGGTCCTGACCGGGTTTCGTCCGGAAAGGGTTGAGGATTTTCCATACTGTGCTGCAATCAAGAACTGATCATGGGTCTGCAGTTAATGGATCAGCAAGAAAGTCCTTGCTGCGTAAGCTGGAACCTATATTAAACAAGGGTCTCCGTTTGGCCACTGGGGCCTTTCGAAACACCCCGAAAGCTTCCCTTCAGGTGCTCGGGCGAAGCCAGCCGCTAAAGATTAGGCGAAATTTACTGACACTCCGCTAAGCAGAACGCCTTTGTTATTTCCTAGAGCACCCTCTGCCACCCCTGGATGAAACATATTCCAGGCTCCAGAGTCGAACTCGCCCAACAATGGGCATTTGTGTTCAGGAGCTAACCAAGTGGGACTGCATAGAGAGATACCCTCTGGTACCTTTTGAAGAGGCAATCCACCGATATGCTGGACACACTCTCTTATTCACTGATGGCTCAAAGACACCTGATGGTGTTGGCTTGGCTCTATGGAGTCCCAACTTCCAAGTCACTAGACGCCTACCACCTAGGCAGTGACGCTGGCAGTTCGACACTGCCAGCTATTGGGAGTTAGAAATTATGTGATCTGTAGTGACTCACTGAGTACCATCGAGGCGATTAGGGACACATATTCATATGATCCCCTAATACAAAGCCTGCGTGTGTCACTACACCGAGCTACAACATTGGGCACAAACATAACTGGGGTGCCAAGCCATGTGGGCATTCACAGCAATGAGTGTGCTGTTGGCCAAGCGAGGAGTGTCATTGGTGATGAATCCATCGAAATTTCGCTTTTGTGCATTGAGGATCAAATCTCCTGCATGCAACATAAAGCCAATTCCATCTGGCTCGAAAAATGACAGGGCAAGGTCACTGGTCTGAGTGGAGTCCTTCAGGACCTTCGCCAAGTTGATCCTTTCATGACCCACCTTCCAAGGAGGGACCGAATAGTGGTCAATCAGGTAGCCACTAGCCATACCCGTCTTACTCACAGACACCTGCTAGATCCAGTAGCTCAATATGTTATGTGTGGGAGATGTAGCCACTGTATGCCACTTTTTGGAGGACTGCCCAGCCCTCATGGACTTCAGGGTCCAGCATGCACCCCCTCAGTGGGTGGATGTTCTGTCCGGACCAGACAAGGTCCAGTCCCTGTTGGTGTACCTGAAAGCCACTGAGCTTTACAACAAACTGTGATATTCTGATATATGATAATTTATTTATTTATGTGCATTTAGTCATACCTTCACTTATCAAGATGTATAGTATTTATCAATAGTATTTACGTAATTATAAGGATCATCTAGTTGTAGTTCAATTTTTGTTAAAGGGTATTTTTATCCACTGTAGGGGTTACACAGTGGTCATCGCTGTATCCCTTGAGGCAGAGTGCGGCGATGCCTCGCTTTGTGGGTTATTATTATTTCTCCCCCTCTGGTCTGCCAGTGGAGTCCTTGATGGTAGTCCGTTTAGTGACGGACGGTCAGCATGGCTCCCCTAGAATCGCGCCCGTTGTAGCGTCCCTTTGGCACCCTTTTTTATTGCCGCTAATGACCCTTCCAGTTGAGATGCGGCTTAAATTCTATTTAAAAATAAATTAATTAACCTTTGCGTAATAATTTGTAACGTTTTTTTTTTTCTTTCTTTTTTGCAGAGATATTTTTTTTTTTATTGGTTGTCAGATTTTTGCTTCCTCACTACCAAAGGTAGGGAAGCTTTATGTTTTTTGCAAGAAGACGAAAACATGTTTTCCTCCAAACTACTTGGTTTTTGCCTATCAGAACGTGCTCATCAATTTTGGCTCCATGTCTGTCTGGCTGTGCCAATTCCATGTCACCCCCAAGACTATACAGTTTTTTAGTCTGATTTCAATGAAATTTTCAGGAATCATTTGGGTTAGCTTCTAGATGGTCCCCTATAAATTTCGTTGTCGTCGAATCAATAGTGGCTTGAACGCACACGCAAACACGAATTTCTTATAAAATTGATTCCTCACAATCTATTGGTCCGATTTCGTTCAAATACGGAAGGTAGTTGAGTATGAGTTTCAGGAAAGTTCCATATGATTTCATCTATTGGTTGAAAAATAACTGTCGAGCACACACAAAACCAAAGTTGGTTTACACACGTAAAACTTACTTTTTTAAAGGTAATTCACAAATTGAAAATGGTTTAATTGGCGAAATATGAGATTTTCAGGGTTGGCAGAAATTTTAATATCGGAGAACCAAAATTAACTAGTTGGTCAACTGACCAGGTTCTTCACAAAGTCTGAAAAACTGGTTGTCTATAGTCGACCAGGGATGGTCTTGCGTTCCGAGGGCGAACCCTATGCGGCAGAAAAGTGAACTATACTCGTTTAAGCAACTTTTGGGAGACAACCCTGTTAGGTAAAATTACCGCAAAGAGAAATTTCGCATTTGATTTTGCACTGTTTTCAGTGAATGTGCGAAAGCTATTTGGGAGATGTTCTTCCCAGCTCATAACCTTCTGAAACACCTACGCTAAACAACAAAAGAGGGATGTTATTACCTCCTCACATTCCGGAAAGGTTGTGGTCTACTGTAAGTAAGAGAACGTCTACTGTTTTGAAACAGTTCATTTAAAAACAAAAGTTTTAGTTTGAGGGCAGGTGCTCCCACAGAGGAATGGAGGGAAATAGAGACACTTGTGATGGAAAATTGTTTGAAAAAATATTGTACGCCCCAACAATTTTTAAATGACAGGAGATAACTAGTTCCATATTCTCCAGCAGAATTTGCCCTCGGAACGCAGACCATCTCAGGTCGACCTATACTGTAGAAGGGTTTCAATCAATTCTATGAGACGAAAGCTATTGAAAACGACACCAATCTCGATTTTTGATGATTTGACAATGACTGACGTCAGTGACGGCGACGTCGTATTGTCGTCAAGGACAAATTTAAAAGCTTTTGTACAGGTGTGCTTTCAGTCGATTTTTATGTGGCAAGACAATTGAAACTCGATTTTTGGTAGATTTGATGAAGATCGCCGTCGCCAAAGACAAGTCCCTGTCGTCGGATTATCACCAAAAACTATACAGCTGATGCTGATACAGCTGATATCTAAAGAGTCTACCTACCGAATTTCAAGTTGATAGCTCCAAAACTGCGGCCGGTAGCGCGGAAGACGGACACATACACTGACCAATGCTAGTGTATCAAAGGACATTCTTTCCGTTAATCAAAAAAGTAAACGAGTAAATTGTCTGATGAATTCATCCTATTCTTGAACTTTTGGCAGTGGCTTCTATTTAAATTTGCAACAAACTAAACATAGGGCACTCGGGTTAGTTTGTTCCTGAGTCTAACATTCATGAAAACAACCGAAATGGTTAGTCAGGGGTTATTTCACTCAGTTAAGCTAAAGTACCAGAGCTACGCTGTAGAGAATAGAAGTGGAAGAGGTGACTGGGGCATAGAAAGAGCCTTTGTCCTTGTTAAAGTAACCATCACCAATTTCCTAATTAATGAACAGAAAAAATAGAATAAGAGGTCAAAGAAAAGAAAAACAAGAGAAAACCACAATTTTATGTATCAAGTGTTGCACAATATTAATGTTTATGGTAAAATTACATCTGGGAAATAACGAATACGGAATTTAGTGAAGAACTTACACGAAAAAGAAAGAGTTAGATCGATTTCGAAGGTTAGGTCATAATCAGTAACGAACAATAACTGAACATAATTAGGCTTATACAGGTGAAGGGAGATTGAATTCCATTGGTCGAGAGAAAGGAGGTACAACCAATTAAGTGCAAAAAAAGTAAAGGGGGATTATATCTAATCAGATAAAAAAGGGAGGGGAAGAATTACTCAATCTAACTTTAACGATGTGAAGGGGATAATTCCAAGCTGCACAGAAATTGACCTATCAATGGTGAAATATAATGAGGCATATCCTCATTTGAATATTTACCAGATCTGACACTGATTTTAAATATTTCAAGTACAATCAACTACCTCTCTTTGGAAAAAATTAAGAAATTCTACAAATTGTGTACCTGTCAAATCAAAATTGTATAATAGGATTCCTTAAGATGTTTTGCAAATGCAGACTCACGCTGCTTTCCCAGGATTGAATTGAAAGGGATTCAATCTCCCTTCACCTGTGACTATATAAGCGTAATATAGTTCAGTTACTTGATAATGACCTAAACATTGTAACTCTTTATTTTTAATGGAAATTGACATCGTTCTCCACTAACTTCCATTTTTGAAATGAGTTTCCAAAACTTCGTCGCAAGTGATTTAGCTCGAATGGGAAATAAAAGTTCGACGACTGGGTATAAATTGCAAAACTGGACCTATATCTTTCTTATTCGAGATATAGAATAATGTGAAATATTATCTATATCGTCTGACAAAACGAATAACTGTGCTCCTCATTTCATCAACTGCTTTGTATTTTATTGTCTCAATTCATGAGGGGGCGAGAAAAATTACTGTATGGAGAGGAAAGTTCTAAGAAGGTGAAACAACTTTTATTCTTATTTAGGTTAGTGATGGGGAGTTCAGTTCACTTGAAGGACAGGGAACAACCTTCTTTCGCTCTCTTAAGAACTGCTTCTGAACTGCAGTTCTCGTTCCTATTCCCTCCTCCTCTCCTTCCAACACGAGTCAGATACCCCCCCCCCCCTCCCCCCACAATGTTCAACAATGGACCCTGTGATGTCCAATAATAACTCCCTTCCTGAACCACAATTCGATTACAATATAAGAAACTACAAAAAACTGAGAATCAGAAGGCGATTTTGAAAACGGTTAGAATCAGTTCTTAAACAACGGTGGCTCTCAAATAGGATACATCACCATAACAATCACTCTTTCTTCGTAGTTCACTTCAAAGAACATTAATTTCATAAAAACCACTTCCTACTCCCCATCACTAATTGTGACTATATCTTCCCTAAAGCAGTGCGACTGTCACAAACCTTGTAAGTTCGATATTCTTGTAGGTTCTCTACCTCCAAGTTTTCTAGGAGATTTTCAGTTGTACAAAACTTACTGAAAATGTGACCCAGCACCTCAGCTTGACTTGCAAGGAAGGGAACAGCTCGTTTTATAAGAAAATCAAAAGTTTTTTACGAGAAGTTTATTATTTTAGTTTCGTCACTTCTACTAAAGGTGTGCGGAAAAGAAAAAAGGACCTTTTGTAGGTTTATGCCCCACAACCAAAATATATAGATTAAAAAGCTTCTCTTTCTCACCAGTCCAGAACAGAGGTAACTCCTGCACCATCGTCCACGTCACCGACACTTTGATTAAAAGAGTGGGGCCGAATTTACCAACACTCAAGGGATAAATTGATATGAAATTGAAAGATTTGGGAATATGCAAGGCATGCGATGTACTTTGGTGGAGAGTCATCTCCAGTTGTCATCGTGACAACCTGCTCCTCTAGAGAATGAAAATGGATATTTTCATCCAATTTTATTTTATTTTTTAACCTTTTTGCGCCGGGGTGCTCATATGTGCGGAGATACCTAGATGAACGTCACTGCTGGGGTCAGCATTTATACAGTCCGACCTTAGATCATCTCCCTGCCGGGCTACGCATATATATACAGTTTGCTTTTCGTTTTGTTATGACGTCACTACAATACCCCCCCCCCCCCCCCCCCCGTCATTCATGGTTTTTTGGACTCAGAGCCGTAGTTAGAAGACTACTGTGTTTACATTGAACATTCGGCATTATTTTGCGGGGGGAGGGAGGGTTTACCATTCCCCTCCCAGAAGCTCCAGTACCGCTTGCCCTTTCGTACGAGTTTGTCTTGTATTATTCCATCCGTGTTATTTTCTGTGAAATGTCGCGAAGAAATCGCCGTGCTTTCACGGACGAAGAAATAATTGAACTTGTGACAGACCTTTCCCTGTGTTTGAAGTTGAATTATTTTGATTTTCACCTCATTTTTGGAACAAAACTGTTTAGAAAAACGGTTGGAAATAGGAAAATACTGGATATTTTTACGTGATTGAATACTATATGATGTAACAAACAGTATCTCAAAATTTGGTGAAATTTGAACGAATTTTGAATCTGAAATGCTTATTAGAAGATAGGCAGAACGGAAGAGTGCAAAATAAGTCAGGACAGGAGAGCTGTTTCGGTCCTAGCGGGCCCTTAAAATGCAGGACTGGGGAGTCCCGTGGGCACTTAAAAGTCAGGCGCAAAAAGGTTAAATGCATAATGTGAATGTTTTCAAGAGTTAAACTTGAATCATTATCTTTCATTTTACGATTTTTTCGTCAATTACGACCACCTCAAAATAAGGGCAGGATAATAAAATATCCATGCCTTTCACAATAGAATGTGTGACACATCAGAAATATCACTAGGTTATACACAAAAAAAGTACTTATGACAAGTTTAAAGAAAGTAGAAAAATGATGGGGTCAATCAAAATGCATCGGATGTGAAGGTTGCCTACAGATGAGGTAATAAACGTGTTTCGTGTGTTTTCAAGTTTCTCAATGATGAATTTTACCAAGTGAAATTAAAACATCAAGGGTACACGGACATTCCTTCTTACAAGGAGGTTTTTGTTTTCAAGTGGATTTGGTCTAAGAGAGCTCTTAATACAGGATGAAACATGGGGGTGAGGCCAAAAATTAATAAGCGTAAAATACTACAAATGTTACCTTACACGAACTTTCAAATCAGGAGCAAAGAAAGACAAAACTGGTTATTACATGATTCACGATTTCTTAATTCACATAATGGTGGTTATGCATCTACATTGAATACGAACTGATTGACATTCTGTTTAAACGTTGAATAATGAAATGAATTAGGTGTTCAGTTGTTGGAAATAATTCAGATTAGAATACCCAATCCTTGGATAAAGCACTAACGCCCAAATACTATGGTTGTTTGAAGACTAAATTGAACGCACATTTGAATACATGCATGACCTATTGAACTGTAGTATAATATTTAAGTGAGTTTTCCAAACATCTTCAACCATAATTAATTATATTTTCCTTCACGATTTTCAGAAAATATTAAAAATTGATTGAATATTGGAAGCAACTTCTTTTACTCTTCTATGTCTCCTTCCTTGGTGTTTTTATTTTATTTGTTTATTATTATTATTTTGTATAAATACTAGAAAAAAGTGACGTGATCTCAATTTTGCAATAAGATGTGCTTATAATAAACCTGATATACAAAATAGAGTTGATACTTACTGTCACGGTGCCTTGACGTGGGTATTTGGTACTCGCAACGTAAGAAGACTTTACCGTCAGCACGACAGCGTTCATAAGGTTTTTGGCCGCTTGAATCAACGATGTAGCACTGTCCAGCTGGAATTGATCAATAAAAATAGGCAATAAGATTTTAAAAATAAGACATGTTCAGCACTACGATCCTCTAGATCCCTACGCGATTTTCCCTCAAAAATTGATAATTTTATTTTCTAGAAATTATTTTTGTAGAAAGAGGGTAAGTTTCACGAATTTTGAAGCACTCAGAAAATAGACCCTCTCTCCTCACTTGTTTCGATAGAGTATGGAACATTCTTCTGTATCAAAGCTCTCTCACTTGATCAGGGTGGGTACGTACTTCGTACCTAGCCACAGCTACCCACCAATCAAAGGGAGACTTGCTACATGTCGAACTTCAGTATCATGGGCTAACTAGGAATAAAATTAGCTTCAGATGTTATTATAATCAATATTGAGTTAAAAAAATATAGGAATACGAAAGACGTGGAGGGAGCAGGATGTACTATCAAGAGAAATTTAGAGCATTCCTACGAATGGTTTGCGATTTTTGTGCGATGAAATCTTAAGGAGTTACATTTTCTTAGCAACAGAATGGTTGCAAAAATCCATATGGAAACTCGAGTGCCTGCTAACAGCAATTTTCAGAAGGGGAAATTGGTACCTCCAGGTATGTGGCATTTATTAAATTCAGAGGATTCCAGCGGATGGTGTTTTTTCAAAGTGGAAACTGTGGAATTATTGGTTACCTATTTATTATTGCCCTTGAATTATTGGTTGTATACGAAAAGTGTGTGTACATGAACTGAACTCTACTGATAGCCAGCAGAGCAAAGCTATAATTATGCTATTTTCTATCCTAGGTGGGCTTAAATAACTGAAGCATGTTCCGCGATAAAAGAATTTGGAATAACCTGAAAAGTGAAATCATCACAACTTACCCCCGACACTATAAGTTCTCCACTGATGTTCTGAACGTCAGCCTTCACCTTGGACGTGATATTAAGCTGATGACAGTACAGGGCGATACGCTGTAGATAAGCTAAAAGATCTTTCTTAGTTGAGGATTCAGGACATTGATCAGCAATTTGACGGGTCAACTTGTCCAATTTGGTACCAGCTTCTGATATTTTCTTTGCAGCATTGATGACGTCCATGGTGGTTTTCAGCGGCCCACGCCCTCTGCACAACAAAAGTTAGTTGGAATATCAAATCCAAGCAACTATCTACTACTATGTACTACCAAAAAATGTTGATAATCTGTTTAATTTCACGATATCCATTCTCTCGTTGAGATCGATTTTTTGTTCTATGGTCTTATAATAGTTTTGAGTGTTGTACAGCACAACAATTCATAGATTACCTAGTGAAATCTGTCATTTCCATCATGATCATGCACATGTGTTTGGCCAGAACGATTATATCGTTGCCGGTATCATCCCACTTGGCCACTTCACGGTCAAATTTCAATTTCTCTGTGCGGAAATATTCAACTTGCTGAGCTATCTTCTGCTTATCTTCTTCTGTCATCTTTCGCATAGCTTCCTAAAAGTAAACAAGTTGTTATATATAGCTCAGTATCAGTAACAAAAGTGTTATAGGAAAACCCTCATTTTAGGTTTATTTTCAATAAATGAAAGTTCCGAAATTGATGAAAAAAATCTGCTCGCTTAATGCTTTACTGACATACAATGGATCAAAGTTAGAAAATTTCAGCTCAAAAATCTAATATCATCCGACCAAAACTTCCACAAGCCCAAGTGGTAAAATGTAAGGGTTGAAATGATCAACAATAGGTATCAAAACAATTTTAGAAATATAAAGATGTAGGAATGAATAGAATGAGACCACCTCGACCGTTTTATGTTCATCCATTCAAGACACAAAAGGGTCCAAGTGATGAAAAAAAAGTTAATTTGTCTAAAAAGCCTTTAAACCTCTACGAACCAGGTTAAAAACCGTTGTGTTGCATAGGTACTTACTCTAGCCGTAGTGATGCCACTGATATCAGGATATTCATCAACCCCAAGATCGCCTCCAGTTTGCACGCTTGCTGAAAATCAAATGTATTGTGATAAAAGTAAATTATATTGGTTTGTAACCTGATACTCCTGATAGCTGATACTGATCAGTGAAGCAGTTATATTTCAATGTGCATTCAACAATGACACCATGCAACAACGGTTATGTTAGTCAGGAAAGGAGAAAAGTTAAGCATGAAGCCCACAGACACATCCAGATTTCATTTCGCTGATCCTTTTATCGACTTAAAAATATTTCACTAAAAAACTATAAATGAATAAATAAACCGGTTAATGAGTAATAGGTAGTAAGTTATCAGAAGAGGTCGTAATTATATGCATGTACAGAACATACGATTAAAAACCTTTATGTGATGGAATTTCTCGTTTTTTATAATTCTGCACCCTTGAAAACCCCTGTCACCAAATTTTTAGCTCAAAACCCCAAATGGTTTGGAAAAAAGGTATAGGAAGAAAATCAAATTTAGGTCATTGGTGGACAGCACTGAGGTTTCTCCCAGTTAGATGTGGGGTGTGAGGACATTCCGCTCTGACATCATTCAGATTTCTTCACACTGCTATTTTGGCCACTTCCTATCATCCGAAACGCTTCATATTGCACCTTTTTGGAAAGGTCTCTTTTTGCCCGATTTTGATGAAAAGCTAATTTCGAAAAGCCGGCAACAAAGAGCCTAATTAGACAAATAGATTTTTTTAGACAGGAGTATTTTTGTCCCTTCCATAGTTCTTTTCAGGTATACGTGAAAAGAAAAAAGGCATGCGCCTATTTTCCTGTAAACGGGAAAATTACTTAAAGACTGGAAGAGGGCCACTTTTCATGATAGAAATTCATTAGTTGTACTGTGAAGTCAGTACAGCCACTAGTTTAGCATCTCCTTAGGTTCTTCCCAACTACGAGTAAAAAATGGCTCGAAGAAGTTAGCACTAGTACTTGCTCGTTCGAGATGCTGATCTACGCATTGACGGTACAAACTGGTACCTCCAAGAAGAAACAAATTAATCTAACTCTAAAGGCCACAGTCCTCCCAGACAGCACATCCACTTCACACTTTTTCTTCTAATTACTTTATTTCATTTGCTCATATTGTGTTTGATTTATACTACAGTGAATATATTTATGTATACAGTGGTTCCCACCACTGTCCCAATGGCGGCCGGTGTGTGTAAGAGGGACGACGGCCATAGCTGGCTCAGCTTTCCATGGCCATCAAGCTCATCTAAGCCATCCTTTGAACCAGTTCCCTTTCTATGCCAATAAGATGGGTCTTAATAAAACAGCCAAGCGAATCAGAGCGAGCGGAGTGCACATAATGTGATCACACAGACATACTCGTAAATAAACATAATGGTTTTTTCTGTGGATTTGGTTTTAAGGAGTTCTGAATCTGATTTTCAAGTCGTTCTTTTCTGACATAATTGTATTGCAATCCGACCCAGAACAAAAGGATTGAACACAATCACCCTAACTATAATTTCAGCTTTACTTTTTTTGCCTAAAATCATGTACCTACGAATAAAAATAAAGATATACCACTTATTAGCATAATTATGTTCTTAGAAACTACTTCTAGCTTTTTAAATGTAAATCTGTACGGTACCAGCATATATATAAAACCACTTCCAAAATAACTGAATAAATGAAGTTTAAAAAATAAACAAAATTATATTATAATTTCAAAATAAAAGATAGAATAACGCGGAGTTGAACAGAGCATGAAAATATAGCATTTCAATATTAAGTAGATAGGTACCCACATTATGCACCATTAAACTTACACGAAAAAGAGAGAAAAAAAAAAACATTTCATCTTCTAATCAAATTTTTCAATTCAAGCAATTCAATGAAATTTATTGGATAAAGAAAATGTACGTTTTGAAATAATTTGTAGGTCATTGTTTGGCCCTATAAAAGAAGTAGGTACCTACCAATAGGGTGTTTACAAAAGGACGCTCTTTTTAAAAACAAATTAGATTCCAATCTGAACTTCCGCAAGTGCAGTAAAAGTGATAAACTGACATCAAAATTTGCTGTGTAATTTTTTATCATGTTGCCACTGTATCGAACACTAGCTCTATGAACAGTCCTGTGGACTGGGCGGGCGACAAATCGCCATTGTGTATTTGTCTCTCGTAAACGGTCACACGCTCTTGCTCTCCCATTTTACCGCTCTTCCCCGAATCCGACAGTTTTGTTTGTTTACAAATCCCGACAAATGAAAATGTGCCTCATAAAAAAAATGATTTTTTTAACGAACCCATCGTCCTCCTGCTGCTTGGCTAAGATCCAATCAACGAAGGTTCTTCTTTTACCGTGATCTGCTGGCTTCAACTGCTGCACAAGTTGGACTTTGTAAGCGTACACCTTGAGATCTTTCACAAGGAAATATTCTGAACAGTACCAACTAGTAACCCCAGCTCCTGTGAACGTGAACGCTCCTGTGGATCCCACCAGGGAGAACTGTGGGGGAGTCATCGCCAACTTTCTTAACCGTGTTACTGTGTGCCATCAGGCCACGGGGGCTCACATGAATGACATAATATTTCATACTTATGCCAGAGGTTCTCCTGAATCCAACAATGTCCTTTTTTTGTATGGTTTTTGTTTGAATTGAAGAGTTCTTTTGGCATTTTCAAAAAGAGCGTCCTTTTGTAAACACACATTTTTTTCTCTCATTGTAATATTTTCTTCCATTTTGCAGCACTCATCACATACATTTTGGAAAATATTAAACTAAATCATTAAATATACATATAAGAGTAAGCACAGAATATTTACAGTACCTATTAATGCAAATTTTAAAAATGCTATATTTTTTAGAAGGAAAGAAAGAAAACTCAAGAAAGAAAAACAGAAGAAACCAAACCAAAATTTAAAATAAAATTGTCTTACGCTTAGCCCTTGAATCAATAGTCATATTATCTTCACAAGTTTCGAATTCGGTGTCTGTGTCTAGTTCTTCTGAACTCTGTAAAAATAGTGCAATTTTCTACAGTCAAAACTATGTTTCTATACATGCGACAGGATGGAACATGAATCTTACATTTGCTACGGGTTTCAAACGCGTATTGCTCATCAATCTCGACTTCCTCGGGGTCGAGCTCTTCGTCCGTCTTGACGAATGCATAAACGGAAAATCAACAAAGTTATTGATTCGAAAGTTTCTAAAAAATGTATAATCCTGAAATTGAAAGCAGCTCCTGCGTCTACTATTTGCTCAAAATATCATTTATTTTTCCTCGTCATAAAATGCATCTGAATATAAAACATGTTAACAAAAATCGATGGTTTGACACGGACAAAGCAACAACACAAGACCAGCATGCAAAATTAAAATCACTGAAATACGAAAATTCACAGAGAAATCAACGTAAAAAACCACTCTGAAAAGACAATTACGGGATCTTACGGGTGTAATTAGTAATAAACCAACAAAGACGTTGTTCAACAATGTGAGCTTTGTTTACCGATTCTACAGAATACTTGATAATGAGTGTAAATGTTTGAATGAAAGCCAACTGAAATATCTCCACACGTCTCGCATCATTTAGTTGTCTGTCTTACAAAATAACTTTATCTCAGAACCTAAATGAACATTTTTATTAACAAAGTTCTTCGTTTGACTCTTTTTACTGAATCTAAGAGCCAAGGTGAAGCATTGTAACCTAAGTCCAGTTGTAGTGTACTATGCTGGATAGGGAATTAACAGCATAGACCGAACATAAGAGTTGGGAACAGGGGTTCACAAACTACAAGTCTTTCTGGTGGAAATATCGAACTCTATTAATCGTTCTACAACTGGAATGCCAATGCCCCACGTCGCGCTACAATTTTCCGGCATCAGGCATTCCCCTCCTCCTTCCATATTTTCCTGACCCACTTATATTAGCCGAAATCAGCATCGTCGGAAAGGGAGTCCGTCAAGTGTCAGTGAACCACTATCAGTGACGTCACCTACCAAGGAGTGATACCTTATCTTGTCTTTGGCTTCTTCTAACTCCTTCCCTTCCTCCATGACTAGTGGCCGGCATGGAGGTGGCTGCATGGAGGTAACATTTCCCTGGGCTTAGTCTCGAGCCCGTCCCTGGGCTCAAATTAGTTAGGGCATTAGCCAGTTGCCATCAGCTACTTGCCAGCAGGGAGCCTCAGGTCGTCGTTGGGCCGAGTTTTGGGAGCAGTTCGGGGGCATAGTCCATTTGGCCAAGACAAGACAGGTACCACCCCAAGGTGGGTGACGTCACTGATAGTGGTTCACTGACACTTGACGGACTCCCTTTCCGACGATGCTGATTTCGGCTGATTTAAGTGGGTCAGGAAAATATGGAAGGAGGAGGGGAATGCCTGATGCCGGAAAATTGTAGCGCGACGTGGGGCATTCGTATTCCAGTTGTAGAACGATTAATAGAGTTCCATATTTCCACCAGAAAGACTTGTAGTTTTGTGAACCCCTGTTCCCAACTCTTATGTTCGGTCTATGCTGTTAATTCCCTATCCAGCATAGTACACTACATATTGGCGCAGTCAGTAGGAAATATGTAGTGTACTATGCTGGATAGGGAATTAACAGCATAGACCGAACATAAGAGTTGGGAACAGGGGTTCACAAAACTACAAGTCTTTCTGGTGGAAATATGGAACTCTATTAATCGTTCTACAACTGGAATGCGAATGCCCCACGTCGCGCTACAATTTTCCGGCATCAGGCATTCCCCTCCTCCTTCCATATTTTCCTGACCCACTTATATTAGCCGAAATCAGCATCGACGGAAAGGGAGTCCGTCAAGAGTCAGTGAACCACTATCAGTGACGTCACCCACCAAGGAGTGATACCTTATCTTGTCTTTGGCTTCTTCTAACTCCTTCCCTTCCTCCATGACTAGTGGCCGGCATGGAGGTGGCTGCATGGAGGTAACACAGTTTTGGGATAGGCTTTTTCAAACTTGCATCAACCAAATCTCTTTCTCTAAGGTTTGCGCATAAGGTTCAGACTTACATCATTAAAATAACTCTCATTTCTTATACAGGGTGATTCCCTCGCAGATGCAAAAAAAATTTTGGGTGAAACTGCATCAAAAATGGAGTAAAATGCCGCCAACTGCATATTTTTATTTCAATCCGTTCTCGAGATATGATTTTTTAAAGGTTTTTTCAGGAAAACCGTGTTTTTTCCTTTTAAACTCAAATTTCTCCACTTTACTTCATTCAATTTTAACTTTTGACCACATTTTCGGAATCAGCATTAAATTTACTATAAGAATAGTGTACTTTAGTTCTTAAAAAGTACCATCCAAAGGCCCTCACATCAGCTCAAACATTGACGATTTTGAAAAAAGAATATTTCTGAAAATCTTTAAAACTTTACTACTCTTCCAAAACGAATCCTGGAAACTGGCAAATCTCATAAAAACTGCTTCATCTAATATGCTTTCCAACGGTATAATCAAGTTTACTTTTATTTTGTTATTTAGTGGAGAAAATAATGTTTTAATGTTAAAAAATGTAGGTTTTTCAATGAAATTGTTGGTTTTCTAGAAAGATGACCCTCCATGAACCTACGAGTATGGGGTCGGATCGCTGTATCGAATGGTAACATTTGTAGATCTCTCCAACTCCGTTATAACCGAGTTTTACACTTTAAATCGCAAATGTTTAGTTTGTTTGTTACGATTAAATGTATGTGTGTTATGGGGTAAAACTAGTTAATTAAAGTGTAAAACTCGATTATAACGTAGTTGAGAGATCTGCAAGAGTTTCCATTCGATCCAGTGAGAAAAAAATCATAGAAACCGACCCTATACTCGTTGGTTCATGGAGGGTCATCTTTCGAGAAAACCAACAATTTCATTGAAAAACCCACATTTTTTTACATTAAAACATTATTTTCTCCCCTAAATAACAAAATAAAAGTAAAATTGATAATACCGTTGGAAAGCATATAAGATGAAGCAGTTTTCATGTGATTTGCCAGTTTCCAGGATTCTTTTTAAAAGAGTAGTAAAGTTTTAAAGATTTTAAGAAATATTATTTTTTTAAATCGTCAATGTTTGATCTGATGTGAGGGTCTTCGGATGGTACTTTTTAAGAACCCAAGTACACTATTCTTATAGGAAATTTAATGCTGATACCGAAAATGAGGTTGAAAGTTGAAATTAAATGAGGCAAAGTGGAGAAATCCGAGTTTAAAATGAAAAAAACAAGGTATTCCTGAAAAAACCTTTAAAAAATCATATCTCGAGTACGGATTGAGATAAAAATATGCGGTTGGCGGCATTTTACTCCATTATTGATGTAGTTTCACCCAAATTTTTTTTTTTTTTTTTTTTTTGCTTCTTCGAGGGAATCACCCTGTATATGTAGGGTAGAGGTGTCTCAGGTATTCAGTATTTGAATGTTTTGAGGGAAGGCTGCTATGAATGGGTGGATACTAAATTAAGAAAGATGTAACCAGTATAACAGTAGTGGTAACGCTCATGGTAGAGGCTCTCTCAGGATTTAGAAGTGTGAAATGAGTGGGATGGGACAGCGACAGCTGATGAGAAACTGAAGCGTGTGTGGCCCCCTCCATTCCACCTGCTAGATTGTGCTGTGAATGCTCCAGTCTCGCATCAACCTGCCACTGTCCCGTGATGCTCGTTTTGAACTTCTAAAACCTTGGAGAACTCTACCTACACTGGAACCTATCTGGGAGGTATTGAATGTAATTGATGCACTAACCTCTAACATAAACATGGACCAGTTTAGGAACTAATACGGATCCTAATAATCCGTTACTTAGTATTGAACCCATCAGTGTATATTACGAGCGGACTGACTCATACCTCCTTATCAATTGGACGTTGCCCACAGAATGGTTAAATTCAATACAGTCTTGACATAATTTAAACCAGGTGGAAAAGACATTGCTTTAGACACACGAAGGAAGGGAAAGAAAGGTTACATACGGATAAACAAAATCGACAGTCCTCATGTTCACTAGCTCCCACTTAGTTTTGGACAAGATTCAACGGACATGGCTTGAGGCAGGTTCAAAACTATAAACAAACAGTTGCATTGACTTCAAGAGTAAATCGATGTTATTAAGTTTTGAAACATACCCTATTCATAAGGACTGCACGCCGAATTTCTCTAACTCCATCGTATACCAAACGAGAAGCGTCGATGAATTCATTTTCATCCACATCCTTTGGAGGATTAGAAGATAAAGCTTCCACAGCTATCTCGACTCTTTGAGCAAAATTCGGCATGACTGAAAACAAACAATAAAAAAATAAATAAATAAAATAATAATAATAAATTACATTAAATTAAACAAGTAGATCAGTGCTTATGAAGTGAGACACATGATAGCGCATTTTCTTGTAAGAGATCCGCGTGAAATAGACACTTTTTGCGTTGAATAGTAGACAAAATGGCTTTGGAGCTCACTCAGCTGATGAAGGACGTCTCATGCGTCTTCAGTATTATCCCTAGAGCCACCCTCTCAAATGTCAGCTTCCTGCTGAATCAGCTACGGCTGTTGAGGCCGAGAACTTAAATGATGAAGAAAGTAACGTTTTGGTGCTTCAGCATTCTCCCTTGAGCCTCCCTTTTAAATTTCAGCTTCCTGCATTAAATAGGAGACGAAATGGCTTTGGAGCTCACTCAGCTGATCAATGACCTCAGTTTTCTTCAGCATTCTCCCTTGAGCCTCCCTTTCAAATTTAGCTTCCTGCGTTGAATATGAGACAAAATGACTTTAGGCCACACGCTGATCATGGGTCAGCGGCCCCTGATACATTTTATCCTCGCCATGTTACAGATTACATCCATATTAAGATTCATCAAAATCGGACATTGGGAAGTGGCATTTAAAACGATTTTAAGAGGACATACATTCATACATACATCAGCGGACAAAGTGAATACAATAGCTCTTTTTTTTTCTTCTTTTTTTTAAAGAAAATGCGCTAAAAATAGTCAATATGACATAAAAGTACCTAATCAAGTACCGACGAAATTTTACCTGTGTCATTGTGACGTAACTAAAGACACCTGTATAGCAACCTTTTAAAGCAAAACCGTTCAAATTCATGACAACAAACTCTTTCCTAAATAATACTCTGTAACAGAAACCAATTATAACATTTGCTGCCTCCTCTCCCCTAATTATTATTATTTGTACGGAGTGCTGGCATTTCGGTGAGGAGAACCTGGAAATCGTCAATGAGTACCCTTACCTGGGTGTAACTCTCACTCCAAGGATGTCATTCACCAAATACCTGGCACGCAAGGCCAGATCAGCCAAGACAGTAATGAACTGCATCTGGGGCAGGGCGTTGCCTATTTCAAGCATTCCCTTGGCAGATAAAATGGAAATATTTAATGCTATTATGAGGTCGACTTAATGCTATGCTGCCCAGGTATTGGGTAACATGGAGTACGACTCCATGGTGAGTGTCCAGTCACTTTTCATTAGAAGGCTTTTTCATCTACCTCGGTTCACCCCCCAACTACCTTTTGTATTTGGAAACTGAGTTGAACATCTTATCATGGCACACTAGTTAGTTGCACTACTCTTACCAGCAGAAGGTGTTGAATGTGGACGAATCACGCCTGCAGATGTGAAGAGTGAAACTGCAGAGCGCCGTCTCAGCAGTTTGCCATTGGAAGCAGTTGCAGTTATCAGGGTGTGTTTTGACTCAGTAAGAGAAGAAGTGATGTGATGTAAAAGATCAGGGAATGTGATGTTAACAGCCTGGCTCGAGAGGGATTACGTATTAAATATAGGATACCTCTACCAACTTTGAACTCATGCCTTTCCTTAAGCCTGAGGGAGAAACTATGGGAAAGACAGCACTTATAACCACTGTACTACATATGCCAACGTAATAAACCTCTTCCACAGCTTGAGTTTTTCCAGAACATAACATGCATACACAATAGCGCCTTGTTTCATCTTTCCTTCTTCCTTCTTGCTCTCATCCTTTAAAATTTTGAGGCTGAAATGTGTTCTCGAACTACATTTTGAACATTGATGTTATAAAGTATCCTTATGGCTAGAACCGACCAGCAACTCTATTATTGATGTATCAACAGCAAGGCTCGTGTCGTCAGCACATCTCCCGTTTTAAAAACTACACAAATCTAGAGGAAAGGCAAAGTACAAGTTACAATCACAGTTAAGAAATAAGAATTGTAACTGGGTAAGCCTCTTTCATTTTGCTATAGAAAATTTTCTTTTTTTTTTTTTAATTTTTTGTAATTGAATTTTACCTTGATCCCGCAATACTTTGATAGCTTCCAGCACTCGTTCCGTGTAAATTCCAGGCTCGTAGTTGTCCATTTCAGCCGTAACCACATTGGCCACCCGGGCGCTTCTGCCTCTGATGGCTCCAGCAGTTCTATCCAGAGAATCACCATCGCCTTCTTGAAGCGCCAACACACATTTATTGACGTCTTCCAAAATGTGATTTTCTGTAATGCAATTAAGGCATACAGTTAGTTGACTTAATAACATCAAAATATATTTATAAGTACATTAATACAATGCATTCGTACATAAAATTTTAATTTTGTTTTCGATTAAGTCCATCTTTGATCTGGGATCATACACAACAGGTAAACGATTAGCTTTCATTCCTGAAAGCAAAGTATGCTAAGACATTATGCTGTGTAAGTGCAAGCACCAGCGGAAGGGTAGTCGGAATTAGATCATGATTCGAACATAATAAATCCTTCCTCTACAAAAATTGGTAACATTGTTAAATAGCCACAAAGTACAATTCGCAAATATTGTATATTTAATTTACAATTGGTAGGTATGTAACATTTAGAAATTTTTCTAATTTCCAAGATATTGTGTAAATGAAATAAAAAATGTGACTGATGTCGCCCCAATAAAACAATGGTGATAGGTTTCTCACTACTCTCCTACATTGTGGTAGATGGATGCATTTGACAGATTCTACCGTTCAAAACCTACACCTGACTGTTTTTGGAACAATTTTGAGCTCCAAATTAATAGTTTGATTTGGGGAGTATATTATTGCAGAATTTTCACCTGTGAATCATCATAGGTCATTTTCAGCTATAGCCAAGAAAGAGGTGTTGTAAAAACAGCCGACGTGCTAATTACTGATGAGCACAGAGAAGCAGTGGAGACGAAATTAACACGAACGTATTCCATAAGTCAATGTGTAAATAGCAGAATTGTTACTTAGTTATCTGCATATTGATGAATTTGGAAGCCAGAAATCAAATTTGTGAGTAATGTGCTCAATGTGACACTATTAAATAGTGCTCAGCATAAAGCAAACTAGGTATATGTCAGTGCGGGTTTTTTTTAAATGTTGGGTGAAATATTTAATACTTTAGGTGAGATACCTTCGTATTCTACCCAGGCAATGGCTAAGAGAACATTTTAGCACCACGTTATTAATGTGAGAAAATCGTCAAATCAAAAAGTGAACACATCAAATGCGCACAGTGATAAGATAATCCATAATTCAATTTAGAAAATATTTCATATAACTGCCCAGTTTAGTGTATATATAATTAGTAGCTGATGTTCTTAATAATAACGAGATATATTGATGATTTGTTGTTATTGATATAATACATATCCTGAACAAAGGTGGACAAATCGAGGTTGCACTGATAACTTGAAATTAGTTTTTTGGGCTGCGTTCGGATAATTTTCGTAGAATGGTAACATGATTGTTTAAACAAACAATTCTCTGACCTGAAACTGCAAGGAAGTCATCGATTGTTGTTATGTCATCAACTGCTTCTGTCAGAACACGAACTTGGTTCTCCCAAGCGTCTCTGAAGACGTCCATGTTTTCTTCCGCAACTTTGGAGCGTGGCCGGGCAGCTAGAATGCGAGCAGCATTTATCACTTGGGGGCAAAGGGCATCAATTTGTGCAGCAGCATAGCGCACCATCTTCACCCCATCTTCATTCCCTGACATACTGCATGCTAAATTAGCGACCTAAAAATGAACATATTGCAGAAAAATATTTAATGTCAGTGAAAGACATGAGAAAAATCTATCTGTAGTTTACCACCTATAAAAATTGAGTTAACTGGCATGCTGGCAATTTCAGAACCAAACTTACAAGCTAGCTTATACTCCATCTAATCAAAGGAGAAGTGAAAAAAGGGATATTGGCCACGTCAGGAACATGGCCAGAACCACCAAATTACTAGGTATTTTATTTATAAGGCAACAGAAATAAAGAACTTCGAAGCTAAATAATATGCAAATCAAATTACCTTCTACTTGCACCAATATAATACTGTCAACAGAATTTTCTATTTATTTTATTTTATATTTATTTGACTATACTGTATAAGTACCATTTACAAGGCAATTTACAAGAACACTAATTAGTAAAGTAAATAAAAAAATTAAAAAACAAAAAATTTAGTTCGCAGTGCCTCAAATAATTCCAGTAATTGTGGGAAAAATATGTAAATTACAATAACAACTAAGCACAATAACAAGTTGTCGTAGAGATACAGACATTGTTCACAGTGTACACTTTAATTTCACTGAGAAATTGCAGCCAAACATAGCTTTCTTACTTGCGCAATCGAGTCAGCGAAGAAATCAAGGGTAGGCGCGTGGTTAAGAATCGCATTAACCTCGTGTGGGAGGTGACTCATGGGACGATGGAGCAAGTAGATGAGCGATGAAAATTTTACGTAAAATGGGGCATATGATCTAGAAGCTTCACTAGGCACCAACAGCTGGATGTTGGCAAGGAGAGAAGGACAGTCCAGCGACCCATTGATCAGCTTGTATAAAAAGGAAATGTCAGCAATATAACGATAGTTCGCCAGACTGTAGAGCCCACACTCTCTCTCGAGTTGACCGAAGTCAAGATTTTATATTGGTATCTTGAGCTTGAATGCTACGAATTGAATAAACCTCCATTGAATCCTCTCCAGTTGCACCTTATAAATATCGTAGTATGGCCCCCAGACGACTGAACCATATTCCAAAATCGGCAACGCCAGGGATTTATATAGGAGAGAGATAGCTTTGATGTTGTTGAAATCTCTGGTGCAACGTTTCAAGAAACCGTATTTGGAGAGCCTTACCACAAATTGAGTCAATATGCTCAGAGAACGTCAGCTGGGAGTCAAGGTGGATACCTAGGTCATGTATACCTGAAAGGCGATGCAGTTTGTGCCCAATGATGAAATATGGGAACTCAATTGCACTGTGAGATCTGTAGAAAGATGTTGCTGAGCATTTCGAAGGGTTTAATGCAAGACTGTTGTGCGAGTACCAGTCCACCTATGAGTCAAGCCGTTGTTGGATTTTTAAGCAGTCAGCCGTTGATTCCTCAGAGCTGAAAACTTTAAGGTCATCGGCGAAAAGTAGATATTTCATCCCTGGAAATAAGTTCTTCACTCCATTCATCAAAAGGAGGAAGAGCAACGGCCCAAGATGGGACCCCTGCAGAACTCCGGATGAGGCAGAATATGGCCTTGAGATAACGGCTCTGAATTTTACAGGATGAGGCAGATATGGCCTTGAGATAACGGCTCTGAATTTTACAGGATGAGGCAGAATATGGCCTTGAGATAACGGCTCTGAATTTTACAATCTGCTGTGTTAATAAGGTAGTTAGTTGGTCAACCAACGAAGAAAGGGTCCAAGTACTCCAAGCGACTGCATAAGTGCGAGTATATGGGTATGGGAGACCTTGTCAAACGGCTTTGCATAGTCAGTACTGATTACATCCATCTGACGACCCTGCTCAAAGTTAGTGAAAATGAGTTCAGTGAACTGAAGGTGAAGGTGAAATGAAGGTTTGAGATCGTGGAACGGCCTCTCAAAAACCCGTGCTGTTCAACGATAAGGTGACTGGAGAGCAAAAGGGTGATCTGGGCAGTCACCAATTTCTTGAGAAGCTTATGAATAGTGGAAATAGAGCAAATGGCTCTAAAGTTAGTAATATCATCCTTAGCTCTAGACTAAATTGAGAAGAATAGTTGAATATGTCCTCATGCAAATACAAATTTACCTCAACAAGTTTATTAGCGTGCTCAGTGAAAACCATTGCATACTCTTCCACTTCCTTTTCGTTTCCAGCTCTGGCAGCTTCAATGAGGACCAATAAAGGAACGCTGGTTTCCAAAAAGCTAGAAGTAAACGAGAATAGTCAAAATTATTGAACGCTTATTGAAAGCTTGTTACTCAAGTTTTGTACCCCATAGCAAAATACGCTATCGCACAGAATAATTTTTAGGCTTACCTGTCAGAAACGTGATCAACTACAGCTTTTCTAAGCTGGCGGCGCAAATCTCTTGTCTTGCGGCACATGTGGTCGATGGCACGCTCCAAACCTTCGCTTTGTTCTTTCACGCTCATCTAAATCATCCAAATGAAAATAATTTTCAGACCATCCCATGTAAATATTCAGCACACACAAAATATAAAAGAACAAGTGTTAACTCACTCAGTTTCCAGATAGAAATCCAATGTGGTATAATTTGAATCAAGGCACAAGAAAAAATTTCCTTAGCCAAAGCATATACGTTATTTTTGTGGGGCGAGCGAGGCTTCACTCCGTTGTGTTTCACTCTGACTGAAAAGAGTGGGTTTTCACTCCAACGTGGGCCATTCAGAATTAGTTTTTCGCTCCCGACTTGGGCTTTCGGGGTTTAACCTCCAGCTCTGAAAAAACCGGAGTTCCACTCCCAGCTTTCCCCCAGTAGCGTTTGGTGCCTCAATCCCAGAAAACCTGGTAGTTAACTTCCGGTTATGCGCCAATATCATTCACTAAGTATGAAGAAAAGTGGGTATAGTTTTGAAATGCAACGAAGCAAGTTTGAACTACTAATGAAGCTGGCGATCAGCTTAATTTAATCAATATCTATAAATTTATAATAAAAGTACTCAGTCATGCAGCATGACTAATAGAGAGAATTTTCCCGAGTGCCCTATGGTCAAAAAACCGATTTTTTAGCATCTTTGGGCCACTAAATTGTCAAGACGAGAATTTTCCTGCGTTGGAACGAAATTTCTACGCAGAATCCTAAGGGAATTACCGTTTTGAAAGGCACCTCATAGAAATGTATGCGACGTTAAAATCTAGGATTGTGTTCTTTGGTGTATGAAATGGATTCGTGGTGGTCCCCGCCCCCTCCCCTCCACATTTACTATTTTGAAGCCATCAAAATAATAGCTCATTTTTTCTTTGAAAGTTCGTTAAATCCAGTCACACAGGGAGTCGTCAATTAGTATAGCACCATGTCAAATATCTTACTTAATGAATGTAACATTTTTAAATAATACGATAAATGACCTTTTCACCCCTACGTTATTTGCGCTGAGTTCTCTTGGATCGTATGTTTTACTCACCTTTATCAACAGCGTTACCCTTGGAATATATACAATCGCAGCAATTGAAGGGCGTCAACAATTAAGGTTAAATGGCTGCTAATACTACATTCTTTTAATCACACAATTACGCCTACATATTACAAAACCACTCCCTTTTGTGCCTTTTACTGGTGTGCCGCTAACAATTTTTCCTGAGCTGGGAGTGAAAACCCGTAAGTTTACAAGGAGTGAAAAGCCAATTCACTCTGTCATGAGCGGGAGCAAAACACCACACCCCTGGGGGACGGCTGGGAGTGAAACCCGAACCCCCATTTTCGTCACATTATGATTCAAATTCATTTTAATAAACTTGATCATCTCGAATATGTCTTAACCCCTGAGGAACACGAGTGATTTTACCGCCGAACTTCCACTTTTAATATCAGGAGACCAAACCATTGTATTATTTTTAAAACCTAAAAATTTGGTGCAAATATGAGGAAGAGTTTTAATTTCGCAAAATAACTTTTCACGTGAACATCTCTACATTTGGTGAAAAACATCTATGATATCTGAAAGTTGGACGATCTTAACAGTTAAATTTTCAAGAAGAATTTTCTTTATTGTCCTTTATTTGTCGCATTTAACCAATACAAAACGTTAGTTTTTTCAATTTGTACAAGACCTTAAAATTTGAAATAAGATTGATTCATTCAACTTTTCACTTAAAGCCTAGAAATAAGCGACCATCTTATGTAAGGAACAAGATGAATAGAAACTGAAATTCGAATCATCTCTTCATAGATGAGTCAAAATTGTAAAGTTGGGAAATTAGGTGGTTATATTATAAATACATATTATACTACTATTATATTTATAAGTATCTCATATACGTACTGTCTACTTTAACCTTTTTTTAATGCGTGTTTCATTTTCGCCTCAAAATAAATGGAAAACTATGCGGATGGAAAGCTGAGCTAAAAATGTTTAATGACCACGTTTCATTTTGACCTGGATATGTCTTTTACGAGGGGTTCACCCGAAATTCCCGTCTCGTTTTGTTCACGCCTAAGAGTATCATTAGTTTATTTTTGTTTGTATATTCATTTATGTTCTGCCGACCAAAGATGGTAAACAGCCGGCGCTTTATTACCTCTAATATTATCAGTGTAGTGAAGTGTTCTTTGTGCCTGACTACGATTCCACGAGCCGATTCAGTGATCCTATCTTCTCATGAATCCTTCCCCCCTCTATCTATCTCTCAACATAACCACGTTTCACTCCATCAAGACACCATTTGCTTTGAGACTGCCAACTGAATCAACCTCGTTCGTGGCTGACTCCTCAATCTCGTGGTCTTCAGCATCCACTATTTTGAATAGCTTCTTGTGGAAAGGGTCAGCAGCATCCCGTACCCAAGACTCACATCTACCAGGACGACGCTGACACAACATTTGGCTATTTCTATGTGAGTAAATATTAGTACTGAGACCATAAATCAACCGTAACTTTGTTTCCAAGCTGTCGGGTTTTCCTTGCTTCTCTGGAGCATATCTTCATGAAATCGGTGCAATGTATGCTTACAGATAGCAAGGACGTTCTCGGCAGCACCGCTCTCTTTTCAACGATCTCTATTCATCGCTACGCATGCTGCGTATTGATTCTACGCAGAATCTGGGTAAAATCTTCTACACTGGCGCGTGCTCCTCGTCCTTCACCAAACGGTCAGAATTCCTAATATTAATATTTATCGCTCTTCATTCAGCAGCCTCAAAGAACATTATTAATTACCTAAGTAAACTATCAACTCGTCAGATTTAATAATCATATTCACTCTTGTACAAATAACTTAGAAGGAGCTTCTTAATTTATTTATTTTCATATGATCATTGATTTCAAAAATATATCGTTTATGCCATAGGTAATTGGTTTTCTAACATATCGAAGCCCCACCTCTGGTACACCTAAACACGTTTTGCTTCCGAGTCTACCTGTAGGTAGCAGAAGCATTGTTTTCACTTTCGAGGGATGAAAAATTTATTGTCTCCAAAATCAATAGACCACTCGCATTTTCGTTTTAGACCATTCTGAACAACTTTAGCACTTTGTCGTATGACCGCACGCTTCATTTCCACAGTTCTCATTCGATATTGATGAAGTTTTCAGTGATTGTGCGGATTAGAGTGTAGATGGTGCCCTATTTGTTTCATTGACCCCAAATAAATACTTCACTCTGCGCATGCGCAAAAGTAAATTCCACCAAGCATCTTTTTTGTTCCCGCCCTGGTCATCCGATCTCGCTCAAATTTGGAGGATAGTTGGGAGAGAATGATTTGAACTTTGCGTATCAATTTCAACCCGATCGTGTTAATAGCAGCTCCTGCAAAAGCGCAAATGTGAAATCCTTGTAACAAGCCTGGTCCTCAATTGGAAGCGACTTAAGCGACTAAGCGACAAGGCGACTTCCGCGAGGCGATTGGGACGTGACTGAGCTCCTCCATTGGAGGCGACTTAGTCGTGCAAAGTCTGTGGTGGTGTGTAGTAGACTACGTTTATTTTTGGTAAACTGGACGAAATAGATACCTAGTTATTATTTGCTGGATACTCTCGTAAATTTCCTTCGGATGAGAAAGAAACGACGAATGTTCTGGATGAACCCAATATTGACAAGGAGGCAAAGTTTGGGTGAATTCAACCACCTCCACGACGAGCTGAAGGGAGATTCAGAGAAGTTTCGAAATTATTATAGGATGGACCTACAAACGAACGATTACATCTTGAATGCTATACAAGCTTCGATCACCAAATCGTCCAACTTCAGGGACACGATCTCACCAGCAGAACGCCTCAGTGTGACTCTCAGGTAGTAAAGTATTAAAACCAGATAATTATTACGTTTTTACTTGTAATTATTGTTGTTAATCATAATAAGGGAATGTAATGAAAGTACAGAAACAAAAAATTCAGCGTAACTCCTAAAAAAATACGTTTTTGATAATGAGTGTTATTTTTAACAAGGTACCTAATGTAATTGAGGCGCAAAAGTGAAAAGTTCAACGTAACTCCTCTGGAAAATTAACATATTAGCCTGTAGATGTTGAGGTTCGCCGTTCACAGTCGAAGGGTTCGCCGAGAAAACATGGGAGGGGGAAGCCAGGTCGCTCGAAGACAAGCTCGTCGCCTCAAAATAAGCGAAGTCGCGTCGCTCATGCAGCTTGCAGTGGAGGAGCTCTAATACGCTTCAAGTCGCTTATATACGGACGAATACGCTTAGTCGCATAGTCGCTTCCAGTGGAGGACCACCCTAATTTCCTCAGTTTTCGTCCGATTTTGATTAAATTCTCAGGGAATGTGCGGATTAAAGTGTGGATGGCCCCCTATAGTTTCGTTGTTTTCAAATCTGATTTTCAGTCTGATAACGTACTCCATCTTAATTGACCATTTCCCTCAACCGTAGGAACCAGCAGTGGAATCATAAAATAATTTAAAACATTTCAATGATCTATACATTCATATTACAAATACGAGGAAGTTATGAGCCAAACCCAACTTGGCAGACGTTTTATTCACACATACAGGGTGCGGCAGAGAGGACGGACGGTTTTAAAAAAATCATAAAATAGTGAATTTTTACTCAAAAACAAATTTATTGATGCAATCAGGTTCGCAAGGAAATAGCATTTGAGACAGTCAAGTGTGAAAAATCACATCAGGCATGTGGTGGCCGAAATTGTTGATGCAGTACTGGAGGCGTTCTTGGGCGTTCTCTCCAACATAGCTCTCTCAACTTGGGCGACTTCCCCGCGAATTGCGTCCTTCAATTCGTCCAGAGTTCGGGGCTTGTTCTCGTATACTCTAGCCTTGAGGTGTTCCCATAAGAAAAAATCGAATATGGATAAATCTGGGGACCGAGGAGGCCAATGAACATCGCCAAACCTGGAAATAAGGCGACCAGGGAAGAGAGGGTGAATAACGTCCATTGATGCTCTGGCTGTGTGGGCGGTCGCCCCATCCTGCTGGAACCACACACGTCGGGGTGGAACACGTCACCGTCGTAATTCAGGGAAAAAGAAGTTGGTGATAATTTCAAAGTAGCGCTATGTTGGAGAGAGTCTACGCGAACTTCCAAGAACACCTCCAGCACTGCATCAACGATTTCGGCCACCACATGCCTGATGTGATTTTTCACACTTGACTGTCTCATAATGCTATTTCGTTGCGAACCTGATTGCATCAATAAATTTGTATTTGAGTAAAAATTAACTATTTTATGATTTTTTTTTTTAAACCGTCCGTCCTCTCTGCCGCACCCTGTATAAAGTACTAACAAACAAAAAAACTTCAGATCTTCACACACTACCTCTCCGTTGCTAGGGAACTGTAGTAACTCCGTTAGTTTTTATCTCAAGAAAATCGTTCGGATTAAGGCGTATTCCTCTTTCTCCGGGCTAGGTATTATGGCAAGATGAACCAGACGCCTACTAGTTATTTATGACATGGCTACCGTGATCCATACCGATCAGCTGAGAGGTGCATTTCTACTTTTTACATTAGGAGTGTGAAATTTGACAGGGAACCTCTCTGGGACATTAGAGACGAATGAAATGACAGCTCCACCGTGATTAGGTGAGTGTAGGTTTTGGAAGGTCTAGTTTCTAATTCTAAAAGAGTCTAATTTCTTTGAAAATGGGAAGGTCAGCGAATAGAATGGGATTACATACTACCTATTGCATCTTCCATAATCTCATACTCAATTCCCTCCCAGGAAAAAAAGATATTAAGGAAAGACATATCCACGGTCTTTTGTTTTTTCTTCCATTAAGGGAGAAATTTCAACATTTGAAGAAAGAACTGTAAATGAATTCAGAGTTTATCTAGTATTTTCTTAGATGTTTTTCGTATACAAACAATTCAATTCATCAGAACGAGTATTGAGAAATGCTAAAAATATTTGAACTACCGTCATTTAATCAACATTAATGGGTATCTCATTCGAAATTCAAATTGGTTGGGATGCCAAGCAATTTCGCTGTATGGACATTCAAATCATAGACCGTACTTGTCAACGTACCACAAAACACGTACTTACCTACCTAAACAACATCATGCACATGATTCCACAAAAGTACAGTGTAGTAGTGCGTCAGACTAATTATTAAAATCTTGACAATCACTAGGATACTGGTTGCTAACAATAGACATTTGCTAATACTAGAGTCCTTCAGTTGCAGTCAAAATTAGCTTTGCGTACTATGACACGTATGAGTAGGTAAGAAAATAATGCTGCTTATCAATATTTTTTCAAATATAAGCAAGTGCTGGAAATATTTATGTACAGCCAAGTGTGGAAAATCCCAGAATCAACCTGTACAATGCAAGACACCGATACTGTTGGATTAATGAGTTATAATGAACAGAAATCAACCCGATCGTTTGGACAAGCCTTCACAAAGCCTCACCAATCATTGTATGGACAGAAATGCTAGGTGCTGTATGTTTGTCCTCGAAGAATTGAACCAATTTCACGACTCTTTACCAATTCATTATTTAGTTACTTGAAAATATTGTATGACGATCTTGCCTTGACAGAGCACTAACCCGAAATTGAATTTGCAGGACTTTAAGTCCTGAGGGGAAAGTTGATCAGATAGCGCATGGAAAGGAACATCATCAGCCAGAAAATGGTTCAATTTCACAAGGGCGACAGCAGATCTATACTGTCTATCTTGCAACTGAATGACTCCTGATCATAACAAGTGATGTGCACGACAATTCGTGCTGTAACGAACTAATCTGTGCACATTGTGAAACAAACTCATGATGCGATAAATTAATGGTTAGCGTGAGTGGTGTATATATACTATTTACAATGAAGACGAGAGTACAGTCTTCGGTGAATGTCTTAATAGGGACTATGATGTAGTATTAAAGATGTCAATTTATTTCGAGAAATCAGTCACGTAAAGACTCTTGCTCGTTTGCTGCCTCCTTCTCAGCACCAGCTCTCCCATCTGGGTGTGTCTTCAGCATCATTGTGCGATTGTTGCCCGCCTGATTAGTTGTTTCTACTACAACCCAAGTTTTTGAGACCGATTAACAAGAAAGTTCCAACTGTCTTCCGAGTACTGCGACATAATACGAGCAGGGACCACAACATATAGATATTGAGTATGCACCATGAGTAACAACCCTATGGCCCAGGGTATTGAGTATGACCCTTGTAACAATCATAGTTTGTCGTGATTTAAAAAAACACTATTTTGATTTCAGACATTGAAAAGTAAAGTTGCGCATGGATCACACAATGAGCAGAACCAGATTGTAATACGGATAGAGCGGGTCGAGTTGCAAATGAAGAGTATAACAACTGGAATTCCATGAAACGTGACCATAATTAAACATAATGCTGGAGAAATTTATAGACTAAGGCGTGCAAATATAAAAGCCCTTCACAAAATGGGCAGACCGATTGACATCAGCTTCTCATGCTTAATGGTATATATTCCCCCTGTAATGGGTCCATTAAATTGTTGGAGATCCTAAGGTTACTTCTTATCACGAAATTTACAAGTCATTTCTATGCTCGTTCTTCTTTGTGATAGATTCCGATTCTAAATTTCTTAAGGAGGTTCTTTCAATGTATAAGGGTCATGGGCTTGACTCTAAAATCTGGTAAAATAGGGTGTGCGAATGGAATGTAAACGTGATTCATTATTAATTATTAATTTTTTTAAATAAAGCTTAGATTCCATCCTTAGAATTTCGACACCTACCACGCTTTCATGCGATGAGTATTTCTTTTTCTACGATTTGTCAGTGTTTCAAATATTACTAAGCCTCTTCTGGGCCACCCTGTCGATTGTGACGTAGTGGTTATTTGAAACTTTAAAAAATCATTGAAAAATAACTAATCGAAGGATTGTGTGGTTAATGTCGAAATTCTCAGAATGAAATCTATTTTCAAATAAACGTGGGTATTAAAAAATATTGCGCACACCCCAATGGTACACATAGAGTTCCGCAGTTGGCCCTCCAGATCGTTATGACAACAAAAAAAAAAAAATAATAATAATAATAATAATAAAAAAATAAAATAAAATAAAAATAAAAAAAGTATCAGCATGGTGCGAGTTGCTACTCCCAGGTGCAACGATAATTTCGAGTTGGGAATAGTCTACACAAGAGAAAGAACTGTAAATAGACCTTATATCCATAAGGAACAAAGTTTAAAAAGGCAATATGCAACTTTCTCCCAAAGGACATGGTTGGTGGCAAAGTTCACCAGAAATGTCTCACATGACAATTTCTCCTCATGTTACAGAACATTTACGGACAAATGTAACTTTTATTACAGGTAATATTTATGAAGCGAAATAGACATTTACGAACGTGTAATCGATGAAGAAATCGGGGCATCATGAAGTGATGACAATAAACTGAAAATGACATTAACTCGCGTCAGGTAGACCCGCGGACTCTAATGATACTATTAAACTGCATGAGAGCTCTCTGAATGTGAGGAGTCACGAGACCTTGGACTGGTGGGTGGTCGAGGAGGAAAGGTGAATGGTGCGACCCAATCTAGGCTGTGAAATCAATTTATTCATGGCTCATCACCTGTCAGTACCTTTCGTCATGGATAGAATATAATCTAGAAGTAGATGGGTACGGATGCCAAAGAAGGACCAACTATCGAAGTAAATCGATATTCAATATATTACATTGAATCGGCAAGACCCAAATCCAGTTTCTAGGAAAAAACCACATAAAATTCACGTTTGTTTCCAGTTACTTGCATGCATGTTTCTTATTACTTTACAAAAACGAACTTTTGCTATTAATCAGGAAGCAAAGTTTGAAACCCCCTTATAATTTTTGGTTAAGTTTAGAGATACAGATTCTGTTAAACACCGTTTCAATTTTCTTCCAAACTACTGAACATATACAAAATGTTGCTGAAAAATCGCACATTTGCCAATGGACGATCAAGCGACGATTCAGCTCGGCATCACTTTCGTTCAACTCCTAAGGTTAAATTTGGATATTGTAATTTTAAAACATTATTAACTTGCAAACTTGATAGAAAAGGGTCGTTTTTCGGTAGATTTAAATAGATTCAATGAATGAGGAAGTGTGATTAGGAAGTTAGGGGTCAGAGAGAACAATTTGGGATAGACCAGGGAATAGATGATGATGGAATGATTTTCGATAGACCAGTTTAATGTCTGGCCTATGCAGATAACATCGATTACATCGCTAAAAAAAGAGACACATGGGGATTCGGAAATGGAAGCTGTGTAGGGCTCAAGCAAATGTAAATAAAAACCAAGTTTATGGTAAAGGGTGCAAACATAGCTGATGATGCACTGGAATGCAGCGAAAAGTGCTGTCAAAGGTACAAGAGTTCATGTACTTGTGCTCAACGTTAACAGCACGAAATGAAGTGGCTATAGAAATAAAACAGCGATTAGCAACTGGGAATAGATGCTTGATTGCTCCCCTTTCAATGCTCAGATCCAAAATGCTGTCACGGAAGTCCAAATTACTAGTATATCGAACAATTTTGCGCCCTGTAGTGATATATGGCTCAGGGACTTGATGATGGAGGAACGTGAGTGATGGAGTCTCACTAAAACGGATTCTGCAGCACGGAAGCTTGCAGTCTGGGAACAAAAGGTGCTGCGGAAGGTATTTGGACCAGTCTGCATTAATGGGCAATGGGAAAATCACAACAACATAGAGATATATACCAGATGTATGGTGAGCCTGATATAATTGCTGAAATTAGAGGTGAAGGAGTACGATGGACTGGACACCTGGAAAGAATAGGGGGGGGGGGGGGGGGACCAGTAAAGAGATGGTTGGGTGGACTGAAGGAAGATATGAGGCAGCTCAGAATTGGCGAATGGAGGAGGAGAGCTGGTTCTTGAGACAACTGGAAAAATGTCAGGGAGGCCCTCCAAGGGTTATAGGGCCACTGGGTAAGTTAAGGTAAGAATGAGGAACTTGCACCCATCTGAAATTCGGTCAGAAACATTTTTTACCATACTCTAGACCGCCTCGCAAAAACTTTAATAAAACACAACAACAAACTTCGTTTTCATAATAAAAATCGAGTGAAGGGCGTTGAGAAAGCTCGGTGATTGGCTAACTAGTGCGTGATGCCACGGTTTTCTAACCCCTAATCGAGTATGATTTCCACTCTGGAGTCAACTTCTCTAACATGAAACTACTCTCGTTACTTTCTGTGACATTTGAACTTCCACTCGCACACAAGAAGTATCCACATCACATCATCAAACAAATACCAAACAAAAATTCATAGAGCAAAAGAAGAATGAACATTTGTTATGTATACTGCTTTATCAACAATTTTGTGTGCCTTGACGAAAGGATTCACTATTTGTCGTTTTACATAACCCGTATCAAGTTAGTTGTCATCGTTGTTGTCGTACAGGGAGAGTCAACGTGAGTGGCGGAAACATGGAATGAATAGATACTCCTGATAAATTAATATTTTTCCAAACGGATGAGAGCGGAAAATAAGGTTGTGCTGTGCCATCACAATTTTAATTTTGGATTTCAACAACCTTAGTACTGTTTTGTAAGTACCCACAGCGTTAACGAAACTAGGTGAGCGCGTTGATCAGATAACATATCACAAACCATTACGTATGACTAGAAAGTCGGTGGACTCAGCTGCTGCGGGTGCTTTCAGAACACTCAGAAAATTCAAACGGCCTGACATGCCGACCATTGCACTCTGACAGAGCACCCGTTGCGGCCTGACGGAGGTGGCGGCGGGAGCACAGGCAAAGTCAGGAACCGCCCACAATTTTTTTTTTTTTTTTTTTTAAATTCATTTATTGGTTTTATACAATTTGTACATGTACCAGAACTATAATGAAATGGGAATGGTGTATAGGTATATCTTGAAATTTCGACTGCATGGTTCGGAAATCTTTTTTTGTCTTGTTTATGGTGCTGTATGTTCTGAAAAATTCCTAATGAGATGCTTGTTACCGTCTGTATCAAAATTGTTGCTTTCTGTGTGTGATAATATCCCTTTGTTATAGTTTGCTGTAATCTTGTAGTCAGATGTTATCCTGCTTCTGTATTTCCTGTGCATTTTTTCCCCGGACAGATTTCCTGTGCCCCGACCGGCCCAGACCCACTCACCATGACGGCTCACGGGGCCACCTGCCCATTTCTGAACAGGCAGCCCTCAACGGATGTTGTGGAGACTCTCCACACATCCTGGAGAACTAATCGTCAAGGGGGCCGCCCCCGGACCGGCCGGAACCCCCGGCCCCTCCCAGCTGTTTTCTCGCCCACACCTTTGAAGCAGGAGGCGAGCGGAGAAGGTCCCTCTCTTCAAACGAAGTGGGCCCCCCCTTCGTTTTTTGAAAAAAATACCCACGTTTTTTGACACACTTTCGCAATTTAAACGAATATGGTTTGACATTTTGGAAAACTAAGATTTTTCTGTTGGTCAGGAGATCCAGGGCTTGAACCCGAGTACCAATATGTTAGGGTTCTGTTCAGCCAAAATGGGTGATCTTTTTGATCCTCATCATCATTCTCGCTGTGCAGTTTTATTATATAGAATTATTGGGCCGTAACAGAATAGGTTCTCCGCGCATAAATCCTTTCAAACTCAACCAATTAAGTTAAAACCCGACCAAATGAAAGGGCATGATTCACTGAGTGTTTTTAGACCAATACAAACAATGTATCTCAATTAGAACCTGATATATCAAAGGACAAAACTAGAAAATTTTGAGTTATCTGATTTTCAATGCTTGATGACAAATCTATGCATAAATACCTTTTGTTAAAAAAAAAAATGAAGGAAATCGGCCGGATAGAACGGCCGTACTAACTGTCATTAGATTTTGTAATTTTTTTAAAGGTATAAGATGCTAACAACAACAACAAATCTGTCACAATTTACCTTTCAATCCCATCCACTTTTAATTTCTACAAAAATTTTCGTTCTTCATTGAATGGTGCCACCAGTTAGAGGATAGAAACACACTTCTTTAAATCGTCAACGCGATTATTAATTGCAAACTCGGTTTGTCAGTTAATTACACACAAAAAAGTATTGGAACAAACTTGATAGAAGAATAATCTATTTGTCTACCCTGAAAAACAAGAACTTTTCAGGAATAATTTGCAGCATTCGTTTCCTGCACTCAACAACAAAAATTAAAACGATTGTTTACTTAATTAATTTTATTATTGTTAATAGCTAACTGAAAATTGAGTATCTTAATCACTTCACGAGGAATGGAACTGATGGAAACTAATCAGAAGAACTTTGGTCAAGATAGGTGACACACTATGTGTCAATTTGCAATATTTTATCAACCACAACGCAAACAAGGCTGGGTGAATTTTAATCTGTCAGATAATTTTCTAACTAGAAAGGTAGTCAGCGAATAGGTACCCTATTTTCACTTGATGCCCTTGACGTTTCGTTGATCTTGGGTAACTTATACTGGCTGAATTTCAGGAATGGAAAGTGTTGAAAACAGCGAACATCCCTTAGTAATTTACTATCAAAATGTTAAACACTAATCAGCAAACCTAATCGTAAACCCTACTACAGGATCCCATGCTGCCACCCTATTGCTGAAATATATTGTCCAATATTGAGAACTATATACATGTTCCAGTAGGTATCATATCGTCTCGATAATGCTCGCCGAACACTGCGGAAAATACAGTCTTGCAAAGCTGGACTTACACAAAAAACATGAAATGAAACCTTGGCACATCATATTATAAGTAGCCTTTGAACAGCATGCATACGCTCTCAATCAAAACGGTACATGTTACAGCAAACGTGGTTACAAATCAAGTTCTGGTATCTAACAGGATTATGCACATGAGGTTATCCCTTGAAACAGCATGCTTATTATTGCAAGTTGAAAAGGAAGTACCCAAGTATTCAACATAAATCACAATTGCAAATCATTAGGGATTAAATATCCAAATGAAAATTGTATTATGTATTCTTCTATCTACATACATAGGGATCAGTGAACTACACTCTATGGTGTGCAATTTCATTATTTCTTTTAGATGGTTTGATTAACAAAACAGGAATGAGGCTGCCTACCCTTTTCCCAGTTCTCTGCAAATGCAGTTGCTACCAAAAGAAAAAAGATAGGTCAACAATTAATTAGGAAATCTTTCCATGAAATATAAAAATGAATGTTTGAAATAAGAATAGTAATACAACTATATTGTACAATGATTTGACAGTAAGCCACCTATAAATACATGAGCTGAAAAATTAAAAAGAAAATATAAAATTAATTTATTGGTCATTTAGAAGTAGCGATTAGTGAATGTCAATTGTCAGTTCATCTGTGAAGGAATTTAATTGCATTTAGTCACCTTGAATTGAAAAAAAAAAGAAGTAATTCCATTTTCACCTTCTAACCATGCTCGCACTTAGTGTCACTAAAAATTTATAAAACTAGGCGACCTTGAATAACATTGTACTCAATATTTAATGCTTTTCTATAGCGATAATGAACTATGAACAATTCGAAAGGAGCATCGAAGGGTAATCGTACATAACCAACGTAATATGGTCAGCTAGTTGTAAAACTATCTAAACTAGGGCCCAAAAATTGAAGAGAACAACCAACCTTTCTATCACATCGATCATTAGCATGACATTTCAGCCTGCAAAAATTTCGACGAGATCCTCTAAAATCGTCACCGTTTCAGTGAGTCACTGCATCAAAAGCCATTGAAACGAAATTTGCCTGAATATATCTTCTACAACTAGTACTATAAGTTCATTACGACAGAAGTTGTGGTATCATATTGAGAGGAATACTTACGTTGGCCATGTATTCAGAGAGAAGATCTTGCAAAGCTTGACGCACAGCATTGCACTCTGCAACAATGCGTTCCCTTCTTTCATCCCTCGTGCAAGACGAGTCGGCCATTAATGCCGCGCCGCTGATGATGCTTTCCAATCTTTCTTCGAGTGATGGGCGAGTTCGAACCTCGCTATACGCCAGAGGTTCCATAACCATCCTTTCCTGTGGGCATGTAAGTAACTTATGTAGAATTTGCCGATATCCAAAGATCAGTATAATCAGCTCACCTTTTGGCCCACTGTGCTAAGTGCTTAAGGACCTGCAGATCATATAAGTAAGAAAAGTGGTTTTCCCGTTAGTTTCAGTAGCATCGGCATTATTGAGACAGCACAGTAACAACAAACTGCACCATCAAATAGATATAGGCAGATGCCTAACAACTGCTTCACCAGTATTGCTAAATCTCTATCAAAACAACTCGCAATCCTCGTGTCACAAAAATAGCAACCAGATTGCATCTGTAGAATTCACTGCATGTACTACTCTAACCTTAGTGGCAATTCAATGTATAGTAAATCACACAAACCGATGACCCAGCCATAGTCTAAACTATTGGATCTTCAACATTATATTACCTACATTGATATAAAATTGGGGGTTAAATAACTCACATCAAAATCGTCAAGAGCAGCAGCCAACTCGCCTGGTCCTTCAAAAGGATTTGTAGAAGATGTGGGGCCTTTCCCCTGAGCGACGTCACTGATCGTATTCACAGCTTCACACACTTGTTTGAAAACGTAGTCACGATTTGCCTTAGCAGCGGCAAGCTCAGGATGACGAACATACACCTAAAAACAAGATAAAAATTTTATTATCTAGGTGAATGTGAAATTAACACCAGGGAAACTAGACGCAAATCAACTGTGAAAAATAATATCGCAAATCATGATAGTTGCCCATCACAAAACTTGGATGATGATAAATTTTGTTATCATACTAAACATCTAACAAATTTTATTGACAGATTTCTACGGCTTTCTTTCAGACGAGATTTATGAGATATACAAAATAAAAAACGGGTCTATGAATGGGTGCATTGATTGCGACCATCCTCACCCTACTAGGTAGGGTATGTATTATGTACGAGGTCTGTCCGGAAAGTTCGTATAAATATTTTCTGTAAGAGCCTGAAGGCTAGGGGGAAGAGCACCCGACCGGTTTCTCTTCTCTAGACAACCCACAGAATGTTAGTGCGAGCCCAGCACCACTCGGAAAACGTTCGAGTCTTGAAGGAATTTTTCAACCTGATCTACGAGGGTCATCCCAAAAGTAAGTTTCCCTATTTTCTTTTTAAAAAACCTACAAGTCATAGAAACCTACGGATAGTCTCAAGTTTTTTGTTTGGATGTAGTGGTAGTCCTGTAAAAGTTTCAGGCCGCTGTGTCGGTTTGTTGATAACCTATTCAGTTAGAAACATGGATGCCCCCCTTGCGATTTCGTCCGATTGTGAAGTGCGTTCTGTGATCAAATTCATGACCAAGGAGGGGGTTATCGCGATTGAAATTCATCGTAGACTTTGTCAAGCATATGGTGACAATGCGATGAGTGTCCAAATGGTCCGAAAGTGGCGAAAAAGTTTTGAGGAAGGACGTGTTTCGGTGCATGACGAGCAGCGTAGTGGACGCCCGTCGAGTTCGACTCGAGAGGAGGCGATTGTGGCCGTTCGCGCAGCACTTGATGAAGATAGACGCCGTACAATTGATGAAATTGTGAATTGTGTTCATCCCAAGTACGAATTAACTCGCTCTGTAGTTGGTCGAATCCTAAAAGAAGATTTAGAGATGTCAAGTGTGTGCAAGGTGGGTTCCAAGGCTCTTGTCTGACGAACACAAGCAAAACCGTTTGGAGGCAGCAAACCGCTTTTCTGAGATGCTTGAGGATGAAGGAGACGACATTTACGATCGAATAGTGACTGGGGATGAAACTTGGGTCTTCCACAATACCCCAGAGTCAAAAAGACAGAGTATGGTCTGGAAAAGTCCCCAGAAAAGAGCACCAAAAAAAGCCAAAATTGCGACGTCCGCTGGAAAGATTATGGCCACGGTTTTTTGGGACTCCAAGGGTGTTCTGTTGGTTGACTACCTACCTAAAGGTGAGACCATTAATGCTGCCAGATATTGTGAAGTCTTGGAACAACTGAGAAAAAACATGGGGGGAAGGGGGGAGGGGTAAGTGGGTACTATTGCCCCGGGCCCGGGCCCAGGGGGGGCCCGGTCCGTCCTGTATTTAGTAAATAAAGTATTTTAGAATTTTTAGGCCTACATAAAACAGAGTGTATTACACTTGATGAGCCCTGATCAGATTATATTTGATTTACTACACCAGACTGTTTCTCTTAAACAGTTGCGATGATTGCGATGGCCCAAATTATTACTTTTTACCCTTTACCTTCTTCACCAGTAGGCACTCGACTGAAGACTTGGGAGAGAGGGCCCAAGAAAGGCCCAATGGCCTGGCTTGGTTCCATGGGCCAAGAAAGGTTGAATTCCCTTGCCATTCTCAGCATTAAGCACAAGTTAGCATCCAAACTTGACTTTTCTAAGGTTATTAAAGAATTTTCACTTAAAAAGGCACAAAAGTTTCAAGTGTTTTGTCTTGTATTTTTCAAATGCAAATACACTTTTCTTCACTTCACTTTATTAGTTTTAAAATGTTTCATTTTATAAAACATGAAATTATAGCCTATTACGGTTTTCTATATTTGAAAAGTTTTCCACAATTATAATTACAATTACAGAATGCTATTATAACTCAACAAAACAAATTTCTCATTTTACTAATTCATATTTTTGATAGTTTTTCACTAAATAATTCTTGTATCTTTTGTTGTAGTAAATCAAATTCTTTACTGCATAGCTTCATTACAAGTAGATAAACTGTAATAAAACAATTATATTTTTGTAGATTTTTATTTGTTCTCCAAAATTAATAAATGTATTCTTTCAAACATAATCATTGTTTCAATTAATTCCTTCAGCCATCTTGTATACAGAGACTTTCCTTTTTAATCCGTCCATAACATTAAAATAAAGTTAATTGTATGTGTTGATTAATGATTATATGAAATTTAGACAATCATAATTTTTGCCACAATCGTCCAGTTGAGGAATGAGTAAATTGGAACTTCTCTGAATACGTAGTAATTAAAATAAAAATCCTATGACTGATTGGATATAGAATTTTTGTTTCAAGGTAATTTATGGCATTTTTATGGTTTTGTAATTGGTTGGTAATTACTAGAGTATGAATACTTGAATTTTCAATTCTTAAGTTACACTTTACTTTTGATTAAATGTTGAATAAAACGTAGTGAAGTAATAAGAATTCAGCCCCTCAAGTGTTCTTATTCGAACACTGAACCTTGGTAGGAAGTATAAATGATTTTTCGTTTGGTTATAGAAGGTTTAATAGTTTACAATTTATCTTCTACCAACGGAAGATACCATACACGTAGAATTTACCTTTGAAGCTGTAAGTAGCATAGTTGAGTGTTTCTTGAGAACAGCCCTAGCAGCAGCCAAATCATCTCTTAATTGTGAGTCCTTCAATTCCAGCTGTCTTTTAGCAGCCTGTGACATGAGTTCGGTGGCATTACGTCCAAACTCCTTGATGTTTTCCAACAACTCGTTCTGGCTGGACGCATTCTTCACTTTCTCCAAGTCATCTTCTACCTAAATCAATTTTTAAAAAATCAAATGATTGAGAATATTGTGTTTTCATGCGCATAATGAGTCATGATAACCTAAGTATACTCACAACACGGAGAGATTTCAGCAAAAGGTGGACATCAACCATGTCGGCGAGAATCAGAAGACGAGTTACAGCAGAGAGCAGGTTTCTTGCGGCTCTCACCATGTTCCCCCTTTTTAAGGATGAGCATGGGTCATCAGCAAACTCTCGAGCAGCAACGCTCATGGCTTCTCCTAGATCAACATTCAAATATCATGTGCCATTAGAGTCAGAGTTACGAAGTCTAAAAAAGTATATAAAGTATTCTCAGAGGAACATATAGCTAAAGGGTTCATCGAAACATAATTTTATTTTAATCATTCAACATTTACTGAGAAAGCATGACAACAGATGAATTAAAGGTTAACTGAAATCTCTCGTCCAATTAAATTAAATAGGAAACACGTTGACACTAATTCTGTTCACAAATGCAACTTAATTTACACATCCGATAAAATTCAAAAATTAATCACATTCCCTTCAATTACACATATTTTCCCTCATACATTTTCACGAGCTTGCAAGAAGAATAAATTCACGAATCAAATCAACTGTCCAATGAACCTTTTATATATTCCCTAACACCATTTAGAACCAAATGGTAACCTACCAGTTTTGCGAACTTCCTCGACAGCAGAGAGCATTTCCTGTTTGATATCGGGGTTTTCATAAGCGATCATTTCTCCTTTCTCGATGAAATTTTCGGTAGCTTTCTCAACGGCTGCAACCAAAACGTGCGCTCGCTTGGAGCGGCCTTTCTTCTTCTTGCTCGGGCCTTTGGTGTTGACCAGAGTGGTAACCTGTAATGGAAAATTCAAATGTATTGGAAACTAAACATTTAATCAGAAGCAGACCCCGGTTTATCTAAAGAATTCAAATTAAAAATTATTCTTTTCCAAATCACTTTTTTTCCCTTTCTTTCTTTTGCGACAGAAGACCGAAGATCCTGACCTGACTTGTGTGTTGCGTATTCACCGGAGGTTATTCCAATATTATATATTGCAATTGCAATATTATACGTTGCAATACAATTTGAAACTAGAATGGTAGCAACAAACCCAATGCTAGCCATTAAAATAAACCCTGGTCGAAGTATTGTAACATTTTCCACAGCTTGGTTATGGATGCACTGCATGAAATTTACCCCATTATGACTACAAATGTATAATAGAGCGAGTTCTCCAAGTTGAATACGTGTAGCAATGATTTGTGTACATCAGACTTGGAACCGAAATTGGCTGGAAACATGAAATCTGAGTCTTAAATTATGAATACTTCAGATAGCTGCTCTTATTATTTACTGCTTCTTTAGAAGCATACCCGATTTTCACGTCTATTTCTGAAAGACTGAGCTTCAAAGAAAAATATGAAGAAATTCGAAGTTTAATTTTAAATGGTAACTTGAATAAGGGACATGAATTGGGGAAAATTACTAAAGCCTGCATAACAATCCAATACTCGTCAAGAAACGCATCTAAATTGGCTGTGATGGGAACACGAAAACACACTAACTTTCAGTTTTATGATCAGTTGATATTCTTACCTGTAATACAAGAGGTTCCAAGGTCTTCTCCACGGACATCGTACGGATTTCCAAATTTTTCGGGTCCCACTTTAAAGTGGGCAAAGGTGTGCCGTAGTGATCAGTGATCATTTTGGCTTGCTGAAAGTGAAGAATTCCATGACATTAAATAGTCAAACAACTGAATCTTAGATAGGAGTACTGAGTGAAGTTAATTAGCCTTCTTGAGCTCAAGGAACTCCTTGATGGATAGTACCTACTGTTCAAAATTTTAAAAGCGTACTCTCCTCGCCAGAAACATGGCATGAAACACTTTCGAGTCATCGTTCTCTCTTCTAACTAAATTCGGCACTGAAAACGATTTGAATTTCTGGAGTACCTGTACCTGTTTTCTAGAAGTTAAGGGCTCAACTATTTTTCAACTTTTTAATTCTTACGTAATTTTTTTATTCCTTTTTTTCTTTGACATTTCTTAATTTGTAATTCTTATGCTGTAATAAAACATTATCTGTATCAAATGTTTTCAAATACATGACTTGCCCCACCAATTATCTGCTAATAAAAACTTACCAAAAACCGGGCAGCACGCAGATGCGCGTCATTACTTGTCAAAATAACGGCATGACGCGGATGTGCGTAATTTATTAATTGATATATAATTAACTTTCCATGGATCAGAACACAAATTTTCTCACATTTCACACGTTCTCGCTCCTCCCCCTCACAGAAAATGGAAAAAAGGAGTTATTTATAAAAAAATTATTATTATTATTTAAATTAATTATAAAAAGAAGCTCTCACGTTGTTTTCCCACGAGAAAAGATTAATTTGTTTTTAACATAAAATATACCTATTGAAAATGGTGTGTATAAGAAAACTGCTGTAGAAAAATATAATTATTGGAATGGAGCTTCAATACTGTAGGAGGCAATTAATGTGTAGCAGAAAATTAAAGCCCACGCCTAATTTAATCGTTAAACAACTGCGCCGGATCACAATTACAGATGCTTCAACAGAATTCGAACTCATACTTTTCATAGAGAAACTCCCGGAAAGCCGATCAAATCAATACAAATTAATCAAACCTCTCCGACCGATAGAATATCTCCCCGAATCAATACTAACCTTCCATGGCTGAATCATGTATTAGACAGTAAAATGGTTTAAAGGCAAGTACGTATATGTAAACTCTGGCGTTTCACAGAATATTTAAACATGTCTGCTCTAGGGTACCTTTGCACAAGACTGTGGACGTTGGCTTTAACCCCCCACCCAAGCACTCCAGACGTCCCTTATAATCATATTTTCAATGTTTCTCTACTTGGACAGTTTACACCCTTGTGCGAATTAATGGAATCAAACTGAAAAATCTGAGTTTCGGACAGCTGATATGGCTGTCCAAAGTCCACAGCTGTTATCTCCCACTGTGATTTGCACATTCAAGGAAGCCATTTTCTGTTTGTTTTCTTAGTTTCTCTCCATTGTGCCTGGTTTTTGCTATGAACAGCTGATTTCACATCTTTGTGTGCCATGGATATCACCCCAAGAGGGGTGACGTTGTGTGAAAACACGTCCTTAACTCAAAGGGACATAGCGAGTAAGTGTTGTGTGAGTCAAAGTGCAGTCCCCAAGATTTTGAAGCTGAAGAGAACCTCCGGCTCATTTACCCCACAAAGAGTTGGAAATTGTGGGGGGGAAAGAGCAACTTCAGCCAGAAATGATGCCTTTCTGCAAAGAAAAAGTAAGATTTATCCAACTAAAACTAGTTTTAACCTTCAGAAAGATTTAGCAGCTACAGAAACTACAATTCATGACTCAACAGTCTGCCGACGTTTATTGGAAGGTGGTCAGCGAGCCGGGCGGCCATTGAAAAAACAACTTCTGGCGAAGGTAATGTTAGAGAAAAAACTGAATTGAGCAGAAAAATACAAGGACTGGAGCAAGGAACGTTGGAGAAAAGTTTTATTCTCGGACGAAAATCATTTTCTGGTGCAGCATGTGCGAAGAGGTGTTGACGAGAAAGTCTCCCCTAAGCATATTGCTCAGTTCGTAAAACACCCTCAAAAGAAGATGTTCTGGGGCAGTTTCTCCTATTTTGGACCAGTGCTGCCTGTATCAGTTGAAAGGATGATGAATGGAGATAAATACATTGAAGTACTGCGTTCCAGAGTGGTTTCACTGCTCCAGCGACTCTATCCAGATGGTAGCGGTGTGCTTCAGCAAGATTTGGCACCCTGCCATACTTCAAAAAAAGTGAAGCGGTTCTTCTCAAAAACTGGTGTAAAGGTGTTAGAATGGCCCGGGAACTCACCTGACTTACATACCATTGAAAATCTTTGGGCCATCTGCAAAGGACGACTGAGGAAGATGGACTGCACCACAAAATACAGGATGATTTCAGCACTTCTGAAGATCTGGTTCTGCGATGAAAAATTCCTCAAACAGTGCCAAACCCAGGATGACTCAATGCCTTAACGGGTTAAATCTGTTACATATAGACAATAAGGGTGGGCACACCAAGTGGTAAATTCCACCCAAGTACCAATATTCTGATAATTATGTGAATAAAGGTATTTTTATAAAGAAGATCGGCTTGATTCCATCAATTCGCACAAGGGTGTAAATTAATGGAAAACTTCATTAAAATGGCTTACTTATCCTTGATTTGATTTTTTCTTTTGCCTCTCTCCAAACCTGTTTCCACCCATATACAGCAACTAATAGGTTATTTTGCTTTTAGTTGAAATCTTTTATCGCGAAACTTTAACTATCGAGTCACGTTTTATAGGGGTATTGAAATACACGACTAATGTTCTCAGCAAGCTATTCTAATTTTTATAGCTCTGGATGAGGTTTGACTTTCTCAAACAACGCTCATTACTCATAATATGGAAATATGAACTCTAATACAGCTAATATGGATAGTACGATATAGATTTATAAATTCATGGACTGTTAGTTATTAGCCTAGAGCCTAGACCTACATACCAGTACCTTCTTCTTACCCCCATACATAATAACTACATACCAAGGTATATAAAGCTTGTTCTATTACCTGGAGGAGTACTGCGAAGCAAATTCTGCAGTATTTCCAGTCAGATTACATGCAAAACTCCCATAACATATGATACAGTGAAATGTGAGAACGTCGACGATTTAATCAAAATCAATACCTACCACCCGCCTCTCACAACACTCAACTTCGTGGTTTGGTCAAGTTCTATAACAATCAAATCCATATAGGAGAAAAAGCAGGTATGGATGTCCATACTACAAACCAAATAATGGTGATGCATACGTGGAAAGATCTGTATTTCTGGAATTGTTTCAAAGTATTTCTAGGCGTTCAACTTATGAGCACTGCAATGGAGTGAATGACATTTGAAGCGTATAGAACAAAGCAAGAGAACAACTAATGAAACTATACTCCTTACCTGGATGGAAAGAGGAGAAACTCAAATATTTCCAGTATACGACAACGGTAAGTTTCAAACAGGGTCACTTGGAAGAAACTAAACTACCTACTTCAGGAAGAGAAATAATACAATTATGACAAACGTCTGGAAAATGACTCACAACTGAAAAATTCCAAGGAAAACAACAATGGCGTCAGAAAACTGGGAGTTTCGAAATTTACTTGGGTCTAAACAAGCTTGTTCTGGTAATAAACCTCCCACAGCTGAGATAACTAGGTTCTATTTTCTCATGTTTCAGAAAACAAATTTAAAAACGAAAGTAAAATGAAACACATCTTTTTCATTACGTTTAGGTGAGCGATATATCCGTGGTTGGTTTCGATAACGATTGTCTAAAAAATAAAATGAATAGTAGAGTAAGTGCTTCTCTTTACAAGACTATATAGAATATTAAGAAACAGGACCCACCCCATGGTACCAAAGAGCTTAGAAGTGCAATTTATCGGATCCGGCGGACCCGTCGTTTAGAAAAACGTCCCTTTCCGAGCCTTCCTCTAGTCAGAAGTTCTATGGATCCTCTCCTGCTCTATGGATCCTGTAAGTCACGCTAGCGTCATTCTTCACGCCAGGAACCTCTAGTCATGTTATCTTTTCAGATTTCTAGCATTTTCTAGTTTCTTGGTGTGGATTGTGGACCGTTCATGATTTCCCTAATATTTTCCATTATTTAATTCAATTTTTATTTGATTTTATTGCATTTACTTACCTTGTTTACTCCTTTCACTATGGCGGGCCTACGATCACGTTTAAGGCCCATGCTAGAGAAGCCTTCTCTCCGGGAACTCTGTTGGTAAGTGAGGAAGCAACTGTAGCCAATGTGGTGTTAATTCCGGCAAGATGGTTCACAATACTTTGAAAGCATCTCAGTCTTATCTTGCTCAAAATTTTGTTATTTTCACAATTTTACGATTTTTAGTGAGTGATTCAACGTGCGTTTGGTCCTTTTGCGACGTTATCTTAAGCTTACGTAATATCGCTTATCTTCTAGTCAGCAAGTGTGAATGTTACAAGATATTACTTATGTCTGATGCGTACAAACCTTCTTAGTTACAAAATAATGGACATTATAATCGGTCTCCTGAAATATTGACTACCTTTAAAAATGTTAAAAAGTTCGTTCATTCGTAGCTTACCCAATTCAATTTCGGCTATTGAAGTTTGAAATGGGTACTCGGCATTCAACTATTACATACAAATCTTAATTTTCTGTGAATAGCGATTAACATCGATCATGATGTTGGGTGGTAACCTACTTACAACTTTTCATTAATGTTCTAGCATAAATGATTATTGCACAACCTGGTGCATAATCGAAAGTAAGTAGTAACTAACACCCACACCGCTGGGGTTGACGTCGTTCTGAAAATGAATCGTTCCCGCAGCCAAGTGTATTGGGTACTTTTCCGTTATCCCCCCCTTCCACCCGTCAATTGTCTTCAACATGCCCGCCCGATGTTTCTAGGCATTCCTTCTTACTTAGATTACATATTTACGTAGAATTGGTGACAATTTCAAGCTGTGGGAAGAAATTATATTAAAAAAAAAAATAAAATAAAAAAAAAAAGAAGGAAAAAAATAATTACCGTGTTTTCAGAAGTTGCCGGTGTCGGTGAGGATTTTTGAAACGAATTGGCGTGGTTGTGGTTTGATTGCCTCCACATGAATTCGCACAAGTAGAATGCACATGAATTCGCACAAATAGATCAGAATGCTGTATACCTATAGGTTGGTGGTCTGCATGCTGCAAGCTCGCATCCCAAGATTACATAACATCAAATAGTCAATCCCTTAAGGCCGTATCACACTTGCATTTTTTCTGCGTTTTTTCGGCATTTTTAATGCCTAAACGTGAAGAAAGAAGTGTTTTTTTCCAAGGTCAGCTTTTTCGACCATTGCGCTTCCTGGCGGAGCATTCTTAAACTCACTTGGGAAAATTAGAACACGTTCTAATTGTTACCTCGACTCAAGAAAAATGCTAAACATAACCCTTGGGGAGGTTACAATTAAATGAAAACCCCCTAGGAGCCCTAACCTGACAGATTTAATAAAAATGCATTCCGCTAGAATGCGCTGTTTTTGCACTTATTCCTCCTCCACATCCACAGCTGACCTGAAAAAAAAGCACTTTGCCTTCTTCACGTTTCAGCGTTTAAAATGCGGAAAAAATGCAAGTGTGATATGGCCTTTAGTTAAAATACAGATTGGTTGGACATGTAGGTCAGAATGATGTGTATACTTTGGTGGTCTGGATGCTCGCATCTCAAAAATGCATAACATAATCTAAGTAAGAAGTAGTACCTAGAAACATCGGGCGGGCGTGTTGAAGACAAATTGACAGTTTGGGGGGGGGGGGATAACGGGAATGTACTAAGTATTGCAAGTGGCGCTCATTGCGGCTAATTTCTGTAACAGATGCTGGTTTATCAGGATAATTACGAGGGGCTCGCCAAAAGTAAGGTTCCCTACGCTAGAAAAAATAGTAGACAAATTTTTTTTTAATTTTTTATATTTTTTTCCGATTCTACAGATTGTTTTCTATTTTTCAACATAATCACCATTTCTCTCAATACATTTTTGAAAGCGTGGCACGAGTTTTTGAATGCCGTCCTGGTAGTGCTGCGTGCCCACCTTCCTCAGGTAGTTGTTGACTTCCGCCTTCAGCTCTTCGTCGTCGCGGAAGTGTTTCCCTCCCAGGTGCCCCTTCAACTTCGGGAAAAGATGAAAATCTGAGGGAGCAAGATCCGGGGAGTAGGGAGGATGTGGGAAAATGTCCCAGTTGAATTGTCCCAGCAGATCCTGAGTTTGGCGAGCCGAATGGGGGCGTGCATTATCGTGCATGAGAAGCACCCCTTTTGACAGCAAATGCGGCCTTTTGCGTTTTATGGCCGATCTCAACTTTTGTAGGACTTCACAATACCTCTGAGCATTGATTGTGTTCCCACGTTCAAGGTAGTCAACCAACAGCACACCTTTGTTGTCCCAGAAAACAGTTGCCATGATTTTTCCGGCAGACAACGCAATTTTCGCCTTTTTTGGGGCCGCCTCTCCGCTCAACTTCCACACTTTGCTTTGATTTTTTGTCTCTGGAGTGGTGTGGTGAACCCACGTCTCATCTCCAGTAACAATTCTGTCGAAAAGAGCATCTCCCTCAGCACTGTGAAGCTCAAAAAAAGTGGTCGCAGCGACAACCCGGTTTCTTTTGTGCTCGTCGCTCAACAGCCTGGGCACCCAGCGAGCACAAACCTTGCTGTAACCAAGATTTTCTGAGACGATCCTATTGACTGACCGTACGCTCGTTCTGTCCTTGATCGAAACTGGAAGCTCTTCAAAGATTTCTTCAATCGTCAGCCGACGATCGCCTTGCAAAATTTCTTCAACAGCGTCAACAATGTCTCCTTCCCGAGCGGTAGAGGACCTCCCGGAACGCGGTTCGTCTTCAACATTTTCTCGGCCGTTCAGAAAACTTTCTCTCCATTTCCGGACTTTTTGAACACTCATGCACTTTTCACTATACACTGACGAAAGTTCCTTGTGAATTTCAGTCCCGGATTTACCTTTTAACGTGAAAAAACGAATTATTGCTCTCAGTTCAGAGGCGGACACGGATGGGGTTGCACTCGACATGTTTACAAGACTGATACGGTCGACCAGGTTATCGGATCACTTCCCTCCAAAAATCAGTGTGGCCACCACATCCTAGCGGAATATCCCGCCAAGTTTCAAATTTTTCCCGCGCTCCGAAGCCGAATTACAAAATAGGGAACCTTACTTTTGGCGAGCCCCTCGTAGATACCTCCTATTCCTACTGACCAACTGGGTTGCCATCAGTACAGTAATTTTGATGCACGTACGGTGTACGGTAGTAATCCCATTACCGTACGCGAAAATACGGTAAAATGGAAAACCTGGGTAAATATTATTAATCTATTATATAATTTTAGCATGAGTTCATAGCTAAAGTTACCTTCAACAGGTTTTGAAGAAGGAGAATAACAACCCCTTCGTTCCTGATAGGTAGGAACCTACCTAGGTAGAGCGAAAAATGAATGAAACTCCTTCCATAATTTGTACTGAACTTATTTGCCCTTCCTCACTCAAATGCACAGTGCGAGAAGATTTTTAACAAAGTTGAACTTATGAAAACCAAACCATGAAATAAATAAGTGCAAGCCCTTTGAAGGCCCATTTGAACTTAATTTCGACTAGTGATTTGCGATAAATGATGATGATGTCTACCATTTTTTGTATATTCTTCCACTTTCACCAATTCACAATTCAACCTCCAGCCACAAAGAACCCCCAAGCTTGAGCAACCAAGATGAATTTTTCTTGAAACATGATTCGTTTTTGTATTCGAAAAGATGCCGTCTGAATGTCATCATTTTGACTGAATTCATATGATGAACATTTAGTTTTTGTTTAAATATGACTGCGGTGAAAATGCGGTAGGTTTTAGGATGGATGTACGAGAATGTGCGGTAATTTGGAAAAGTTTGGTACGGTAATGGATGACCATGAACCCTGCTATCAGTGGCAACCCTGCTGCCAAGGGCAACCCTGCTAACCAATTGCGATTGGTTTCGTACTAGATCTCTCAAGGAGCTCTTATTGCGTTTCGTTGCCAAATGCCTACTTATCGAATTTTGCTCAAATTTTGTATTTCCTTATCAAATTTCATTACTTCATCACATAATCGCTATGTATTTATTTCTATTTGCATTATAAATATAAAACAAATAAAATCGAATATTTGAATAGTATAGAAGTTTAGTTTTTGAAAATGAAGACTGATTATTTTAAAAAAGAAGGTAGGGTCAAAAATACTTAAGAACGCCCTCCAGAGTGTTTTATAACTGTGGGAGGAATAGGATGTTTCATTTCTCTCTCCATGATAAGTACCTACCAAACTTATAGGAATTTCATAAATTTTTTCGCTCAAAAACCATGAAAATTATTAATCGCATCTATACATTCCACAGAGAGCGATTAACATCCCCTACACATTTCAAATCTGCCTTAGTGATCCACCGTTTCCAATCATTTTACATGTCCCTTTCAACAGTAAAGACCATCGGATCTATACAGCCAGACCGAGTGAGCGAAGCGAGCGAGAAAACTAGGCTATTACTGATAACTCCCAAAAAACTTTGTGTTAATAATTAGGTACCTGCAAGGTGGGGGTAATAAAAGGTGTGATAAATTGTACCTAGCGAAATTCTTGCAAATCCATCCTACGTACAGAAGCAATGATGGTATATAATAGAATAGAAAGGGAAGAACCAAAAACTCCGCCCAAAAGGAGAGCGTATCTGGATAGGCCAAGAGGAAAATATTAGGTACATTTCATTACATACAAATTCGATTATTAAATACAGTAGGTAGATACATAACAACTCAAAATGGAATTTTGCGTTCAAATGAAGGTAAGTAGTGGAGGTAACCAGTTTGAAGGTTACACCCAAGAAAGAAACTAGCTTCTCGAGTTCTCGAGTTTAACATAGTATGCCTCTCCTATGCTATTACACGTTCTTCAGTAAGAGGTTTCAGAACAGGAATCCATTCGCCGCAGCCAGGTATTGCAGGAGGCGCTCAATGCAGATAACTTCTGTACCAGCTGCCGGTTTATCAGGATAATTGGATTACCAGCGGATTTTTAATTTCACTATTACAGAATACAAAGCCTATGATGTTCACACCCCTCCTATTACCTTTATCCTTGACTTTAGAACTTCTGATATATTATTACATTGTGTTTGATAAATTATTGAACAGCCTGATATTACATTTGTAGTTCTCAATGTAATATTGATACATTTTATATAATTTATATTCATTAATTTTCTATAAATCTTCCTATTTGTTGGTCTCGAACTTATCAGAACACAAATGTGTTAAGGAGAACGCTCCCTAATGATTTTCTTCCAAATGACGTTTGTACCTTGGTCATGAAATCCATGCCAATTACAACATTTACACACAAATCTTTGATAATTAGAAATTGGTGCTTCCACATATTAGATCCTATCCGTACCTTTAGAAGTACGGCTTGGTCGGTGATGAGTTCATCACCGTGCGCAGCTATAAAACTGCGTTGTAGTACTGTGAATATAGGTTTTTTAGAAAAATATTTATCTTTATAACGTAGGTTAATTGCTGATGTCGTTGCCCCAGTATCCAGTAAAGCTGTGCAAGCTACTAGTTCAATGTGAGTATCAAGATAGGCGTAGCGAAATTCAAGTGGGAATGCACGTTCCCTTATAGTCTAGCCAACTATATGAATGTAGAAGTAATTTAGGAGGCACTGGTAATCGAGAAGACAGACATTGGGGGAAATGCATGGAGCCTGGAACAGGTGATCCATGACAAAACACAGACTGACTGACTGCATAGGGCTTCCGTAGAAAGAAATCCCGGGCCTAATGGCTTATATTTCCCCAAAAGAGCCCCTTTTAACAAGGGAAACACTAGAACCAGCTGTTAACCTAATCACTAGATAGGAACATTCAGGCAAGTAGTTAGGTAGGTATTTTATGTGTGATGGTTAACTCTCTGGTTAAATCTCTGGATTACTACCCAATTCTCAAAAGTACATGTAATTGTTCCAGGTCGTTATTCGAGACCAATCCTGCGTCAGCCGTCAACCGAGGTGGGAAAGTTCTGTACTCCTCTACCTCAACTTCTTCAGACTCAAAACCTCAAGAGCCCCAACCCGTCGAAAAACCTACTGATGCCCAGGAGGCGCAGCCTCAGAATCCACAAATTGAGGAACTTAATAGAACATTACAGGACCTCTCCAAACAGAAGGATGAGTTAAATGTTAGTGTTCTCCAAATTTTGGAAATTAAAGTTTACAAAAAACGTGTGTCGAGTAACGGGTTAGGAACTCGAATAGTAATCGACGTGAACCTAAAAACTCTGAAACTTAGTACTGGAAGATTCCCAGTTATAGGGTTCTTTGGCTTTATATACTCTATATATATATATATATATATCTTTGAATTTATATTTTAGTATTCTTGGAGGCAAAAAAATCTGTGGTTCGGAATTGTTTTTGATGACGCCTTACCCTTTTCCTCCATCCAAATATGTGTTGATTTGAAATCGAATACCTATTATCAAAGTATTTGTATCCTATGTTCAAAATAAAATATCAGAATCGCGTACAGAAACATTGTTTTCTGGATCCTCACATTTTGCTGCAGTTGCTATAATTACCTTTACTGTTTGTCCTCTTCGAATGAAACAATTTTCGAGGGGTTCCTCTACTACATTGCCTTAGGGACTCAGGCCCTTTTTGCTTGGAGTGCGTAACTTCCAGCCCTAAAAATGTCACCTCATGTATCAGTGTGTGTTTGTGGGGTGACAAGTTATGTAATTAGATAACCCCCCCACCCTTGTACGTGATGTTTTCAGATTTACCAATGGCTGAGTGTCGAAAAAATCATTAGATTCCCCAGGGAAAGTCAGTTCATATTGTCCAATGTTCTAATGAATTTCATTAATTTTTCCCTATTGTTTTCAGGACAAGTACAAACGTGCGTTAGCAGAAGGCGAAAACATGAGGAAAAGGTTGACTAAACAAATAGAAGATGCCAAAATTTATGGAATACAGAGTTTCTGTAAAGATCTTTTGGAAGTAAGCTTTTTTTCATCAGTCACATTGTGATCATCAAGTTGTTGTATCAAGTGTTTCGTTAAATTTATATGATTCGGAAATTAACTATATATGTTTTGCATTGTAGGTAGCTGATGTTCTGAGCAAAGCTACGGAATGTGTTCCCAAAGAAGAGATAAAAGACAGTAATCCTCACTTGAAAAATTTGTTTGAAGGACTGTCGATGACGGAAGCACAACTTCATAAAGTATGAGATAATCTACTTAAAATAGACTATAACGCATTGCTGACTTGAAGTTGCAAGCCCGGCTTATCGGAGGGCAGTAAAATTTGAAAACTGCAGTAAATTACTCCATTAGGATTAATAGTACAAAAGACTTTTTCCTCGGTAATTCGAAAGTAATGATCATTTTGAAAAGACAAAGTGGTTGTAAGACCGCACCTTAAACTTTTCATGACTTGCTTGAAATAATGTTCATGAAGATGTATATTAATATAATTATGTAGTTAAATTAGGTTTTGTTTTTAGATTAGGGAATTTTGAAATAAAAGCAAGTAGGTTATTAGTTGCTGATATACTGATGAAATTACATCATCTTCAGGGCGTAAAATCTTGAACGCCGTAAAATCCTCCATCTGTCTTCCCAGTCATTGTCCTACTACCCCAACTACGAACCCACCTAAATTTATTGAAATCATTTAATCAAACTAAATACTGTACAGCCTCCTCCCTCACAAATTAACCAAGAGCATCCGATCATCATTTGATAAAGAAAGGCGAACTAATTGGCCAAGTATATAAACGAACGCGTACAGTTTCCAAAAGTGCGAGGCATACCCGATGGCGAAGATCCAAAAAGTAAAACATTTAGCAGCAACTGAACAAAGGATGGGAGGAGGGATGGACAAATTTAACTGACCCGGCGCTCTGTGCAAAATTTTACGCCCTGAAGATGATGCAATTACATCGAAAACTCGTCAACCACAAATTACTTGCTTGACCCCAAAAATGATTAACTATTGAATAATTTTGGAAAAAAAATTTCATCTCCGAAAATCGTTCCAAAATATCTCAAAAAGGATTTTCGTAAAGAAAATTTTGGAAAATGTACTTTTCAAACATATAGCTTCATTTTCTGTGATAGAGAACTACGCATTTCTCTTTCGGATCTCTTAACTATAAATTATCTGCGAACATGTCCAGTCCATATTTTACTGGAAGGATTTATTTTTTAAAATTTTTGGGCCGTTACAATTCTGTATAGGTTGGCGAATTTTCATAGAAAATTAAGCTATTGCTGCAATCGCTCCAAAAATTTTAAAATCAAATTTTACGAAAATTGTCTTTAATGAATTCCGTTTTGAGGCATTTTGAAATGAATCCTAGAGTTTAACGCTTTTTCATATATATAATGTATAATAAACCAATAATAGGAAACTCTGAAATGAACACCACAAAACTATTTTTTATATTTCGGCTTCTGCCTTTTTCAAAATCTATGAAAGAAGAGAAAATTTTGTTGAAGGATCGTTTTTGAAGGATTTCATAAACAATCCTTCAACAAAAATTTCTCTTCTTTCATAGATTTTGAAAAAGGCAGAAACCGAAGTATAAAAAGTAGTTTTGTGGTGTTCATTTCAGTGTTACCTATCATTTGTTTATTATATACAGGGTGTTCATAAAATAATGACCTGGTTTCAAACATCTGTATTTCTGGCAATATTGAAGTTACAGAAATGAAATAGTTCTTAAATGGAAGGTTGTAATCCATAGTTTTTTTCAATTCCTACAAATGTTCGATATGTCCACCTCCAGCAACACGAACGACGTCAATTCGGTAATTAAGCTCGTCCCAGACCCGCATTAGCATGTCGGGTGTCACACTTTGTACTGCAGCTTGAATTCGCATGCGAAGGTTGTCCAAATTTGTGGGTAGAGGTGGTACAAACACCGTGTCTTTCATCGACCGCCATAAAAAATAATCACATGGTGTCGTATCAGGAAGTGATCTGGGTGGCCATCGATGAAGTGTCAGGTCCTGAGCCCCATTCCGACCTATCCCATCACTGTGGGAGGGTTTCATTGAGAAATTTACGAACCGCAGAGGCCCAATGGGGTGGAGCACCATCTTGGAGAAAGATGATCTTTTTTTTTTTTTAACGTAGGCAGGTGAGGAAATCTTTAAGATCCTAAGGTGGTAATCGGATCTCGTAAGATACCCAAGAGGTACCGCACTCCGGGTTATGTATGATTCAAACACACTAAAACCTCACCTTCCTTTTCCCACGTTGGAACTCAGTCTGGAACTGTTTAACACATTACTTCAGGCCGAGTCCTTGAGAAATTTCTTCAGTCCTCTCGATCCATGTGCTCCCTCCTCCTCTGTCTCTCCCGTTCCAAGATGATCTTTTTTTGGAGGATGTCTTCAAAGTAGGCAGCTACAAAGTTCCATTTTTGCTCTCGTTCAATCATTTTGGATACTACCACCTCCGGTGTCACGTCTTGAGGTGGTAATTCCAGAGCATCCTGCAGCCTTCTTCTTTCTGTAGCCCATCGCTTGCATACAAAGAAAGTATGGAGCACATCATCGTCCATTTCCTGGCAGTATGGACATATTGGGGAGTCTACTTTTCCCATTTTATAGAGATATGCGTAAAACAGCCCATGACCAGAAAGGAACTGAGTCTAGAAAAAGTTTACTTCTCCATGTTTTCTATCTAGCCATACCTTGATCTGAGGAATCAAGCGTGCTGTCCATCTCCCTCTCTGCTCTACAGTCCACATTTCCTGCCATCTTGCCATTGTATATTCTCTCTCTTCAGCGGCTAAATGAGCTCTTTCTCCTTCCTCTCTTCTATCAAAGATTCGTTTGCGTTCTGCAGCCAATAGATGGATTGGGATGCTGCTTGTAAGTACGAGTATGGCTGGCTCTGACACTGTTCTGTAGGCACATGCAATCCTCAGCGCTCCTCTTCGTTGAACTGCAATAATTCTCTTGCGATAGTAAGCAATGTTTTTGAGCATCTGCCCATATCTCCGCACCGTACAAGAGTATTGATTGTACAACGGTCATCATGAGACGACGCTTACATGGCCTTGGCCCGTTGATATTTCTCATGAGATGACTAAGAGCAGTTGTTTTCTTTGACGCCTTGTCTGCTGATTTCTTTATTTGCTCCCAGAATGTAATTTTAGTATCTAATGTGATTCCCAGGTAGTTTACTGTTGGTTTGCTGGTGACTTCTGTACTCCCTATTTGTATTGGGATTATGGTAGGGATCTGTTTTCGAGTGAACACAACTACTTCGGTTTTAGCTGCTGCTAATGTCAACATATGGTCTTCCATCCATCTAGTGATTTTTACCATTACTTGATTCAGTTTATTCTGTGCCAATTCCGTGGTTCTAGCCAGGATAACTGCCGCAACATCATCCGCATATCCGACAAGATAGCAGTCTTCTGAATAACCTGTCTTTTAGCATTCGCAGGTATGTTGCTTCTGTTACTGTGGGCTCTGTATGCGTCTCACATTGTCTTCAGTAACGCGCAGCTGTCCCAGGCTTCTCGCTTTCCAAATGCATCCGCGCTCTACGAATTGTTGATACCGCCTTTTAATTGCTTTGGGATCAGGCGGATTCACTTTAAAACGTCGTCTAAAGCACGCTGAACTGTAACTACAGATTCACTTTTAACAAACTCCACTATGCAAAAAGCTTTTTGCTGTGATGTCGCCATTGCTACTGCTTTGATATCGACTGATAAAACGTCATTAAGTTTACCAGCGGAGCGATCTCTCGGCAACCAAATAAAACTATGGAACCTTCTCTTTCATTAGAAACTAACTTTCCCCCGCTAAGTTTAAAGATAACGAAGTTACGGATTTTTGAAACTAGGGCATTGTTTTATGAACACCCACTATAACATGCTCCAGTAGAGCCAAAAAGCTCAGGTGAATAACATAATATGTATATAGCTTTGAAAATATGCTGTTTTTTCCCCCCTCAGAATATTATTTGGAACTAGTTTTTTGCCATAAAACTAGTAGAATATTCGCTCATATGCTGCATGACTGGAACTTTCTAATTGTCAATTCATTTGAGTCCACTTAAACTCATTAGTTCTACGTATTAAATCACTGAAACGACAAACTTGTACAATATTCTTTAAATTCTAATGAAAACCGTTAAACCTACGAGAATGATTTCTCGTTATTTCTCTTTTATCTAAGAAATATGAATACTTTTTATGTACACATTTAGGGTAGAGGGCTTTTTTTAATATGGAAAATATCGCTGAAAGTTGACTAAACATTACTTGTTGAACTATGTGGATTCTTGAGGGTTGGTTTGTAATCCACAAAGTCACCAGCGGTCGAGAAATTAACCAGACCAATTACTTATTGACAGCATTCTAATTGAGTTCGTTGAAAGCCTGACCTATCAAACATGTTGTCCGCGACGCCCGAGGCAGTCAGACGAAAAGCCCCAACCTGGAATGGTTGTTTACTTTACTTTACTATCAAATATGTTTCGGGATGTCGCAAAATTTCTTAAGGAGTTTCCTAATTGAAATAAACTCGCGTGGATCTTCAAAGCAAGATATGATGATCGGTGAACTAAGAGGTAGCATTTGCAATTAGCATATCACTTAGGTACAAGGTGTTCCAACTTCAAGGCCAAAACTCTCACCTCACAAATAGAAAAGAATCGTTTTTTTCCGCTTATCACGAGATGATAACGTCTTGGTCGAGTCAAATGGAGCCTCTGAGAAAAGCAAATGATAAAACTAGAATCTCTGTTGGCTCAGATCCAAGCTCTCTCCATCCAGTGGTCCTTGCGGCCAAGATGGTAAAGGCGCCGGTACGGTAAACCGGAGGATGTGGGTTCGATTCCCACCTGGGACCCATTTTTTCTGCATTTAAATTCAGTTTTCCTGTTTTCCTATTCATAATAAACCCCCTGCCGGATCCAAACGGCGACTAATTAAATTGAGAATTTATTCTTCGGGCCGTTTCGTTAGCGGTGACTAAACTAATAGGGTACAGTTGATTTAAAGTTAATTCATTGAAAAATGCAGAGTAATGGTTCTCGGGGGGTGTTGGCTCAGATCCAAGCTCTCTCCATCCAGTGGTCCTTGCGGCCAAGATGGTAAAGGCGCCGGTACGGTAAACCGGAGGATGTGGGTTCGATTCCCACCTGGGACCCATTTTTTCTGCATTTAAATTCAGTTTTCCTGTTTTCCTATTCATAATAAACCCCCTGCCGGATCCAAACGGCGACTAATTAAATTGAGAATTCATTCTTCGGGCCGTTTCGTTAGCGGTGACTAAACTAATAGGGTACAGTTGATTTAAAGTTAATTCATTGAAAAATGCAGAGTAATGGTTCTCGGGGGGTGTTGGCTCAGATCCAAGCTCTCTCCATCCAGTGGTCCTTGCGGCCAAGATGGTAAAGGCGCCGGTACGGTAAACCGGAGGATGTGGGTTCGATTCCCACCTGGGACCCATTTTTTCTGCATTTAAATTCAGTTTTCCTGTTTTCCTATTCATAATAAACCCCCTGCCGGATCCAAACGGCGACTAATTAAATTGAGAATTTATTCTTCGGGCCGTTTCGTTAGCGGTGACTAAACTAATAGGGTACAGTTGATTTAAAGTTAATTCATTGAAAAATGCAGAGTAATGGTTCTCGGGGGGTGTTGGCTCAGATCCAAGCTCTCTCCATCCAGTGGTCCTTGCGGCCAAGATGGTAAAGGCGCCGGTACGGTAAACCGGAGGATGTGGGTTCGATTCCCACCTGGGACCCATTTTTTCTGCATTTAAATTCAGTTTTCCTGTTTTCCTATTCATAATAAACCCCCTGCCGGATCCAAACGGCGACTAATTAAATTGAGAATTTATTCTTCGGGCCGTTTCGTTAGCGGTGACTAAACTAATAGGGTACAGTTGATTTAAAGTTAATTCATTGAAAAATGCAGAGTAATGGTTCTCGGCGGGTGTTGGCTCAGATCCAAGCTCTCTCCATCCAGTGGTCCTTGCGGCCAAGATGGTAAAGGCGCCGGTACGGTAAACCGGAGGATGTGGGTTCGATTCCCACCTGGGACCCATTTTTTCTGCATTTAAATTCAGTTTTCCTGTTTTCCTATTCATAATAAACCCCCTGCCGGATCCAAACGGCGACTAATTAAATTGAGAATAGAATCTAAGTAGTACCACTGTCAGGTAAATAATTTACTTACAAATCGAGGGAAAATTTTCTTTGCGATTTTCAAGCCATTAGGTTTAATAAGCAGTTTCACTTATTTTATTCCATTAGCCGAAAATCTTGATGAGATCTCTCCGAAAAGGCGCTATGTGGAGGGTACTAGATGATTGGAAGAAGGCTAAACAATGGTGTAGAAAGCTGAATGCTGTCATAATCATCTCCTAAATGGGGGGGGGGGGGGGGGCTTAGCATTCATTTCTTTTGTCCAAACCATTTAAAGTTTTGAGCTGAAGATTTGCAACCTGAGGTTTTCAATGATGCAGAATTCGATTCTTAGATCAAAAACGAGAAATTCCAACCCATGAAAGAAGCCCATTGCTACAATCCAACGTTTTTAACTCTGCTTATTTGTATTGCTCATTAGATAGTTACCAAATACCAATATTCCTACTGTTAAAACTATAACATAACTTTTGTTTTAGGTATTCAAACGGCATGGGCTCACGGAGGTGAATCCTCTGCACGAAAAATTCAACCCGAACTTGCACGAAGCTCTCTTCCAACAGGTATGTATGTTTTCTTATATTTTTGTTTGTAGATGTAGATAGAAAAACTCAGGGCAGGGGTTTTGAGCTCCCAGCTTGGAAGCCTGTTGGCTTATTGTACTTTCCTGAGGGTTTTTTGTTTATTCGAAGAGACTCAGCCCCCTGATGAGGGGTGGGAGGACCTTGATTAATTGTTCGCTCTGAATAGAGCTCATTAGGGTTTGGGCCCCAAAGAATTCAATTCTGCGATGGGTGAGTGCAGGGCACTCGAAGATTATGTGGGATGCCGTTTCATCAGTCTCCTCACATAGTCTGCACTGGGTTGAGCTTTGTATGACCCCCTATGCGATGTAGGTGTAGGCCAACCATTGTTTTTAGTTCCCTACGGTTTTTCCTAAGTAGCCCTTCAATAATTTTGGTGTTGGGTTCAGCCATTTTTGCTTTTAAGTCTCGTTTTCTAAATCCTTTCTTAGATTGCCCGACTTTGAGTGAGGAAAACACTGTTGGGAGCGGGAAAAAGTGCTACTTAATGGAATTATGTTTGTGAATTTATTTTCCAAATTTTTGTGTATCTATTTCTTTTAAAATACTGCGAATTACGAATGTATTCCACAATTTTTTTTATTTTTATTATTATTATTTTTTTAGGTTAGGGCGGTTAGATTTAATTTAAAAGCTACGGTTTCAAAAAAGATGAAATCGGTAAAAACGTAGCAATTAACGTTCTTACTAAACCTACTGCAAAGATTAGTGTTCTTTTCAATGTATTTCATTCACCATCACGTCCATTTTTAGTTTCTAAAGCTAGTCAGGTCTGTAGTTTGAACCAGAAATGGATCAGTAGGTTCGTGTTAAATCAGATGAAGTTTTGCAAAAGGTCGCTGTTTAAAGATTACTTTACTATTCACATCATGTTAAATTTTTTGTGACATATAGCAGCTTCTTCAGCTTACTTTGCATCTTGCCCTTCCAATCATTCATTTTAATTCAATTGTGGGAGCCTGATCTGACCAGGAGGACCAATTACTTTTGTATTGGCCTGATAAGGCTCATGTTCTGTCTTCCCTTAGTATTTATTATCATATCATACTGATATTACCACCCTCTTATCGCTCCTGTCCTGGGATCTCTTCGCAACTCTTATGAAGGAGTCTTTTCGCATATGACCTACCTCCATTTTTAGTTAGTTGGCTGCCCATCGCCCTAGTGTTGATAGCTGAAGCAGCTGTCATTGCTACGTGGCCGTTTTCCTTGTGGAGCTGGATTTTCTCATTCCCCGAAGAGTATTGCCATTTTTTCCCTGTTTCTATGGAATCTATCACGCCGAATCCAACTGCGTTGTTACTACCTTCTGCTTCGAAATCATCAGCCCATTCTTCAGCCTGTTTACGACAGACCTTTTATGATCCTACTACTATACCATTTTTTTTCAAAGCCTCCCAAAGTTCTTTTCATCTGGAGGTGGCAAATCTTTCTTTGGAGTAGATTATATAATACGCCCTCCTCACTTAGAAATTTGGTGTCAATGCCAGTAAAATATCAGAAATTACGAGTAATTAAGTTACCTATTGTAGCGCTGGGCAGGAGTTCCTCTTCTGATAGTTTGTGGCCTTCCACTGGGAGTGGTAGAGTGAATTATTTCATTAACTATAAATGTAAATTTAACTATGGTGGATTGCTTCCAAACATGTACTACTACGAAGGCAGGGTTTACACATTGGACTACGTATGCATTTTTAAATCATAATTTTTTAATGGATGTTGATTTCATCCTACGAATTTCGCTCCCAACTAGACTCTCCTACAATAATCAAGTAATTTTTCCAGTATTTCTGACTCCTGAATCAATTACATCCCTCTTGTCCGGGCGGGATCCCCCTGCCCATTGTGACGACAAACATAGGTATTTGAAACCGAAAAATCTTTGAATTATTACTACTTTTTGTAGTACACAATTCTTATAATAAGAATGAGGTTAATGGTTAAAAAAAATCTCAGAATGGAATCTGCTTTCATTCGAAACTTATGATCAACAGATTTTTTGGCTCATGCAGTATGCCCATTCCTCTCACTGAACTGAAGTTCATATATGTTCTCTTTTATTGCAGGAAGTTGAAGGAGCGGAACCTGGAACGGTAGTAGTTGTATCCAAAATTGGATACAAACTTCACGAAAGGGTCATTCGACCGGCTCTAGTTGGAGTTTCGAAAGGGTAGCTGTAAATAAGACCTTCTTAATTGTCTCAGTTGAAGAAATGAAGCATCTTCTACAGAGCTTGAAGACAACCCTTGAGGTGTTAGTGTTGGAAATTGTAAAGCACAACCTTTTTGTTGATAGCGTCATTTTTCTTCCTTTTATTGTTCCAACCTGAAGTAAACTCAGTACCTTACGTTATTTAATGCTTTTATTTTGGTTGGATTCAATGCTAGAACATTTATTTCCTTCAAGAATTAAGAAGGATCTATCTCCTATTACTTTCAAGATTTATAGGCTAGTTGTTTCTCTATATAGTGTGTTATTACTTTACAGCTGAATTTATTTTGTAAATAAATAATTTTAATGATGAATATATTAATAGTTATATCACCTTGGGAAATTGATCGGTAGATGGCTCAATGGGAAATTTTCATCATTATCTTTTATTAGCTCACGAGAAAGATGTGAGTGAGAAGTTTCCAAAAAGGTGCTTTATTATGGGTATCTCGCTAGTAAAACAGCTCTTGAATTTGATGAAGTACGTATTGCCTAAATGAACAGAGTTCCTATTTCTACCTTCCGAGTAAAATTTCGTGTGGTGTGAAAATATTTAGCACGCCAAGAACCAAGTCCAGCCCGTTCAACTGGCGGCTTGCAGTTTGACTGACAGGTCTTCGATTTGAGTCCATAAATTCGACAACTACTTCTTTCAAAGCCTCCAGTTCTTAACTGATGTTCAGCAACTCACAAGGTTTATTATGAACTAGCTGGTTCACCCGTGCGTTGCACAGGTTGACTTGAATATAAGCAAGCCCCCCCCCCCCCCCCCCCCTCACCAATCACATTTTGGGACACCCCTATGGATCTGATTTTAAAAAATCCTTACTTTAAAGGGTTTTTACTTACAAATTACCTATTAGGACTAAACTACTGAGACCAACCCCAACTCCCTCTCCGCAAACACCTCCCATATTTCAGATTAACTTACCCTCCCCCTTAATTGTGGTTCAGATTTGAAAAAGTAGTTTTTGACTTCAATTAGAGTAATCCAAACATATTCGACAATAAAATCCCCAGTTTGTTCAGTGATGACAAAGATACCCCATTCACCCCTCATCTCCTAAAACAATCCCCAATGGGGTAGATTTGAAAAATTTCAAGTATCCTTTGATTTAAGTTAGAATAATCCAAACATATTTGCCCAATCAGATGCCCAGAATAATCCAAACATATTTGCCCAATCAGATGCCCAGTTCGTTCAATGGTGTCCAAGGTACCCAATTTCACCCCCTCCCCCTCCCCTAAAACACCCCCTCTGGCTCAATTTTAAAAAACTTCAAATTTAAGTTGGATTGATACGGACATTTCCCCTCTCTCATATCAGTTGTCCAATGACCCCTGTAGCCGCGAAAAGTGGACAAACACACGAACAGACAGAAAAATTTAGAAAATGGTACCTACCAATCGTCTACAAATAGCATGAAACGGAAAAGAAACGCAAAATTTCATAATTCTAATCAATGTACAGACCGATATACTTACGATTTTATTGTTATAGATGACGGCGTTATCGAACGAATCAGTGAATTTTTTGTTCGACCTACGTTTTGTTACAGGGGTGACAAAGGAAGCCTAGTCAGTTGTCAAAATCATCTGCCTACCTTCATTAATGATTGAATAAACTGTTCTTGTGAAAATTCCTGTTAATTTACTCGTCAAGTGATTAATATTTGCCCAGGATCACTTTTTTTTATATATACGGTTAGATTATACACAAACTTCCGAGCTTAAAGTAGAATGCCCTGTAGTGGGAGTGTTCTCATAACGAACAGATGAAATTAGTTGTTATCAGGAATTGAATGAAAGAAAATGTAAAGGGAATCATTTACGACGCGTGAAAATAATAAATAAATAGAGAAATTTTGCTTTCCACAGTGTTCCCAGCACGGCCATGCCCAAGAACGTAAACCTAGGGATAACACCAGGTGGATGCTAACCTAAACGCTAAATCTACGGTCACAAGACAATAGAATAGAAATAAACAACAAATAATAGAATAAAAATCAGAACTAAGGTTATCATTTGCATATAGGGTGTCGGTGGGGGAGTTTGCGGAACAGGAGTCAATTCGTGTTAGTTCGTTAGGTTTTCGGTTGCCATCGTGTCAGCTGACTACGCCTTATGGCCACATACAGTCAGCTTCCGTAAAAAGCAAAAACTCTCTTAATAAGTAGTATTCTATGACAGCAGTCAAAACAATATCCGAAAAATCAAAATGGTTACCACGAATTCAGATTGGCAGAGCAACCCACACTTAATCGTGAAATTTCCTTTCGCGCAAACCATCTCTGGTTGACCTATAGGTAGGTACACAATAAGAACACAACTTACCATTGTTGAAGATTTATGTTGCAGGGTTGTAGTAGCAATGAAAATTTCTTTAAAAATGGACGAAGGGGGTGAGATTATGAACTACAGCCGAGTTAATTCGACAAGAGTGAAGTAGAACAACTCGACAAACAATCAACTCATAACACTTTGCTTTAATCGAGTAGGAAGGAGGCCTATAGAATACCACCGCAAAGATAGCAGCGGTCTTTACCAGTTTTATTTCAATTAAAGTTTATTTTACCCATATCGTGTGACGTTACAGAACAAAGAAATTTCCAATCATTTGGTTACTCACTGTGCTACGTTGAAAGTGATATATATGTAGGTATTGTCTTATATGGATCCATTTATATACGGAAGAAGAGTCCCTTGTTCCACGCATTTATACATTTCCTTTTCTGGAGCAGGGGATGAAATGAATATTGGAAGACTATTTTTTGATGAAACTTCGAGTTATAATTTTTGACAACCATATCATCTTGACTAATTACACCTCACTTTAAAAAAATACAATTTTTTTTATATGTTGCATGTTAAATTTACTTGGCTTTGCCTTGATTCGCAACAGCTTCCATCGCTTTTTTTACTGTTTCTTCGTCTCCGAGGAACTTCATGGAGACAACTGGTTTCATATTTTCGTCCAACTGGTACTCGAAGGGGATGCCGGTCGGGAGATTGAGTCCCATGATATCAGTATCGGAAATACCTGTGAACAACAGTTAATTACTATGTTGGAACAAACTGAAAAGTCTCGCATTCATATTTATAAGGATTATAAGGATAATGAGCGTCACAGCAACTCGCAATGCCCCTTCCATACATCAGTGTTCAAACTTGGTTCTTTTACTGATAGGTTTCTGTTATTAGTTTTAGCAAATTTTCGTACAAAATGGAACTATTGCAATGGCTCAGAAAATTTTAAAATAACAATTTTTGAAAAATTTCTTTATTGAAATCTATTTTAATATTCTAATATTTGACCATACAAAGTAACTCATTTCTCTAGCCAACATCTTGCCAAATTTTTTCCAAGTCAAAGCCGATGTTTGAAGTAACAATTCGGATATCATTCAGAAATACTTGTATTCAAAAGTTCTCACAGGAAATTCAGCCTATTTGGTTCATGTAGTAACTCCATATTATTAAGGAACCAATTAGCCTTTTCACAGAACAGAGCATTGTCTCATCAATAGCAACCCATTTCTTTAATATATACTTTGTTGTGTGTTCTTTATGTACTTTGTTGACGAATCTTGACCAATGGGATTCAATCTCCCTTCATCTGTGACTATATAAGCAGTGTCCTTTCAGTTATTGTTTGTTACTGATGGCCTAACCGTCGAAATCGATTTAACATTGTAACTCTTTATTTTTCGTGGAAATAGGCAATGTTTCTCACTAACTTCCGTTTTTTAATACTTAAAGTCTATGCTTAGTAGCTATGCATAGCAAAACATGTTTTTTTTATGGAAAACCTGGCGAGTGATTTTAGGTAGGAACGTGTGGTCAGCAATGAATTTCCTATAAGTTAGGCTCATACGATAATTTCGAACAACTAGATCGGTCATTCTGCCCACTGTGAGCCGTAAGGCTCTGCGTTACGAAAAAGCATACATTATACAGCCTTAACATTAGTATGACTTTTGTGGAAACTTACAGTCCAAATGCTTGACAATTCCTCTGAGACTGTTGCCGTGAGCTGCGATCAACACGGTTTTGCCAGCTTTCAACTCAGGAACGATCTTGCCTTCCCAGAAAGGGAGAGTTCGCTCGATTGTCAGCTTGAGGGATTCGAACATGGGGAACTCCTCTTTGGAAGGTTCCTCAGCGTAGCGGGGGTCACAAACGATCTCCTTGTAGTACTTGTTAGTTTCGTCCATTGGTGGGGGTGGAGTATCGAAGCTTCTTCTCCAAATTTGAACCTGTAAAGTTGAACTTCAATGTACAACTAACATGAAAGTGCCTAATTCCAAGTAATTTCGATTCATAGCTCAGCAAATTATTACACAAAAAGTTTGGTACTTTTCCGTTATCCCCCCCAGTCAATTTGTCTTCAACACGCCCGCCCGATGTTTCTAGGCATTACTTCTTACTTAGATTATGTTATGTTATGTATTTTTGAGATGCGAGCATCCAGACCGCCAAAGTATACACATCATTCTGACCTACATGTCCAACTAATCTGTATTTTTACTAAGGGATTGACTACTTGATGTTATGTAATTTTGAGATGCGAGCTTGCGAGCATCCAGACCACCATCCTATACACAGCATTCTGATCAATATGTGCGAAGTCATGTGCATTCTACTTGTGCGAATTCATGTAGAGGCAACCAAACCACAACCACGCCTATTTGTTTCAACAAATCCTCACCGACATCGGCAACTTCTGAAAACGGTAATTTTTTCTTCCTTCTTTTTTTAGCGAATTTTTGAAGAAAATTAAGCTATTGCTCTCGCCTCAAAATTTGTAGAATGTGAATTTTTGAAAAAATTTTATGCAGAAATCCGTTTCAGGCTGTTCTGAATCATATTCTGAAGTTTAACGCATTTTTTAATGTATGTATGTGTCATTCCAGACGATAACTGTCCGTAGAATTGTGCTAGAAACTTCAAACAAAAATCGAAATAATGCCGTTCGCCAGTTGTAAAAATCGGTAATATTTGCATGAAACATTGTCCAAATTCAGATTGAACTACTCTTATGGAAGTATCCCTGTATAATCAATCCTAGAACCATGATGTTTAAAACGTAGGTAGTAGGTTTAAAAAAAAAAAAAAAAAAAAAAAAAAAAATCAGTACCTCCTAATTATTTTTAATAATTTGATTCCATGTTTGTCTATCAAAATCATAAACTAAAATTTCTCTACACGATCAATAGCGACTGAAATGTCGAAGATTTCTTCAAAAATATGCTCATGGGGGTCATGCTGCATGACTGGACTTTTTCCTTCTTTTTTTTTAAATAATATAATTTCTTCCCACAGCTTGAAATTGTCACCAATCCTACGTAAATATGTAATCTAAGTAAGAAGGAATGCCTAGAAACATCGGGCGGGCGTGTTGAAGACAAATTGACTGGGGGGGGGGGGGGGGGGGGGGGGGTACCAAAAGATTTTTTAATATTTATTTTGTTATTGTATACCTATACATTTTATTCAAAGTGCTCCTCTGAGTGAACTATACTTCTTCCGACATCCAAATATTGTTGAAAATCAATACATAAAGCTGAGAAGAAACAAATGAAATTGAAAATCAGAGAACTGTCGAGCAAAACATATTTACATTTGGCAACAAGAAATCTCAATTAACGGAGTGTATTAAAAAAATGCAAAATCAAATTGAATATATCAATAATCATTGATGATGACAACAACCATAATAAAATAAACATACAAAAACTGAACAAATAAGTAGATAAAATTAGGTAATTTGAAAAATTTGGAAATTTCGAATTTAGAACATCAATTCAGAAGGTGGGAAGAAGAGAGCAGGGAAGGGAGCGAGGTCTACGCAGTTGAAGAAAATCAAGAACAAAAAAAGAATATCGAAAATCGTTTGAGAATGGTGGCCTGGACAGCGTCGACAAAATTTGTCACACACAACGCATACACACACACACCTATGGTTTTTTCACGGATTCGGTCTTAGATTGGTCTGAAACGGTTTGTATGCGGCTACTAGTTAATACAGCCTTCCTCAACAATCTGTTCCTGAGTTGCTCAAACTTACAGCTTACTGCAACTATGTGGATTCCCCAGACTTTGTAATTGAGTGAGCTTTGGGGAGTCCTAATTACTAATCGATACAAATATCGTTTTCCATTATTACTTAGGACTTGCATGAGCTTGAAATTCATCTTCAGAGTCTTTAGTGGGCCTCGCCACTGGTTATCCCATTTCTCCAAAGCCAACTTGAAACTAAGAGCTTCTATTTGGGAAAGGGGGCAAAACGAATGCATATGAAGGTTTATCAATTTTGTGTTATATAGCCCTTCTACGCAGATCAAAGTAATTAAATTAAATCTAGAGTGTAGGTATATACAATGTGGACAGTTAGGAGATATTGTGAAGAACATTGTAGAATTGTAAATACAGATATAATGAGATGCAGTATGTAAACTAATGGTAATTGTTGTGCACAAGTGACTTTTTTTTAATTTTTAAGTCATATACCTATAGCTATTTTAACCTAGAAAAATATTTAGTGTGGCACGATTCTTGCAGGTTGCTACAGCCTATTTAAGCGGGTTGAAACCGTCAAAAATGAATTTTTTGACTTTTTCATATTTTTGCATTTTCAAATTCTGCATCCAATTCTGAATCGATTGACACACACGCACACACACACACCTATGGTTTTTTTCACGGATTCGGTCGTAAGATTGGTTTGAAACGGATTTGTATGCAGTTATTTTTTTCTCATTCTTGGGTTGTCTCCCACCCCCTTGGATCAATTTCAATAGGCGTCCCTCTTATTAACTAGCCATGCCTGTAAGACATAGCTTCAGAGGGACGTCTTAAGAAAGTTCCAGTCATGCAGCATGATCTAAGAGTATGAACGAATTTTCGTACACTAACGTATTACACTTATGTGCCGTTGTTGTTAACTACAAATTTTATGGCAAAAAACTCGGTCTAAACAATATTCTGCTATTCAAAAAATATTTTGGATTTTTCAAGCTTTTTATCGATTTTTTCAGCAAATATTAATGAAATTTAAGCCCATTTTTCAGCATAATTTTGTGCATACATTTTTGATGTTCTAGTTCATTGTTGATAAATTGCTTTTAACTAAAATTCTGCTAAAAAATATAAATTTAGCAGTCTTAAGACCGTTTTAAATTTCGAATTAATTATGCTCAAAAAGTTCTAGCCAATGAACTCATTCTTTCATTTGGAATGCTTGAATTGAGCAAGGGCAGAATTTTTTCTCAATCCTACGGAGAGTTATTGTCCGGAATGACATGCACACACTTTGGTTATGTCATGATTCTGAATTGTTGAGGTAATAAAAAACTAGGTAGCTTCCCCACACGGCTTTGATCAGCTTAGTTGTCGGTTTGAATTTATCGAGCTTACAACCGAACTCCTCAATGAAAGGATTCGGTAAATGAAAAGCATGGCAGGGCATTCATCCCGTTCTAGGCACGGTTCCATCGATAGAGGCCTTGAACTATATTTAGGTTAACGGTCTTTGGCGCTTTCACCAGTCAAAGCGTTGCCAAGTTGAAAATTATTAATATTTAGGATTATATAATGTCATATTTTCCTGGAGGGTTAAAGTAATAGTTAGAATTTAGGGGGGTATCTCCAAATTTCTGATTCGGTTATAGTGATGAAGGTCATACGATCGCATTGCTAAAATCATTCTGTGGATTCTAGAGCAAGATAATCTGATTTGTGCTTCTACTGTACGACTCATTGTTAAACTTTCTACGGCTTTCGCGAGCAAATGGAGTTGAAATATCGCATCCCACTAATTTGCACCCCACTTATTAACTAAGAATCTATAACAGAAACTTGCATCTTTAGATTTAACGCTAACTACCCAAATGATAAAATATGTTGATTTAGGAAAGCGAGCCAGGTAGATATACCCCCTCCCGACTATTAGCAAGGTCAATTTTTAATATTTTCGTTGAATGGTCACATTGAGGGCTTTCTAAAATTGGAAACAGATTTAAAATAAATACAGGGTGTCCGAACATCGGAAATACGGTTCAACTGAGTAGGGAATTATGAGGCATCTACCCACCCCGCACCACACAGGGACAAAACCCCAAAACAACAATGTCCTCAAATCTTGATGTTTGGGGCATTTTTCCACACCTAAATACCCCTGGGCATCGAATCCACATAGTTTTATCGAATGACTTTTTCATTTTCACTTTAAATCGCAAATGTTTAGTTTGTTTGTTACGATTAAATGTATGTGTGTTATGGGGTAAAACTAGTTAATTAAAGTGTAAAACTCGATTATAACGTAGTTGAGAGATCTGCAAGAGTTTCCATTCGATCCAGCGAGAAAAAATACATAGAAACCGACCCCATACTCGTAGATTCATGGAGGGTCATCTTTCGAGAAAACCAACAATTTCATTGAAAAACCCACATTTTTTAACATTAAAACATAATTTTCTCCACTAAATAACAAAATAAAAGTAAACTTGATTATGCCGTTGGAAAGAGAATTAGACGAAGCAGTTTTCATGAGATTTGCCAGTTTCCAGGATTCGTTTTGGAAGAGTAGTAAAGTTTTAAAGATTTTCAGAAATATTATTTTTTCAAAATCGTCAATGTTTGAGCTGATGTGAGGGCCTTTGGATGGTACTTTTTAAGAACTCAAGTACACTATTCTTATAATAAATTAAATGTTGATTCCGAAAATGTGGTCAAAAGTTAAAATTGAATGAAGTAAAGTGGAGTAATTTGAGATTAAGAGGAAAAAAAACACGGTTTTCCTGAAAAAACCTTTAAAAAAATCATATCTCGAGAACGGATTGAGATAAAAATATGCAGTTGGCGGCATTTTACTCCATTTTTGATGTAGTTTCACCCAAATTTTTTTTTTTTTTTTTTTTTTTTTTTTTTTTTTTTTTTTTTTTGCATCTGCGAGGGAATCACCCTGTATAACAAAATGCAAAATAATGGAAAACCAACTGTTTACAGCTACTTTTTCCGATGAATTACTTTCTAAGAAGGCTTAATAGGTATATGTTTAATGAAGGAGATTTAGCTCCAAATGGACCAAAATAAGCAGGAGGAGGATAGGAATACATCTGGAATTAGCAAAACATTTTACGTTCTATGGATTTTGGTTAATTATTTTCAGTAATGAACTTTGTAATCGACGAAGAAAAATAATATGAGGGCTGAGGAATGTGGTAAACTGTGATGTTTCAGGCCATGATGTATTTTCAATACATTTTCGTTGAGAGGAAATGTAATTAATAAAATTCGTTCATTGAGATTCAACTGCCTACTACTGGTTCATTTCCCTACTTACTACTGGAATTTCAATGCCTTCTACTGGTGAAAAAACTTGCGTCCGTTTTTTTTTTTTTTCAATTTAAAAAATCATAATCGTCTCTATTTAGACAATTTGAAGGTAATAAGCTTTGGGAGGGGTTAGTTAATGTTGAACAAGTATTGGAAATAAAATAGTATGAAAAATAACATCGTGACACACAAAAAACGTGATTTTTTTTTTTTTTTTTTGTTAAAGTGCCTACTACTGATGCATCCGAACAAACTGTATAGAGCATCCCCTTTATCGATCATTAAAAAGGAATTTATGAGATGAACAAACTAAAACATTATACACGATAACGTGCGTACCTACGTTAAAAGTATAAAGTTAAGTATAAAGTATAAAGTTTAATAGTATACAACCTACCTGTGCTTCACCGTATTTGGCAGCCGTTTCAGACTTGTTGAGACCAGTGAGACCACCATAGTGACGTTCATTCAGTCTCCACGTCTTAATGACAGGAATGTTTTGCTGATTCAAACCGCAAAGGATGTATTCCAACGTTTTATTAGCCCTTTTCAGGACGGAGGTGAAAGCGACGTCAAATTTATAGTCGAAAGTTTTCAACGTCTCTGCAGCTTGCTGGGCTTCTTTGTTACCTGTAAATAATATATGGTTAGGTATTTAATGGGATTTAGGTGTAATAGCAATCAGATTCATTGATAGATACGTTTTTTTGGATGCAAGACTGGAGTGCCCATAGCATTCTTCGTGTGAAGGCACTGTGATTACAAGATCAAATACCTAGTTCGGTGGTTTATGCTCCATTCTTCCTGATGTTCAGTACAAGCAACATTACTTGTTCGATGTACATTCAACTTACCTATTATGGTCAAAAGTATATTGAGTAACAGAGCCCCAATGCTATATCTTACAACTCATTCGGACTGGTAGCAACTCGACGCAACATGTTCTAGCGTAATTATACAGGCTATCCTGCTTCTAAGCAGAGAGTGGGAGCTGACCACACGACTTTAGCAGATGAATCTAAAAATGACAGCGTATAAACAACCAAGAAGATTAACACCACAATTCATGCCAACAGACAGGGCGGGCAGCTGAACCAAAAAAGTTTGAGTACGAACTAAATTGAACAACTGTGATTCACTATGTAAATCGTAATCACCATCGATAGACATCTCTTAGAACACGGTATAAGGCATTTAAAATCATGGATATTGAGATCTCAGTGAAGTTAGCAAAGGTTTTGAGCAACGGTCAATAATTCCGTTAATAATGGACGAATTGCGTCCAAATTTCACACATACGCTCAGCACCCAGACTGGCACCTCCGAATGAGGTCGGGGACGGCGTACCTACCTTGGGGGCGGCTGGGGGCGGTATAACGCACTTCCCGTGAATGTGCCGCAAAAATAACTATCAAAATCGGATTCAGCACCCCAAAAAAACCCCATGGCACTACTTTCATTTAGACTGGCAGTTTGGGAGAAGGGGAAATTTTGGCACATTTAACCGGCGGGGCATGGACAAGGGGACAAAAAATAGCATGATAGTGTCATACCTCCAGCAACGGTCCGAATTTTCGTTAATAATGGTCGAATTGCGTCCAAATTTCGCACATATACTCAGCAACCAGACTGGCACCTCCAAATGAGGTCGGGCAAAGCGTACCTACCCCGGGGGCGGCTGTGGTGGGAGTAGTCCCCGTACCTATGCGACAGTAGGCGGGGGCGGGCCTGAATCGTATCCTCAACGATTATCCTAATCACTCCAATCCAAGAAACTATTGTAAAAAAAAAATAAAATAAAATAATAATAAAAAACGGTTCAATGTGAGCTCTTAATTAATAATAACTCCATAAACGTGCAAGCCCATGAACCATGGCCCATATTCCTGGAACTAAACAGCATCCAATGGACATAGTACTGCGACTAGAAACCTCATCAAGTGCAATATTATCAGGGAAATACTACCATAGTTCAAAGGCTGCCACTTGATTGTCCAGATACAAAGTGTCCTCCAAAAATTGGACAAAGTTTTGCAACGCCTACACGCAGCAGGATTACAACTGCAGCCAAAGAAGTGTTCTTTCTTTCAAAAAGAAGTCCAATACTTAGGGCACATAATTTCAGGAGAAGGAGTAAAAACAAACCCAGAAAAGACTTGTGCAGTCAAAGAATGGCCTACACCTTTGAATAAGCAGCAGCTACGGACATTCATGGGGATGTCTTCCTATTACCGCCGATTTGTAAAAGACTTTGCCGAGATAGCTCAACCACTTTACAATATGCAAGACAAGGCTACTCCTTTTGTGTGGGATACAGCTTGTGATACCAGTTTTTCAAGGTTCAAAAATGCCTTGAATTCTGTTCCAGTACTGACGTTTCCAGATTTTAGAAAGCCTTTCCTTCTGTGATGCGCGTTTGAATTAAGTACATACACCACTCCATCGAACTGTCATGTCGTAGCGGTAAGGAGATGCTATGGCAAATATAGTGTGCTATAATATACAATACAAGTTACTTCCATGTAGTGAGACAGCTTTTTTCGATGATGTATAAGAACCGAGCATTACAGGAGCTTCACTATCAAGCACCTAGGGTTAGGCTACTACCACAAAACCTCAAACTGCCTAGGTAATCTTGGTAGGTACATAACTTGCATGGCCGTAAAACTTAATAAAGCTTACTAGTGCAACCCCAATCAATGCTCATGCGAAGTGAGCAACGAAAAAGCATCCAGAGATTAAGAACAAAACCTGAGAACGTATTCTTCATATCGTTAAAGGAATTTAGGTAACATCTCTACCAGCGAGTAGTCAATCGAAAGACAGGTTTGTAAAGGAAACCCCAGTAACAGCAGATAGATGTGCCTATCTAGTCAATGAATAAATAATATATATTTAACAGACTTCTTAGGAATATACCTTTTTCACTCAGATCGGCGTCGTACCATCCGCAGAACAGGTTCTTTTCGTTCCATTCGCTTTCACCGTGCCTCACCATAACAACTCGATATTTAGCTCCCGGCTCCATTGCGTTTTTAGAAGATTTCGAACCTTGAATGAACGAAAACGAAACAATTATGAAAACCACTATTTAGAAAAATAAGTTCTACGCAAAAAATATAACAAAAAGACAGCTACCGGATAAGGTGGATCCCGCTGATAAGGATTGAGAAATTGTTGATAACTCGAAAAAACGTGACGTCGACCTCTTAACTCCTGACCAATCAGAGAGCTTTTAGGTCAAACTGTGGTGGGAAGGACAAAAAAAGAATTTTTTTCCTTTCTGATTTTCAAGGTTTCATACATGGAAGAACAATCTTTTCTTCTACCGTGGTTTCATGTTACCTACCATCACAGAGTAAAATATAATAGTAGGTATGTTTATTGTGTGTATTTAAGATCATTATGCATGCAAGGGCGTAAGAAGTAATTTTACTAGGTAGTAACAGGGTAGTAGGGGAGCTAACAAAAACTTATGAGTATGGTACTTACTAATAATTTTAGTTAAGCTTTTATGAGTAAAAATAACTTCGGCTCCATCCAACTTACCCCCGCCACAACAACGCCTGAGGGAAATTAGTTCAACTTTTCTATAAAGAATTCTCGTCAAAAATACCATTCTTGTAAAATCGAAAAAACCTGTCACTTCTGAGTTATAGAGCTCTGTGATCTGACACGCCTAATCTGTGATATAAAAAGGATGCTCACTAGGCATCATCAGCATACCTTTCACCAAAAATCTGTAAAATCCGAGTCTTAAAAGCTGCAATGCAACTTGAATATATAGTAAATTTCAAATTTATTCTTGAAAAGTAAAAAAAAAAAACATGCTTCACACACCTTGGATTGCGTTACTATGTGCCTACAAATACTTGGTAATATAAATAATATTCAACATATTTTGGTGATGCTGTGTTCTGTTACTCTGTGGGTTGAACACAGGGTACTAGGTAAGGCACAGCAACAGCAGTGGTCGAATCGAAATATTGAAGAATGAAAGACTAACAAAATCACTAGGTGTAATTATCGTACTATCACTTTTATTTTGAAAAGTAGGTGATGAGAAAAACCAAAATTTCACAGAATCCACCCATAAGGGAGCTTTCCAATGCCAGTTGACGCTAGTTCAAATTCAGGTCGGCAGGGGCGCGCACAGCGGGACATGTGTGTACCGTGTCCGGTGGTTCCTATTCTCCTACTACGTTCATGGCTGCTTCCTACTCCATGCTCGTATTGCTGCAGCCTAGTAACAACTCCTAACTCTACTCTGTGCTCGTAACTAAACATACTTGTAAAGGTTGGATTTAATCTTCTTTTAGCTTTGCATCTTTGATACTGTGAACTTGGATTTATCTGATTGTTCAATTGACTCACAAATTTGATTATAATTTAGAATGGAAAATAGAATTAAGTATAGTTTGTGAGTAAGAGACTGAAATTTGAAAGATGCAGGAAAACTAACATTACAAGTCGGTTTAGAAAATAATGTCACAAGTCAAGCTGTCATCTATGGCTGATCAACTTATCTCTTTCTGTGCTGGAGGCTGAATGTGATCAACAAATTTAAAAGTTAACAAACTTTGATCGGTGTGGAATTGTGAATGCTCAATATAACTAAGTTTTGACTCAGACGAAAATTATACTGTTTCACAAATATATCGGGCCATTCAATGATCACCTTTCGAGTTTTATAAAATTGCAGAATGAACGTCGAAGACTTCAAATATACCGTGAAATCGTCTTGGATTGCAGCTGAAGCGAAAGATCCTGCTGATGTGATTTCCTTGGGTCATGCTGCTGATCCCACTGAAAGGTGAGAGTACAAGTTTTGGCACTTATCCGTTAAAATTTACAAAAAAAAGGCCTTTTTGTCCAATGGTTTTTTATTGTTCTCCAACTTTTCTCCTCAGAAACTGGGATGGTAAAACCAAATTAAAACTATCTAATTTAAAATTGTAATTTTGATTGTGATATTCATTAACTGATAATTTTGTATCAACTGTTTATTACTAATAATGGAAGGCTTAAACCTCCTCAGCCGGAAATAAATCGCCCAAATTCACGACATCCTATTAGATTTACAGCACCCTTCAGGAGAACTCAAATTGCACAAAATTGCACTTTTATTGCGCCTAAGCTTATAAATAAACTTCCGTCGGAAATATATGGAAATAGTAAACCTAGTCGGTTCAGACAAATTAAGGATTGGATTTCCCAATCAGCCAACAAGTTTTAAATGAATTATAGGTTCTCCATATATTATAATCCCACAATAGACTGATTATGCAATTCTCATTCCTGTTCCTGTGGTGACTGGAGTATTAGTACTCAATGAAGACTGATTTTGTAACGCGCTAGCTATTTGTTCAAGTTTTAAGATTTATTCGATTTTAAATATTGTTCTATGCCAAATTCTGTTAAACTTTTAAGATTTATTCATGTTTTGATTAGTTTTTTCATGTTTTGAAAATCCGTACATATTACACAAGTTAGTTTTATCCATAACTTATGACGTTTCGATAATTTCTTGAATAGGGATTCTCGCCTGGAGACAGCTCTAATGTCAGAGAAGCCCAGCCTGGCCTGAAGCTTCACCTAAATTATGTGTTTTGCTTAGTATATTTTGTTCGGAATTATCTTGTAAAATATTACAATAGGTATTGGTGTTAACTTTTTTTCATTATTGGTTATCAGATCTGACGAGTACGAAGGGGAAATACACCATGAGATAAAGCCAAAGAACCTTGTAAGGTTCACTGGTCAAGGTGACGAAGAACCATTTGCTGTAAATATTCAAATTCTCGAGCCAGATTGGACTATTACTAAAATCTCCGTTGTGTCTGAGGTACGTAAAGTGTATACTTTGTGGTTCAATTGCTGTCAAGTTGATAGTTAGAAATATAACTAGCATGAAACATCCTTAAACCATACATTCCAAGCCAAAAAAGACACTTAGATAGGTTCACTCCCCAAGAACTTGCAGTTGTCAAAAACTGTTGACTGGGGGATATCAACAGTAAGAGTTATTTTGCTGTCCAGCTGCTGTCTTGACAGTGAGCTGACAGTCCTAGATCGAAGACGCTAACTGTACTAGAAGGTTATATTGAACTAGGTTAAACAACTCTGGATGGCTCCCCTCCAAGCCCAATTTATTGGTTTCCATCCGTTTTGGTTGAGGAGCCGTTAAACAGGAGTTAAACCGTTTACTCCCTGGAGTCAATTGCTGCTGTTGCACGGTGGAATCATCTGAAACTGCATTTAGGTTAACTTCCTAAGCGCCTTTCCACTTCTGTTAACAGCTGTACTGTTACGTCAATTTATTATATTTTTATTTTACAACGAATCGTTACTTTACAAGGAAACATTGGGTATTCAGAGTTTCACCTAGGTATAAACTGGTTATAGTCTGTGAGTTATTTCGTTTGAAGCATTTTCTTATTCATTCACTTTTGTTTTCAGACTGTTTATCAGTGGTCCTTTATTATCCTAGAAAAAGCAGGCTAGAACATGTTTCATGGTAGGTGTAGTCTTTGACCAGCAGCGAAGGGGGATCCAGCGATGTGCAAAGTTTTACATTTGAAACTCACGATTATCTTTCAGATTCCCTTTTATATTGTAAACTCACAGAGAGTACCTAATCAATAAACCCACAATTTATTTGAAGAATAAAAGGGCTGTACAAAAAATTAAACAATTTCCGTAAATTATTAGTTTAATCTAATTAGTTGTGAATAATTAGTTTTTTATTGATTTCTCTTGATGTAACTCACTGATTTTGGTGGATTTTTCAGGTTAGGATAATCGAACTTTACGGACACCATGGCGAATATATAGCCACATCCAGAGGATCAAGTCTGTCAGAAAGTAGCGAGAAATCTCTGTACAATTCACAACCAGATGTGAGCGTTAGACACGAATTGTGCATAAAGGTTTGTTTTTCATTCGATTTAACCAATTATTATATATATATATATATATATATATATATATATATATATATTTATATATATATATATATATATATATATATATATATATATATATATATACATACCGTCAACTCATACAACTTTGTGCCACTTTTTTGGTTTTTTGAGCGTCAGAACTTTATTTGTCGTCGTATCTCGTTGAAATGTTTACCCAAGATACTTACACATCTCAGTGATCAAATGTCGCTAAGGAAAAAATTCCATCTGTTCAGCGAATAGAATGGGAACTATTTATTCGTGGCACATTCATTACCCCAGGAAGGTGCAACTTTGAGCCACCATCTTTTTTAGCCTATAATGAAATGAAAAACCTAATGTGGCTCATTGTGGCGGTCTGAATCTTGTTAATCAGCATGTTGACTTTGCAACGTAATACAAAAAAAATTTTCCCTCGGAATTTTTAGTGTTTTTTCGATTTTTTAAACAAGGTGAATATAAAAATCAATGCAAGGCAACTTTCTGTTCGTTTTTATTATAAAATCTTAATAATTCATACAAAAATATCCCAACAAATCTTCAACTCGTCCAGCCACCTTTCTCCGATTCTGAGCACCCATTTTCTGTAAAAATACAACGAGAAAGCATTAAATTTTATTGCAGAAATAATTAAAAAATGGTGGCACAAAGTTGTACCCCTAAGTTCCCGTTTCTAACATATCTCATATCATATATATATATATTTTTTTTTTTTAATTTTTATTATTATTATTTTTTTGTTGTGTGTGTGTGTTTAAGATAAGTACTATATACATCATGCGTTGGCAAGGCTATAATATATAAGTACATAATTTAGTAAGTAAGTTACAAATTGATGAAGAAAATGTGTAAGCATCACGAGAAGAAATAACAAAAATGAGTATAATCGCTAAAAGACTTAGGTATGTAGGTAAACACTCAATTCAAGGCATCTCGATTATTAATAAAAGAAAGGATATACCACTCTACTCTGGGACGCCAGTAGATACCTACTGCATACAGTTCTAATTTGTGGCACTTTTCAATATGTACATGAGTGGATGGTTAGTACACTTAGGTACAGTTTGCGGATGAGAATGTTTTCCTCCTAGAATAGGTTTCCGAAACAAGAGATCGTTGAACCGAGAAAACTTGCTCATCTAGAGTGATGGAGAGTCAGCTGGATCATTCACTGAATTCATGCGAACTAAATCACTCGCGACGAAGTTCTGGAAATTAATTTTAAAACGGCAGTTAGCGAAGAATGTTGTCTATTTCCAAGAAAAAAAAAAGATTTTAATAGGAATTATCTCAAGTTTATGCAGAGACCAGTGATCTGCATCGTAGGGCTATCTCATACCTAAATCAAGTACCTAACTAAACAACTCGTAAACGAGTTCCACTATCTGCTTTACAAAGAGATACCATGTTACATGGATATGTCTTTGATTGGGGATTTCATAACAGTTGTCCTCGAGAGTCGTAAACAAATCCTTTAACTTTAAACAAATCCCTGGGCCGCATCCCGACTAATTCCAACAAAGCAACGGTTTACTTATAGAAATGTTGAAAATAACTGTGGAGAGAAGCAACTACAATGAGTTGTTGTTAACAGTCGACTGTTGTCAAGAGGATGAAAATGTTTCCTATGGAGTAGAGTAAATGATGCTATTGCTTTACGTTAAGAATATTGTAACCGGCTTATTAAAATTGTTTATAGTTTAGGAATGTAGCCAGGTACGTAAGGAGGGGGAAATCGGTAGCTTGAGATGTGAACATTTATCACATAAATCAAGCGCTTTCCGAGTGGCGAACGATTTATGTGAGATGAAAACTGCAGAAGTTCCATTCCCCTAGCAACGGCTGGGTTGTACGTGAAAAACACTGAAATTGTGACACAAATTTTGCATCACGGAAATTTTCGGTTGACCCCCCAGAGCAAAGACATATCCATGTCAAAATAAAGTTACAACATTGAATCGATTTCGACGGCTAGGTCATAATCAACGCAACAAATCATAACTATCAAATATCTGTTAATAGTTAACAATAACTATTAACTTATTGTTAGTTACTGATCCTAACTGACCTAACTATTGAAATCGATTCAAGACTCTTTATCTTTTCGTAGAAAGAGACAACCAACTCCCATACTGAATTCTAATGTGGAGTAGGATATACACCGGGGAAGTATGAAGTAAGGTGCTTCTAGGATCGTACATATATTCTATTTCTACAATATTGTAGAAGTGATTAAAAAAAAAAAAGAAGCCAATTCTCACTCCAAAGGACAGAATCAGTGGTTTGTGGAGGGTGACTATTCCAGGGATCTGTTCAAATTCCATGTTGGTCTCCGCACTGTTCACACTGACTAGGTACTAAGAATAACATTGGGACAGTGTAAAACACCTCAGCTTTCAGTAAATGTTTTTGACACATCCCTCAATCAATTCGCATCAGCATCGTCAAAATAGGTTGTTAGCCAGTACAGAAAGTATCAGGGAACACTCCAACGAACCAAATACAGATACAAATATCAATACTCTTTGACAACCCGGAACAAGGCAAAAGGACTGCTTTTGTTAGCAAAAGATGAAGGTGGTAGCACGTGTAGCAAGTTGCTGTCACCTACTTTCTGTATATAGAATTTAGTCCTCCGTATGACTGATTCAAAGTATCAGTCAGTCACAGAAAGATACTTATCACTCTTTTATTGTTGTTGGCTTTGCTCATCTACATACCCTTGGGTGTGGATGGGGTAACGATTCTGTTTCCACCTTTTCCCATCCAGCGTCCAGCAATTCTTATTTTTCCCTCCCCCCTTTCAAAACTTGTCGGTTCAAGTATGTTTCAGTCAACATACATTTGAATATTTGTTGTATAGTCATTAAAGCATGCTTAAATCCAAACGCCTTCCTTTGATAGTTGCTTACTAAATGTAATAAAGAAATTTCTTTCAGTTCCCAGGTGCCAAGGATTCTATATGGATATATGGCATCAAACTACTTGTAAAGAAACTTGAAATCGCCCCTACAGCTGGTATATTTGATTACCGCCATGTTGACGAAATGCTCAGTACATCCAAAATGCCTATCACTGATAAAGCAGAGCAAGCGAAGCAATTTCTACAAAAATATTCTAATACATTGCTCGGTGGGAGCGGAGGAACGTCTCAGAAACAACCGGACCCTAGAGCCATAATGAAAATCCTGGAAGGGGAGTATCGATCTCATATTAAACCTATGGAAGATGCAGGCAGAAACGTTAGTCAGTACATCGCCAGTTTCATGTTAGCCAAAAATAAGAAAGACACTGAGAGTGAGAGCACGAATGACGTAAAAGCTTACGTGGACAGCAGCGTGAAGCAGCTAGAAGAAAGAATTCAAAACAACCTTAAACTCCAGTTGGAAGCTTTTGAAGAGAAGCAAAATCAAAAACTGGATGCAATCATCCAACTTTTGGCCAGTAAAACTTGAAATTAAATACCTACGGAATTTCATTAATATGCTTGTTACATAAATATTATATTGTTAGTCGTTGCATTATATCACAGCTTTCGAATTGAGCTACGTCGCCTCTTCCATAATATAATGTCCAAATGACTCATGAAATATTCTGTTAGACCTCCTTGAATATCAGGTTTGGGGTTGATGCTGAACTAGTAGGTACTTCGGTTGTTTTATTATTTGCGATCCCTATGTATTTAATACACTCATATTCCATTTTATATTTACCATTATTAACTACAATAAATTGAAATTGTAAACCATATAAATTAAAATCTTCATTAAAATTGTCAATTTGCACGAGGATTAATTTCATTCCTTGGTTTTTGTGAGGGCAGTGGAGGTTGCTGGTGTAAAAAAAAAGTATGACAGGGCCCTGTTTTTTAATGTTTTAAATTGTTTGTTTTAAATGTTTGTTTATTGTTTAATGTTTTTTAAACAAAATACTCCGACAATGGGGATTCAAGTAGCTTCTCTGTCAATGGCGAACTACACTCCAGGGCTGACAAGACCTTAGAGAAATTATAATAAACTAGAGGCCTGTTAGGGCTTGGAAAGCCCTAATCTAGTCCGTATAACAGTAGTACCTAACAGGAACTCAGCACATTATAGTAACGAAATATGTTCTAGCAATTTGCGGCGTTATGTGACCTGGTGCAAAGCTAAGGCGATGTTCTTCACAATTTCAAAGATAGTTCAGAAATAACTCTCCTAGATGTTAGTAACTACACTACGTTTGTTACTTGCCGTGGCAACTGTTGTTACTGCCACAGCCTAATAAACAGAGAGTCTCCCTATCAAATTTCAACTTCCTACAGTGAGCAGGAAAGAATTTAGCTCACTCAGCTGATCAGAAAAGACCCCATCACTTCACTTGTCTCTTAATGTCCCAGAGAGTCTCCCCATCAAATTTCAACTTCCTACAGTGAACAGGAAAGAATTTAGCTCACTCAGCTGATCAAAAAGGACCCCATCACTACGTTTCTTGCTTACCGACACTTTTGCAACAAACTTGGGGCCGTGCTGATTCAGAATTATATATAAAGACCGTTCGGAATGATATATGAAGTCCGCTAAGTTCTTCAGTTTCAATTTCTTCGTTCAGAAATAACTCTCCTAGATGTTAGTAACTACACAACGTTTCTTACTTATCGTGAATTGATGGCAACTGTTCTTATAAACAACTCTCGTTGATAAGGACCGCCTAGAACACGATCAAGGCGGGTATAGAGACGAATGGCGACACTTTTGCAACAAACTTGGGGCCGTGCTGATTCGAGTGAGCAGTCTAACACTAAAATCGGACCGCGAAGTTCTTCAAAATTTCAAAGACCGTTCGGAATTATATATATAAAGAAGATTGGGTACATTCAAATGCGCATGGATTCCATACTAAAAAAACTGAAAACCCGCCTTAGGAATATCTCTGGACGATGGCGAGACTCGGGAATGGGGTCGGAACTAATAAAGTGCCTCTATCGCCGAGCTTTCGAAAAATATATTTTCTTCATCAGGGCTCAAGGTCTCCTAGTGCTGATGAGAAGCGCCACCCCTCATCCTCACAGTCATTACAGAAGAAGAAAACCAAAGGAAGAATAATCCAGGCTATTGCAGGTAATGTGAAAATGAGCACAATTGAAACATGCTTGTTTCTGTGATATTTATATATATATATATATTTATTTGTTTAAGCCACTGCCTAATGATATGTTTGTTGGATTATAATATTAGTTGTTAGCGAATTTTTGAAGAAAATTAAGCTATTGCTTGTTGTATTATTCAACTCTATGATACAGTTTCCAAGTTTGTGTCCAAGGACTCTTTCCTCCCATAATTTCCTAATTACATTTGTTAGTTAGTTTCTGGCGAATAAAGCCTTTGAATCGGTTTAAACATTCTTTTCTTTTTACCACAATTTATTCGCCAGAAATTTGATTCCATAAATTATGGATCGTATACTTCGTCCAACCGTTTTGGATTTGGACCCTGATTCTCCTTCTGCAGCTTCTACTTGGCGTCACTGGCATCAACGTTTCCTAAACTTTCTTCGCAGTACAGAAGCCTGTGAAGAAGAAAAGTTACGCATACTTGTCAACTTCATCTCATCGGACATCTACGAGCACGTGAGTGAGTGCCATACATACAATGATGCTATATCAATACTACGAGGACTTTTTGAGAAACCTGCAAACGAGGTAGTTGCTCGACATATGCTATCGATTCGTAGGCAACAGCCTAATGAGTCAATCGATCGGTTCATGGAGTCCCTTAAACTTTTGAGTAAGGATTGCCAATACAAGGCAGTCACAGCTGAAAGGAACCGCGATGATAGCATTCGTGATGCTTTTATTCGGGGATTACTAAGTCCCTCGATTCGACAAAGATTATTAGAAAATAGGACCCTTACATTAGACGAAGCCCACTCACAAGCCCGAGCTCTAGATCTAGCTATTGTAAACGCCCAGAAGTACGGGTCCCATTCATCATCTATAAATGTAGTTTCTACACCCTTAGACAGCGATCCCGAGCTAGCCAAAGACAAAAGCGAGGTGTTAGTCAATGCTGTACGTGCCAAATGTTATTTCTGTGGGAAATTCAAGCACCCACGGTCCGTCTGCCCAGCTATCAGAGATGAATGCTACAACTGTAAAAAAACGGGACACTGGGAGAGTGTATGTCGTTCGCCACCAGTTGGAAGTAAAACAGGGGGGAAGAAAACCAAACAAACCTCATCTGCAGCCACTATTCTTACATGCCCAATATCATCATCAGGGGTTTCCAAGGTCAAGACATCAGTCGTTGTGGGGGGATTCCAAGTTTGCGGCATGCTTGATTCAGGGAGTGATCTGAGTCTAATTGAAGAGAAAACTGCTAAACGCTTTGGGTTGAAGATACATCAAACTCGAGAGAAAGTAGGCTTAGCATCCAAAGTTCACCATGTCAACATCACAGGAAAATGTCACGCAGATATTAAGATGCTTGGGCATTTCTACCCTAAAGTGGAACTATCTGTAATGCCCGACCTTTGTTTTGATTTGATAATTGGTAGGAATTTGCTACTACAACATTCAAGCGTTAATTTTGATTTTGGAGGCCCAAAGGCTCCATTACAAGTGTGCGTCGCAGTAGCAGAAGTAGAACCAGCCCAGCTATTCACTAACTTAACCAAAGACTGCAGGCCCATAGCAGTGAAATCCCGAACTCACACCAATGACGATGCCCTTTTCATTGAGAATGAAGTCCGAAAACTTTACGATTCTGGCATCATTGAGGACAGTATCTCGGCCTGGCGAGCTCAAGTACTGGTCACGGGTGGGGAAAATCACAAGCGCCGGATGTGCATAGATTATTCGCGCACAATAAACCGATTTACACAGCTTGATGCTTACCCTCTTCCAAAAATAAGTGAATTAGTCAACAAGGTCGCTGGCTATTCTGTGTTCAGTACCATAGACCTCCGCAGTGCATATCACCAAGTCCCTATCCCGGAGAAAGATCGGCCATACACAGCTTTTGAAGCCTGCGGAAAACTTTTCCAATTTACCCGTATTCCTTTCGGTGTAACAAATGGAGTTGCCGGATTTCAAAGAGTTATTGATGGGATAATTAGAAAGGAAGGACTCAAAGACACATTCGCCTACTTGGATGATTTGACTGTCTGTGGGAAAAATCAAGAGGAGCACGACTTCAATCTGGATCAATTTATGAAGGCAATCTCAAAATACAATCTGACCATAAACAATGAGAAAAGTTCTTTCTCTCTTCGGTCGGTAAACATCCTTGGTCATTCAATCAGTGATCATACAATCCGTCCTGATCCAAATCGCCTGAAGCCCCTACGTGAATTCCCTCTACCAACTGACCCAGGATCCCTCAAGAGAGCTCTTGGAATGTTCTCTCATTACTCGAAATTCATTCCTAAATTCTCGGAGAAAATCAGACCCCTAGTTGACAGCTCATTTCCCCTTTCCGACGAAGCTTCGAAGGCATTCAAAAATATCAAGATTGAAGCAGCTTCACTATCACATAGACAACGAAATACCGTTTTTAGAGACTGACGTCAGCCACTTTTCTAAACGACCCGTCGCCTTCTACTCAAGGACACTGACTGACTCAGAACGCCGGCACTCCTCTATCGAGAAAGAAGCATACGCCATTGTAGAGTCAATTCGAAGCTGGAGACACTTCTGGGGCGACATTTTACCCTCATAACAGACCAACGCTCTGTCTCTTTTATGTTTGACTATAAACGCTACGGAAAAACTAAGAACCTGGAGCTGTCATGTTTTTCGTACGATATTGTGTATAGACCTGGGGCTCAAAATCATGCTGCTGATGCTCTTTCGCGGGTCTGTTATCTCTCTTCGTCAAACGATCTCTCTCTCAAATTTCAACGCTTCACCGTTCTCTCTGTCACCCTGGTATCACAAGGATGAATCACTGGATTCGAAGCAAGAATTTGCCTTTCTCCCTAGAGGACATACGGAAAGTGATTTCAACCTGCCGTATTTGTTCAGAGGTGAACAAATCAGGAAACCGTTACCTTCTTACTATAATCGATGAATACTCGAGATTCCCATTCGCATTCGCCTGCCGGGACATGCTCGAACACAGTCATAAATTGTTTGAAACAATTATTTTCAATATTCGGCGCTCCCGCTTACATTCATACAGCGTCATCATTCATGTCTCAAGAGCTTAAAACATAGCCACCTATGGCACTGCTAGTAGCCGTACAACACCCTACAACCCTCAGGGTAATTCGAAAGACTGAACGGGACACTATGGAAGACAATCGAGCTAGCTTCCAAAGAGAACGGGAATGGGAAAATACAAGATGCTCTTCATTCCATTCGCTCGTTGCTTTGTACGTCAATCAACTGCTCTCCGCGAGCGACTATTCAATCATCCTCGACGGTCTGCAAATGGAAGCTCCACACCAACCTGGCTCCTGAACCCGGGCCAAGTGCTTTTGAGGAAGTTTGATCGAAGCTCTAAATTTGATTGTAACACTACTTGATGGCGCTCATGATTACGCGTTGATTCGATCAAATGGTCGTGAAACTACTGTTTCTACCCGACATCTTGCACCACTTGGAGGTTCAGAATCAAGCGATATTTCTGATTCTCCAACAGATGAACAACGTCTCATTCCTGAACTAAGTCAGATTCCTGAAGAACCTACGTCACCATCAACTCCCCCTCCAGCAAGCCCAAGAACTCTTCTTCCCAGTCCTAATATTCCTGAGCGAAATCCTGGTGACGGTCCACTTCGTAGAAGTACTAGAGATCGACGTCCTCCTGCTTACCTCAACGACTACGTCCAACTCTAAAGGCCGGGTGAATGTTGTATTATTCAACTCTATGATACAGTTTCCAAGTTTGTGTCCAAGGACTCTTTCCTCCCATAATTTCCTAATTACATTTGTTAGTTAGTTTCTGGCGAATAAAGCCTTTGAATCGGTTTAAACATTCTTTTCTTTTTACCACATTGCTCTCGCCTCAAAATTTGTAGAATGTGAATTTTTGAAAAAATTTTATGCAGAAATCCGTTTCAGGCTATTCTGAATCATATTCTGAAGTTTAACGCATTTTTTTATGTATGTGTCATTCCAGACGATAACTGTCCGTAGAATTGTGCTAGAAACTTCAAACAAATTTTAAAATGTTAAGGACACAAAACGAAAGTTCAAGTTCGTTGGCCAGCATGATCGGATTACATCTTCGGGTTGACATTTTCAAAAATGTAGTCAAAAATTTCAAAATAGCCTTTTTTGCGATTTGTTGTGCGAAATAATTTTTTCAGCATACTAACATGTGGTATATTCGGAATCAGCGTAAAATTTCCTATAAGAATATGTATCAAGTTTTCAAAAATTTCAAAGTTAAAAAATCAGTCAAAAATCGAAATAATGCCGTTCGCTAGTTGTAAAAATCGGTAATATTTGCATGAAACATTGTCCAAATTCAGATTGAACTACTCTTATGGAAGTATCCCTGTATCACCAATCCTAGAACCATGCTGTTTAAAACGTAGGTAGTACGTGCTTGTTTAAAAAAAAAAAAAAAAAAAAAAAAAAAATGTAATCACAACTGAGTTTACTCTGTGAAATCCATGTTTCTCTATCAAAATCATAAACTAAAATTTCTCTACACGATCAATAGCGACTCATGCTGCATGACTGGACTTTTTTATATATATATTTATTCAGTAGTTGTTGTTGATAGCTGGTGCTCATTTTCATTTTCACATTGCCTGGATTATTATTCTTCTTCTGTAATGACTGTGAGGATGAGGGGTGGCGCTTCTCATCAGCACTAGGAGCCCTGATGAAGACAATATATTTTTCGAAAGCTCGGCGATAGAGGCACTTTATTAGTTCCGACCCCATTCCCGATTGTTGACATCATTACTCATAGTGGGTCGATCTTGACATCATTTGGATGGCAAGACTGTTCAGGCAGAGCTAGGCTGACTGATGTTGCCATGCAGAAAATGCAATCGTTCTATGGTTTGACAATAAAGAGGAATTCCAGCAACGAACAGGAAATACATTTTAAAAAAGCACCTCATCTCTTCATAATTATGAAGACCCACCAACACCACTTTTGCTCAGCTGGGTCGGATTCGTGGTGCGAATACCAAAGAGGCTGAGAACAAAAATTATGACCACGAAGCTCATTTCCACATCGCAAGGTCAGTGATGAAAGCAATGATTTGCTCGCCCTGATTTGCTGAAAAAATGGGGGAAAACCCAAAATCGCAACGAGTCTTTGAATAATGTTATTTGGGCGAACTTCCTAAAAGAATGTTTAGTACGCTTGTCTACCTTGAAATATAGCGTTTATGGTGTGTTTGCCTCTTTCAATGACGGCTGCATTTCAAGGTGTCACGTCCTGAGCAAGATTGGAATCGATCCTGAACATGTATGATCCAGTTGATGACTAAGTATTTACTTCGGCTATCAATAGCTGAAAAAGCCACCAAGCAGCGAGGACGAATTTGCATCTGGGAAAACAAGATGAGTTTGAAGAAGCAGGGGAAGTGGACTATGGGACGGGTGGCTTCTAAGCCAATCTTAGCAAGGTTTCGTGTTCGAAAAAAATAGTATTACCTATGCATAATTTTATTTAGGATTCCATCTAGTCTCATTTAAATGAATAAACGAATGTTTGCGAAAGTTTAAAATTGTGTACTGGTTCTAAGTAAGTGCCTTCAAGCCATGAGCAACTTGCTCTGGACTCATTAGGGAATATTTTGCAATCTTTCATCTGAGTCGTTGTCAAAAAGAGGTTTTTCTAGTGCAAGCAAACCAGAGGCTAACTTGTGATTTGTATTTGTACGACTGAATGAAATAATTCATAAGTTACAGTAACGTGACTACACTACACTTTAAATCTTTGTTTAAGCCTGAGTAATAGAATACTTGTTTGGACCTTGTCATTGCTTTGATAAACAGTGAAGAGATTTCAAGTTGTCCTCCCTTCCCCCACTATCTATATTCTGTGTTCCGACATAAAATCATTATATACCTAGTGCAATATCATCATAAATTGCTAATCGTGGGTAAAAACGGTTCAGCAAGAAAAATCCGATCGGTCATCATCATATTGCTGAAGAAACTCCATCAGGAAGGGCCCTTCCCGACGAGTCTTTTCCTCCAGCTTACATATTGAAATCTCTTTGCCAATTTGTTGTCTTTAATGAAGTGGATACGGATCAATTGATCACAGCAGTGCATCGTAGACCAGTGCTATGGGATAAAACCTAGGAAAAATATAAAGATAAATTCAAGACGCAGGAAGCGTGGAAAGACGTTTTTATTGAACTAAAGACCATTTTGAAGGATATGACGACAACCAAAAAAATGAGTTTGGTAAGTGTTACTTAGTATTTAACTTAAACTGTTACCTAGTTGAAAAAAGTAAATTAATTTATTAATAGAAAATAATCAGATTTTCGAAAATTGCCACCCCACTGAGCCAACTTCAGTCATGAAGTAGTCACTCTTCACATATCGCATTTTTTTTTTTTTTGCTGAAAGGGGTGCCTGATTATCTTCGTTTTCTCTCAACTTAAGGAAAATGGTGTAAAACACTCCAAACTCCATCCGTCTGCTGATTAGAGGATGCTCCCAATGAATTCTGGTATATCTTCTTTTTTTCTTCATTCTTCTGTGGAGAAACAACATGGCAATAATCCTACTTCTCTCCATTGTGGACTGAACTTTCGGAAATCCAATCCCTGAACGAATACGAACCTGATAGGAACCTCATGCATGTATAGGGACCGAAACCGAATCAAACCGTATACGTGTGAAACAGGCCTAACGATGATGAGGGTCACATGGAAAATATTTCAGATGGCGAAGACAGCAACGTAAGTGAGCACGTGGTCACAATTTTTTTTTTTTCCAAAAGATTTTATTAATTTTGAGATCAATCCGAACGCATAGTTAAAAATGATAAAGTTGCCAAATGACTGGTGCATCCACAAATCACCGCTTCACTAATCGTCTCTTCATGACGAGATTGGCGGGACTAGCCCCCTACTAAGGTATTCAAAATGTGGATAAACAGAATTCCGACAGAATCAGAGTGATTATGCCCAAGGACGAAGAACCAGTCAACTAAGATGTGTAATACTTTGGTGAAAGGGATTATTTTGTTGAATATAGCATACAAGAATATAAATTGTTTCCATTTCGATGAAGGGTTATAATTTTAACAAAACCGTGAATAAAGCGGGAAAATAGCCATATGATCTCTCGCGGGTTAACCTTCCAAGGACTAACGTGGAACTGTTTTCGATTCCCTTATTTGATGCGGCTGGGAAACCAAGGAATGTGCTCAGGCCGAGAGTTCATCAGAGTGAATGAAAATCGTGGGAACATATTAGAAACCAATACCAAGGTTTATTAATCAAATGTGATAACTTTATTGAGGGGAGAAATAAACTTTTGAAATCAAATTTTAAATGTTAATCATTAATTATCAAAAAGAAATAAGTATTCGTTTTCACTGCTAAGTCGCCGAAATTGTAGAATAAATATATTCTGGGCGATGTGATATTGCACATTTACATGCCCGAATTCTCTTTCTATTGCAATATATTGAAAAAACGCGATTTCACAATAATAAAAAGAGTCTTTTTATTACTACGCATATTTTTATTCTATTCATTTTATTTTTATTACTACGGCATGTAAAGTTCTATTAAAAGAAATGAAAAAAAAAAAAAAACCTTTTATTTTTTTCTTTGACAAAAGTTCTAGGAAAATTCAGGTAGATGAACCAAAATACTTCACCACTATCTCTACATGATGCTTAAGAGAAATCAATGAGTAAAATACGTTAACTTCTAGATATTTTCAATTAACAAACCTTAAACTAAATACTAGCTAAGAGGTGAAGGTACAAATGAATCAGTATGATAAGTTTTAAAAGTAGAAAAAGAATGTACACGCGGCCAGATGAAATAAACAATAGAAAAAACAGCAAGTCTTTGGTTGAGTTTTTTCTTTCAAACAAAGATGACCTGGAAGATCAATAAATTAGGTAAAAATTGTTTCCAGCTATTTTAAGCTGTTCTTGTATTTTAAAATACCCGTAAGTGCTGGAATTGTCTAGTCTGGAAGCAGCGTACATCCGGAATTGTCATCATCTTCTAAATCAGGTTCAGAGCGGCCGAAGTGGGAGTATCTCGAGGATCTGGCTTGTCTTTGCCTTTTGATTTCTTGAACCGGCGTGTTGGGTAGAGAACCGTCGATAGAAGAGCAGTCCGACATGTCACTGGGGATTTCCAAACTAAAACAGACAAGCAGAGGGGGAAACTCTAAGGCAGGACTAAAAGCAATGAAAACAGTCTTGTATTTGTGAAGGGTTAATATTGAAAATATGAGATACAAAAGAGTGAGAAGAGTGAGTAAGTGAGAATAATCAAAAATTCAACAAGCAGTTAACGAGGCACTTAATTAGTATTGTTCCTGAAGGTCATATGGCTATTGACAACAGTTAACTGCAGTTAACAACAACTGACAGACCTAGTTGTTGGACTACTGTCAACAGCCTTTTAATTTGCAGTGAAATCTTTCGACAGCGTACCGGCACTGTTGGAATACTTGGCCATCATCAGTTTGTAAAAAATACTGAACAGCACAAACACCAACGGAAACCAAAGGAATGAGGGTCACGTAAATGTAGACAGCCGCCTACATGCTCGCCTGCAGGGGCAGGGCTGTTCCCCATTTCAAGAGAGAGCTAAATACCAACCCGATGAACCAGATCCATGCATGCTCACCCAACTGATTCCCGCCGATTCCTCCCGCCTTCACGAGACCTCACCCAACCAACAATACTAACCGTCATTCGGGAGAGGAATGGGGAAACTGCCACCTCAGATCTCCAGATCGGCTCCTCAACACAGTTGATAGTCAGCCTTTATACTGAGCTGAAGTGTTAGTGAGTTGTGTAGAAACAGTTGTGAAGCCCCCCAGTAAAACCCACGCATAAAAGGCCAGTGGCAGGGTTTCGCCCCAGCAACGTGTTTCTGATTTTAGTTTTTGCCCTCGTATTTACGTCAAAAGATTTCCCCAGTCCAGTCTGATACTCCTGTCCAAGTGAATAGCAATAGACTGAGAAACTTCTGATCTACCCCAGAACGTTTCATGACCTTATGCGATATATTGACTGAAAAGTGAATTTGACTGCCATAATTTTTAACTACACCCATGCTTGTGGACTGTCCTCAGTCTGTAGAAGTGGGAAGGCAAATTGAGGTGTTTCCCCTAACGTGTCGAATCCATCACCTTCCCTTCCCCCTAACGTGTTACTTTCAACCCTCGCTCCTCTTGACGTGCTGCATAGAACCTACACACCACTAGACAATGAATTTTTTTAAATTATATCCACAACTACGGATCATTTTTTTCCTCAACTAGGTCACTGTGTACCCCCGCACAAGTTATAATAGTTATAAGTTTGCGCAAGTACAATAGTTACCTATTACTCAACCGATCATAGTAAAATAAAAAGGGTCCTATCCAACAACCTACACCCAAAATTAATACCCAACTACCCCTCGAGTTTGATCGAAATTGCAAAATTAGACCTTCTTACCTACAGGGTGGTCCACGGGAACCTGACGTTTTTCGAATGGGTATTATCGGCAGGTAGGTGGAGTGGGGTCATCGGAAGGGTCCCGTTCGAACCGGAGGGATGTGCCATTTAGTGTACAACATGACTGAGTGGGGTGTGAGGCATCGCATGTTCGCGTTCGAAGCTTTTATCAAAAATGGTGAATCAGTAGTGGCGATGCAGAGACTGTTTCGGCGTGAATTTAATATTGGCCGTCATGGAGCTGTCCCAAGCCGTAACACGATTCTGAAGTGGGTCAACGATCTTCGAACAAGTGGAAATGTGATGAAAAAGAAGCCAGGACCTACTCGCACGGCACGGACCCCTGAAAGTGTGGAGAGGGTGAGGCAGGCGTTGCTAACAAGTCCAGGCCGCTCAGTGCGAAAACAAGCTCACGCATTAAGAGTAAGTCGTTCCACAGTTCGCCATATTGTCAAACATGACCTCAGATTCCACCCATACAAATTGGCAATTGTCCAACAGCTGAAACCAACTGACTTTCCACAACGCAATGATTTTTGTTTGTCTATGCTCTAAATGCTTGAAGTTAACGAAAATGCTGTACTGTTCATGAGTGATGAAGCTCATTTCCATTTGAACGGTCTTGTCAATCGGCAAAATTTTCGTTATTATGCCAGTGAAAACCCTCAGCAACTTCATGAACGGCCACAACAACTGCCTCGGCAACTTCATGACTGTCCGAAAATGACAGTTTGGTGAGCAGTATCGTCCAAATGTGTGATTGGTCCTTTTTTTTTTTTTTTTTTTTTTTTTTTTTTTTTTTTTTTTTTTGTGAGGAAAACGGCAACACAGTGACTGTGACTGCAGCCCGTTATGTTGAGATGATAAACATCTTCCTGAGACCTGAGTTACGCAGACTACGACTTCCTGCTGAAAGCAGAAGTCAGAAGCAGGTTCCAGCAAGATGGGGCAACCCCTCTCACAGCTAAAGTAACGATGGACAAATTGCGCCAAATGTTCCCAGAGCGCTTGATCTTACGGTTTGGGGACATGCCCTGGCCTCCGAGGTCACCTGATTTGACAACCTGTGACTTTTTTCTGTGGGGTTTCCTCAAATCTCGTGTCTACGAAAACAAACCGAGAACGTTAGGCGAGCTGAAGGAAGCGATTCGAGCGCAAGACCACACGATTGACACAACCTTATTGGAGCGCGTTCACCAAGAGTTTATGAACAGACTTGCAACATGTTATGAGCAAGACGGTCACCACATTACAGACGTTATTTTTAAGGTTTGATTTCTTAAATGGCATAGTTACTGGCTGTAAGAATATGAAAAAATATATTTTTTACGTTGAAAAACAAATGTGTACTACCTACTCATTTAAAAACCGTCAGGTTCCCGTGGACCACCCTGTACCCGAAACTTCAATACATCTTTTTTCGACCCAGCAGGAGGAGGGGATCCAATTTTATATCAACATCTATTTTGATTTTTTGGACATCCAGAAGTATATATTCTAATCCTACCAGGATTTGGATTAATCTCACATATTATTATACAAGAAAGAGGAAAAAATGAAACATTTGGATCATTAGGAATAATCTATGCAATAATAGCAATCGGATTATTTCATTACTGTTGACCAAAACAAAAGGATATATTTATACAATTCATAAAATAATACCATTCTGGATTGCCACCGCCTTCTGATGGGGAATCCCAGAAATGTAATCTCTGTCTCCAAACTCTGATCAAACCATCCCACGCTCGTCTGCTGAATTTGATCCCAATTGGTGGGGTTTTGGGGTGCATTTTTTTACGCTGATCTCTGAAAGAAGACGAAACAAAACATAATGAAACACGTTAATCAATTACACACATTATACAGAATTCAATATATTTAGGATCTGGTGTGGTAAGGGGAAAGGGCCCCCCTAGCACACTGAATATTAAGACGAACGATTTTAATTCTAGTTTCCGCATCAAATTGGACACTTAAAGATATTTCAATATTTCACAAAACCTAGTAAAAAACTGTCGAGGTCGAACCAAATTTAGATCGACTCAACGTTGGGAGTGACTCAGGATTGCCGTTAGAAATATAACTTATGACTAGGCCATTAAATTATGACTAGCTCGTAAGTTCTTAACTTTGACGTAACTATCAAAATTAGATGTGCATTTACGTACTTTGGGACTAACTGCCGGTACCTCTCATAGCCCAACGTGTTCTTTCCGTAATCAATTTGTTTCTGTCTTCGTGCTATAACTTCTGGATCGGTCTCAGCTTCACGCTTCTCTTTTCTCTTACCCCCGCTGTAATTAAATTTTTACAACTATATTAGAAAATGAACCCACTCAATATTAATAACAGTTCCAGTCATGCAGCATGATCGTATGAGCGAATTTTCCAAAGTATTCATATTATAGATGTTATGTTAAGGCCCATTTGCACTGAGCATGCACCGTTCGCAAACAGGATTTGTAAACGGTCACAGTGATGGTGCGCGTGCAGAGTAAACACTCACCCACGCTGAGCAATGTTTGTGAACAGCGTTCGTCGCATACATCGGCTTCAGTTTTTCCGCAAATTCAGGTTCCTTGCGCGAGAACAAATGTTTGGTTGGGCTGTGCACGAGCAGTGTAAACGCACACTCCTTTTTGGCGTTTGCAAACGTTCTGCACAGCGCGGCGCGACATGTTTGCGAACAATGCACGCTCAGTGTAAATGGGCCTTAAAACTGTTTTGAAATTTGAGCTTTTTGAGAGCAAACAAAATGTTAACCATTATTTTTATGGCAAAAAACGAATTCTAAATAGTAATCTGCCATTCAAAAAGAGCTTTTGGATTTTTAGCTTTTAACAAGTTTTTATCGATTGTATAGCAAATTTTAATGAAATTTAAGAACCTTTTTCAGCATAACTTTGTACAGGGTGAGTCATGAAGGACGGACGGTTTTCAAAAAATCAGTACATCGTTAATTTTGCTAAAAAAAAAAAAAATTTATTTGTTATTAATAAGTTCTCATAGTGCTACCACTTAGTAAAATTAATGGTGGAAAACAACATCAGGCAGGTGATGGCCGTTTTCATTGATACACTGCTGTAGTCGCTCACAAAAGTTTTCCTCCACTCTCACCAACATCGCTCTGTCAATTTGAGCAACTTCCGCTCGAATTGCAACCTTCAAATCTCCCAGTGTACGGGGTTTGAGGTGACCCCACAAGAAAAAGTCACACATAGACAAGTGGGGGGAACGAAGAGGCCAATGAATGTCGCCAAAACGGGAAATGACGCAATGTGGGAAAAGTCGGCGAACAACATCCATCGTCGCTCATGCTGTGTGGGCGGTTGCCCCGTCCTGTTGAAACCACACCCGTCGGATAGGTACCCGTTTTCTGCGTAGTGCAGGGCTTAGAAAGTTATTTATCATGTGTGTATAGCGCTCTGCATTCACAGTAACAGTATCCCGTCGTCATCTTCAAGAAAGTAAGGACCGATAACAACTGAACTGGCTACCGCACACCGTACAGTCACTTTGGGACTGTGCAAGGGTATGTATACGACCAAAAACCCCGTACACTGGAAGATTTGAAGGTTGCAATTCGAGCGGAAGTTGCTCAAATTGACAGAGCGATGTTGGTGAGAGTGGAGGAAAACTTTTGTGAGCGACTACAGCAGTGCATCAATGAAAACGGCCATCACCTGCCAGATGTTGTTTTCCACCATTATTTTTACGAAATGGTAGCACTATGAGAACCTATTAATAACAAATAAAAAAAAATTTTTAAGCAAAATTAACGATGTACTGATTTTTTGAAAACCGTCCGTCCTTCATGAATCACCCTGTATATACATTTTTAAATGTTATATTTTATATTTGATAAATTTTATTAGAACAATATTCTGCTACAGATTAGAAATTTAACAATTTTTAGCTATTTTTGATGATTTTTTTCAGCGCATTTTTTTTGAAATTTGACCTATTTAATGTGCTCAAAAAGTGCTAGCTGGACGAACTCATCCTTTTGTTTGGAAAGCTTGATTTTTTGGTGCAAGAACGGAATTTTTTTCTCAATCCTAAGGAGAGTTATCGTCTGGAATGACATATATATATAAGCGCAAACTAAACTTCAAGAATAGTTTCAGAATGCCTCAAAACGGATTTCAATGAAGGAATTTTTCAAAAATTTTGATTTTAAAAATTTCCGAGCCATTGCAATAGCATAATTTTCTACGAAAATTCGCTAAAAACACCACAAATTGATATTATTAACATCACCTATTTAGTGCACCAAAACTGCTCTCATTGCATCTACTTCTTTGTAATGAGATCCTTGATTTTAATTGATTTTAAGCGAAAGTCACAATGATACTCCTACTCGCCAGTATACTACAAAAAATATAATACGTATTAATATGCAAAATCACCTGGAATGAGATGGTGTGAGCATGTCTCTTACTCTCTTCCTTGTCAACATTTCGTGGGCCATAGGGCTCATCAAACTACTCGTGGAATCCTTCTTCGGAGTGGATCGGAGGATTTTGCTGGGGCTGGGCATCAACAACTCTTCATTCCTCTCCATTTTCCCTGCACCAGGTTCATCTGCTTTTCTCTTGCTCAGCTTGGATGGTGATGACCTTGGAGCAGTGGACTTCACCGTGAAGACCCTTCGGGTCGAGTCTGATTGTTTAGCCGGACTCACTAGTCCCAGCTTGACGTCTAGATGCCCCGTCAGACTGATGTCTTCCTGAGGCAGTTCAGGCTCATTTTTCACAGGGGTTTTGGGACCTTTTCCAACTATGTTCTTCCCAAAGTTGGGCAAAGAGTCTACGGTTGGCATGCTAATGAGCTTGCCGCCATTCCCGATGTTAGCCTCTTCATGGATTGTGTCTACTTTCAGAGTCGGGAGTTTAAAATCCATCGAACGCTGCCGAACGGACTTTCTGGCAGGTTCGAGGCCATTGGTTTTAAATTCAACATTGGCTTCGTCTTTCTCGTCCTCCTCCACCATATCAGCCCAACTTTTACGACATACACTAGCATCCCAGAGAGAGCTGTCCGTAGAGTCCTCTGTAGTGGCCATGATATCTGAAATCATAGATTCAACAATGAATTTAAATAATTAACCGTTAAAACTACAAATAATGGTGACTACTGAATAAATTGTGGAGAAGATGAATTTCGTCTTCTGGGTGCCTGTTTTTCAGAAATATGAGATAAATTCCATTGAAAACATATATATATATGTGTGTGTGTGTGCATGGTTTATCATTACTTTGTTGTTGGTTTGTGACTCGGTCAATGTTCTGTTTTATTTGGGTTGAATGACCACACCAGTCTTGGAAGTTTGGCTTTTTATTTTTTCATTTGCGATATTTCGGCGCCATGATGGCATACCTCATCAGGCATAGTAGAGCAAAGATAAAATTGGCATCAACATTTTTTAATTAATAGGAATTAATATCATCAACATTTAATTAACCTAGTTTAGAGAATAACATGATTAGGAGTGTAATATAAAGCTATTAATATGTGGTAGATACTTACAATGATGATAACACGAAAAAGTATCATTGTATCTACCACATATAAATCACTTTATATTACACTCCTAATCATGTTATTCTCTAAACCAGGTTAGTTAAATGTTGATGATATTAGTTCCTATAAATAAATAAAAATGTGATGCCAATTTTATCTTAGCTACTAGGTGTTATACTATGCCTGATGAGGGCGGCCATCATGGCGCCGAAATATCGCAAATGAAAAAATAAAAAAGCCAAAACTTCCATGACTGGTGTGGTCATTCAACCCAAATAAAAATGGTTTATTATGTTCAACAATGAACTTTTGTAATCGACCAAGGAAAAAAGCTTTTTAACCCTCCCCCATAAATATGTTGGCTTACATTTAAAGGTAAATGGATAGGTGAATAGATTCAAACATCGAATAAAAAATCCCGTCCATCCGAAGCTTTTCTCTGAAACTACTGGACCGAACTTCATAATTTTTACTAAAAAATCATACATCGGCTGAGAATGTGCCAGCACCATTGGCATCAATTTCGCTAAATCTTAAAGGGTAGCATTCACGGGCTGAAATATTCAAAAATCGAAATGTCAAAAACATTTAAGGTAACAAACGGTACGTAATGATTTTTTGGTTGTAATTGATAGTTATTTCAAAGAATCGATTGAAACCACCAGGAACGATGTAAGTTAATCGGCTCATTCTTCCTAATGGATAGAACTTAAGGGAAAATACCTCGGGCTTCAAGCGTGAGAACTTGGTGAAATGATGCACTGGTGCATGAACATTTTTGAATGTCTGAGTCAATCGTTAAATTCCAATAATGACCGCTAGAGGGTAAAGTGTTTGTAAAATCGGAACACATAAGACTTGCCTTGTTTGTATCAGCTGATAAAATCCCAATGGAATTCTGACTTCGCGAAATGGATTTTATCAACTATTGTCCGTACAAAAGGACTAGTGAAGCGTTGGAAGGTGTTTAATTTTATCTCAAACATTTTCAGTTTGTAGGTATCAACCTACTAAAATCTCGTTACACATACATGGATCAGAGTATAACTAGTAAATCGTAATGTATGAATTAATTCCATTAGTCTTCCCTCTTTAGGTGCCTCTACCTACATAGGCATACTGATGATAGAGGCAATAGACGATTAATTGCCGTATCCTGGCATTTTGCGCAATAATTTTACACCAGATCGTGCATGTACTTGTAACAGCCCAACAATAGAGAGTTTTTGGCGACTTCAACTTAACGTCACCCGTTACTGTAGTCTTGAGGGGGCAAACGAAGATGCTAACCCAAATGGAACCGGGAGAACGGTTGCCTTAATTTTGATGTCACGTTAACGGTGGTTGGGTAACGCGATATTTTCCCCCCAGCTGTCTTGTTGTCTGCTGGTAAACTAATCAATTTCTTCATTTCGATATGAAACGCCGATTTTCAATCCTGAATTCGAATTTCATGTGTTAGTTTCAATACAAAAACGGGCTAATTTCTCATTTTTAGTTTTCAATTCGTAAACAGGGGATGGATAGTAAGCCTCAAGAGTGGAACACCGCGGTTTAGTTGCACTTATAGGTCATTAGTCGTTACGAACTTCATGTTTTTTGGTTTTCCGTTGGGCAAATTAATTATCAACAAGTATGAAAAAGTATTTATTTATCTCTATGACAATGAAACAGGATTTTACCTGACAAAATCATCAGTGAAGGCAGCACTTCACGCAATGTTCACGAGAAAATAGCTGAGAGTTCAGGTAAACTAAGAACAATACTGCGAAGAAGTAGTGTCTTAAAACTCAGTTTTCTCATTTAAAATATGTGAAATAATAATAGAAACAAGGCTCTAGACCAAATAGAGCCTGAGCGGAAAAGAACGGAACTTTTCGATCGAGTTGAAGGCTAGTAAAGCTGGACAGCGGAGGCGGACTTCAGATGGCACATTCCGTTTCTACGCGACTTGAAACGTAAAATAAGTAACCAAGTTTGAGGGGTGTTCAAAAACCTACCCTCTACATCAACATAATTAGTTGGTAATGAGGCATTTGAAAAGAAAAACTATTATATTTACTTCAGCAGTATTCGAGTAATTTTGAGGTGAGCAGTAGGGTTACATTTAAATATTTGATAGCCATTCTCGACAGGAGTTCGAACTCGCTTCGTTCGAACTCGCTTCGTTACAACTACAGGAAATTTCCTGAAGTTGCAACACTCCAACTATCAGAGCTATGAGGCCAGGGTGATCAAACCTCTTCGACTCTCTTCCCTGTAGTCAAATACCAGCCGTCTCGGCTAGTTTTGGGTCGGACGAATGACGGAGTGAAACTGCAGGCCGCTGGCTCAGCAGATGCTCGCTGGAACAAGTCAGCAGTCGAGCGAGGTCATTGTCACGGTGTGTTTTGACTCAAGTGAGCGAGGAAGTGAAAGGTGACAACAACAGGAAATGTGATGTTTATTACAGTCTTTGGGCTCGAGAGGATCTTAATTAATTATTTCGTATGATTTCGGGTCCTATTTCGACTGCGCCACTGTAACGCCAAAAATATTTGATACCTCAACAGGAGTTCAAACTCGCGTCGTTTCAACTACGGAAAATTTCCCGTAGTTGCAACACTCCATCAATCTGTGCTATGAGGCCAGGGTGATCAAACCTCTTCGACTGTGAGAGCTATTTTCCTGGAGCGTAACATACTCCAACTGGAAGTGGTCTGGGTTTTTAGCCATAAAATTATTAGTTAACAAGTTCTTTACACTCAAAAAAGCCCAAATTTCAAAACTATCTAGCGTTATGATATACGAAAATTCGCTCATATGATCATGCTGCATGACTGGAACTTTTTTTTATCACTTCCAGAACAAATTTTGTTTCGTGATTGTCAGTCTGTGTTGTGTGTCAGCAAATCCTTGTAAGAAGGATGACCTCAACAGTTTTCGTCCAGTTTCGATGAAATTTTGTTGGGATCGCAGATGGTTCCCAATGAAATTTATCCCTCCCAAACCACTGGAAGCTTGCACATGCCCATCACTTTCTCTTTGATTAATTGACTGATTTTGTCATTTTACGCTACATCATATTGTACTTCATACCTCCTCTAGCTATTGGAATCCCGCAATGGCATATTTTAAAGCATTTGCTCACTCCCACAGTAGTTGGCTGGATATTAACAGGGTAAATGAGACTGACTTGAAGGGTGACTTTCTGGTAGAGAACGTCATCTACCGGACGAGAAGGGGATGGGACCTGAAGACCTGGTGAGATGTTGGTTTCTGACAGCTAGTAATGAGTTAGAACCCATATCCCATTCGCTATGTTATATTATTGAGCAAATGTCAGTCAGGCGTGCTAGTGATAACGCAAGTGTGACGTCAATAGTGACATAAATCTTGAAAAATTATGACACAATATGTTTGTTCGCTGAAGCCACCAAACCATTTTGCAACCCACTAGAAGCGTTCAGCCGGTTTCACATGGTGCGGAACGAGCGGAAAACAGAAGGACAGGAAAACCAGTGGACGGAGGGCACCGGAGCCAGCGGGGCCGGTGTGGGTGGCGGAGTCAGAAAGATTGTTCACATGACGCAGTCACCTTGGTGAATAGAATCATAACCTTCCTACTGAAAGCCTCTCTGATGTGAAACCTCTACTTACGGTTATCAACATTCCTGTCCGCCCATTCCGACAACATGGCAGCCACCATCCTCAACTGTTGTCCCAACAGCCAATCAGATTATGTTCCTTCCGTCTTCCGCTCCATGTGAATCCGGCTTTAGCCCAGTTCTCTGATCATTAGAGCGCCCCTCACCCTCGATCACCGCCTGTTTGCAACAGAGGTTTACAAACTGATTTCCAACCGGATGCAGATCGTCAAATCACTTTTTCTAGCTGACCAACTTTCTGGCTGTTTGGGCTCTCCATTCCAAACTCACAGCAGCCAATGATACCATTCGTGTTTTCGCCACAGTTTTACAACCCTGAATAATTTGTTCAAACATTCAATCATAAAATAGATAGATTCCAATCCCCAACCAGTTTGAAATCTCTTCAAAAGCTGGTAGAAGTCGCGCATGCTCATTATACCAGTTTCCAACCAGTTTGAAACGGTTTGCAAGTCACTGTAAACTGCATAAGCGAACAAACCTAATAACTTCTGGCCTGCCACAGGGCCTTCTTTATCCCGGATGATCGTACAGAACATTCCCCGAGAAACAATGAGGGTTTGCCTGTATAACTTTATCAAACACCAGGGGCTGCACCTGCTGATGTTCGATCTTAGTTGCAAATTCTTCCAGCCCTTAACAGTTAGCTTCCCCAAAGTTCAGAGAAAGGCATTATTACGAATAATTCAAAATATCTATCATATTTTACCAGGACTGCAGAACATTTCAACGTCACTCAACCCCACTATTGGGATTTTCACAATGAACTATTAATGAATCCAAGTAAGACGAGTTTTGTTATGTCGTCACAGAACTCACTGCGCACGAACTGTTCCAAATATGACACCAGTTCATCAAAGAATCATTCATTTTTATGCACCGCCGTCAATCATCCTGCACAGAGGTGAAAAAACTTTTCAAACTCGTTAGGAATGGTTCTGATCTTTCAGGAGCTAGTACCGAGCAAGAAGCAACAGATCAGTTCAACTCGTTCAAAGCAATATTTAAGTTCTTGTAATGAGAAATCTCAAGAACCCACTCCTTCCTTTCATAGAAACTCAAAAACTCGAGACACAGTCCTTCGAAAAGACTCCTATTTGAACTGATTTTCATTTCATGTTCAGTTCATGTATGCATGCGCATTACAAAAGCAGGAAGTCGACGGTATGCTGTGCTATCCAAGTGCAAGAACATTACAAAAATAGAAATGTAATACATGTTCAGAGGATGTGACCACAAGAACATTTGACTCGGCTACGGTCAGCATGACCACAAAATGTTTGGATCTTGGATTGAACCACAATACGAAGGGACGTACTTTAGCTGAACATGAACCGATGGCAGCATGAACACGGCTAACTATAACTGTTTGTAGGTACCTACGTTTTCCACATTCAAGGTCAAACGGTTCTTGAACCTCAGTTGCTCTTGTTGCCATCACCCGCCATCAACCACAGCGGAGAAGCGAAAAACATCATATTATGAGAATCTGAGGTATTCAAGAAAATGACTGAAATAAGACCATTTCAATGAAACTGAACTCATAGAGCGGAAGTAAGCCGTCAGTCATTTTGAACGAAAGGAACGCTTTCCCGAAAGGGTACGTAATTTGAGTAGTAGAGTACGTATGTACTCGAGACGATGAGGAGTCAGTGCTTTGGGAATAAACATGAAGCTCAATAATATTGAAAACTACTACCTGAAATTCATAAAGGTGAAGACGGGAACAATAACTAATGATAAATCTACGCGAGGTAAACTCCAATTGAACTCCGTTCAAGTAATCACGATCTGTAGAATTCAACCCTCGCAATGGAGGTTATCAGGAAAATTTTCTGTGAAATTACTCACTCTGCCTTCGAGGAAGCTCTCTCTAGATGAGTTCCCTTCAGTCCAGTAAACACTCACAAATTAATCTGCAAAGGAAAACTTCTATCAACCGAAAATTAATAGTGATGTCAAGAGAACGAGTAACAAAGCATACAACTAAAACAGCTGCCATTCGCCAAGAAATGATTGGATTTTTCCCTCCATGGCGGGAAATTAGTAAAGTGACCAACACCAAAAACCCAAAATTAATAAATTGAAATTAAAAATTAGATTTTTAAGTTTTTTTAATATGAGTAAATAAAAGATACTTTGAAATTTAAAATTTCCAATATTTTAATTAAATTTTCGGGAAGGATTGATTGCTGAAAGATTGTTCTCTGAAAGGTGTAGACCTCACAAATCATGCAGTAGAGATCCTACGTTATTAGTACGAAATTAGCGCTTCGTAGCGGAAAAATGTAAGCGTTTTTTTGGTGTAATGACGTACCAAAGACATTGTAATAGTAAACTAGACCCACTCGTAGCGCTAGTGTCGCGTTGCAAATTGAAAGGTCTGTAGTCGGCCATATTGGGGGTAACATCGTTTATTTATATGCAATGAAGATTGTATTATTATAGTTTATCTACTCATGAAATTGGTTAAAGTGTGTGCGGCATTTAACTGCATAAATCGCAAAACTGAAGACTGCACACTCTCATTTCACAAATAAGTACCTATAGATTTTCACGATTTCCTAAAGATTATTTTGGTCTGTTGTAGCCTCTTGATGTGGTAACGCAGTACCTATTGTAGTTGGTAATAATTTTCTTTTTACTAACTTATCAATATGCATGAGCTACAAAGTTTCAAATTAATCTAAACTTTGTTTTGTTTTTTCCACAGATTTCCTTTAAACAAGAAATTGAGAGACTTGTATGAAATTGTTTTTTGTATTGACATTGTATTGTGCTACTGTATATTGTATTGTATTGTATTGACAGAATTGTATGAAATTGTATGTGAAATGAAAATAATATAGGTAATAACTTAGAAAGTGCCATGATGTAGTTATTCATTTACTTATTCAATTGTTCAGCTCCTCTGATCATACTCCTTGCCCCATCCAGGTGAACCCATGGTGTTTGTAAAACTGTGTCTTATGTACAAGATATTCTCTCAATATTGAAATGCAGAGCGATTCTTCTGTTACTTTGGAAGAATAGTTCTGAGATAATTGCTTTTGAATAATGGAAGGATCTTTCACTTTAAAATACCTAACTTATGCCCTAACTATAATAAGTACGGTATGAAAAGTACAATATCGCCACTACGCAAAACTACATGAAGTCATGTTGGTAAGTAATGCATGCATTACACGGACGTCCCTATGAATGGATTTTATATATATTTGGTGAGAGTTAAAATAAGAGAAAAAACAAATATATCATGACTTCTCGAACCCCCCCCCCCCCCCAATTAACTCCCTCCACCGACAGCAAATTCAAATAATAAAACTTCCAGTATGAAATTTGAAGCTCCCGACATATTTTTATAAAATAGACCGAATTTATAATCGAATTTAAAAAATGATCTCGAAAATTTGACTTGAATAGTTAAAACATCATGATTCATTACTATTACCTCCTTCAATCTTCCTCGTCCATAATGAAATTTGAAACTTTTAATACACCTTCCAAAACTAGACAAAATTCTTAGTTGAACAAAAATGAATCACAAACATCTGACGATATTAGTTGAAACATCATGATATTTTACTGTTACCCCCTCCATTCACACTTTTTCATAATCAAATTTGAAATTCCTGTTATAAGATCTAAAACTAGACCAAATTCATAGTTGAACAAAAAAAGAATCACGAAAATCGGACGAGAATTGTGGCTTAACTAAGTTTGTAAATCGTCATATTTGGTTAGATATTCCAAAGACAAGCAGCTCCCACAGTTTGTCTCTGTTGAAAATATTGCATAAAATTTATTCACGAACTGTGTTGTCATCATGATAATTGACGTTTTTAATGATTTTAGACTAGTTTTCATCAAGATAATACAAAATATGTTTTTTAAGAACACTTATACACAAACTAGCTAGCCTTAAAATTCAAAAAGGGCGCGTGAAGTTGACCCCAATATGTCCGCCAATGCTCTCTTCAATTTGCATTAGGCGGCGTCTGAGATCCACGTACAGTTTTAGGGCCTTGTGACGTACTGACAATGTTTTTAAGACAGATCTGATAACCTCTAATCAATCAATACCTAGTTACTCATAAATTTGATAGATTTAAATCTCACGGTGTTCAATAACTCGGTTATTATAACAGTCATGGTTAGTTTATGAGTGAGGGGGGAAGTGGTGGTCCTGAACAGTCCTGAATCTGAGAAGCTCGAGATAGAGCGCAGCACGTAAAAAATGACCTTTATGATTTGCTACTTACTTATTTTCTTGCATATACGAGTATAACGGCAGTTGTGACGGACACAAGTTGTTTTTTCTGTTTTGTCGGTTATTTCTTTGTTTGTGTGTATCTTTATTATAACCATTTATTTATTAGGTAATCATATCATTTTCATTTTTGATCCGTACTGATGAGGTGATGGTGCAGGAAACGTAACATAATATCACTTGATAATTTAAACTTCACATTTGATTCAACTACTTTCGTAGTTCTTATAGTTAGGAGAAATAAGAAAAAGATAACTAGGAAGGTATGCAGGACATAATAGGATTACTTATTTTAAATAAAAAAATGAAATAGGAGGCACCAAGATTTGGGCATGGGAAACCAAAGTATGTACATACTAACATCTAGACAGTTATGTCTACATACATAAATTAATACTAAAATGTAACAATAATAAGTAATATCAAACAAAACTTAATGTTACACGTATGTTGTGGCACGTATGCCTTGACAGGGAAACAGCGTTGAATTGAGCAATTATAGCTCTCCATCTTATCTACTGTTAGTCGGTGGTACATGGAATGATGGAATAAGATCTCTTCTTCCATGCGGTGGTATCTCCATGTGCATGGAGTATGAAAGGACTCTCGGCTACGAGATGGTAGAGGAAGATAATTGACATTTGACAGAAATGTCATAAACAGTGGTTGTTTTATAGTGAATTTGTGGTAGGAAAACTAACAATAACGTGATTTTGTGATCCGATGTTTTTGTTTCCGAAAACTTACTAGGCATACCTTCTTATCAGACTATGTACGCGTTTAGTTAGCTTTGTTGGACATTTCAATATTTATTGTTTGAATTGGCTGAATCCAATCGTCAAAATGAAGTTGGATGAGAAGTTCTTTCTAGATGGGAATGACGAATTTTCCAACAGGCAGAAGAACGTTTTTGCTGCTCTGGATCAAATTAGTTCATCTCAACCAGAAAATCGTTATGTCCAAAGTGAAAACGAATTCAGGTGAGGTCCATACTTTAATGAGACATTTTGCCCGTAGGTAGGTGCAGTAGCCTGTGCAAGTTACAGAGCAACAACTGACTACAAATTTTATTACAACTCAAGAATGTCACCGTTTACCAAACAAATATGTATCCTAGAGTTGTTGAGGGTGAGAAAGAGAGATCAGCTTCTCGTATTAGTTCATTAGCTAAGCGCTTTCGCCTTTATTGGCCTCGTTAGAGTTTAGTTATATGTGGGGGTTGCTAGTGTTACAATTTCCATTTGGTAGTTTGCAGGTCTTGTAATTTTCTCTATATAAGTCTTTTTATATATGTCAGTGGTTAGGGGGGACCCATCCTCTTGTCTTTGTTTTATACTTGTTGCTGCTATACCTTTTAACATGTTGTTGTAGGTAAGGGGGGGGATAAAATACGCAAGATCTTGCATTAAGTGGTAATGACTTGTCGAGGGGGAATTTAAATTAAAAAAGTAAATACTTAGAGAGAAGCAGGACCTCATGAGAAAATTGCACTGATTAGATTGCACTGATGGATCCTTTTAAATCAAACAACTCAAGATGTCAATTTCATAAATATCCCCCAAACAGTGGGTGCTGTTACAGATGCTACCAAATAATCTGCAACAAAATATGTATAAATGCCATATTGTCCAACTACATAATACTCCCTGATGAGGCCTACATTGGCGAAAACGCTCGGAAGCAATAATAAACTGATGAGAAAACGTGCCTAACTCTACTCATCCCCTCACACCCCCTAACCATGAATTTTTAAATTATGAAAATAACCTGGAATAATTATTTCGAAACAATACCGCTAGGGAGCTAAATTTTATGTTAGCCCGATGAAATGTTCAGAAGGAAAGAGTTCACCTTAAAGAAGGCTTTATTGAACATAAAATGCAACAGTATGAGTAATTATAAGAAATTGGGTTTCCACAACAGTTTGATGTAAACAAGTAACCATATAACGCACATGCTAGTAAGTGTAATAATACTACACCCGATTAACATAAATTGTAGCAAGAAGGACCAGAACACTCATCGGTTGAATTTAATTCTTTAATAATGAAAAATGGTAAATATATACCTAAATTTGGTACCTTTAGAGTGATAAAGAACTAGGAAAACACCATAGCCGCAATGTAGATATAACGAAGGATATAAACTAAACCCAATCTCATTCTTCAATACCTCCTTACGTGGTCATAACAAGATTGATGTTATTTGAACAAGAATTAAGCTTTCGGAATATCTTGACTAATTAATTAATAATGGAAAAAATGGCAGTGTTCAATGACATTGATGAAGTAACAGAATCCCCTTCCCACATGGCGTTTTGAGAAGTGCGCAACTGGTGTTCTATTACTTATTGATGTCTCTTGACGATTTCACAAGTTTGTTAAATACCGCCATTTTTGCAGTTGTTAAATTGTTGGTAAGGCTTCATTGTTGTTAAATCGACTCCACCGACATTTGTCCCTGTTAATGCACTCAAACGTAACTTCGATTTCCCTCTCATTTTTATTTTTTTAATAGAACACCAAATTTTATCCATTTAATCAATATATTTTGGGGAACTAGTGTGACACTTTGAACCACATGCAATTTCGTTTTTCAGGGAAAGGAGAGCAGTTGTGGCATCAGGTCGGAAAGAAACGCGGGCCTTCTCAGGAAGAGAAAGTCTCTTCAAAGCTGAGCCTGCACCTCTCAAGCGCCGCAACACTGCTGCAAATCTAAATTTCGTTCCTGATTTCGTCAAACACCCAACCAAATGGAAGAAGTACGACCTCGGTGACGATGTTATGTCGGACAAAAGTAACAAAGCAGCGGCCATGACGTTCCTGAAAGAGATCAAACAGCGGAAAATCGAGAACCTCGAAGGCCCTTCCACATCCTCTATGCCTCCCCCCATCAAATTCAATCGTCATGTCAAATCAGATGGCTCAACGAAATCCGCCGACAAAGTTGACCCGATCGATAAACCCACATTTGTGGATGGAAAGCTCACTATGCCCGAGTATGTAGTCGGTGCTGAAAAGAAGAAAAAGAAATCGCCCAGGAAAGTGGGGGTTGTTGCTGTTGGCAATGCTGTCAAACTGGGCCATCTAGAGGAGGAAGAAGAGGAATCTTGAGCCTTGCGATCGTATTTTGTTATAATACCATGAATGTATCATACTATACTTATAGAACAACCTACTCATCTCATATTATATAAAACCGTAAAACTCTACTGATGTAGTGTAAATAAAATGTTGGATTTGAAGATGCACCTATTTTTAGAACCCATAATGTAGTTTAAAATACAGCAAGGCATTATAATAAATGCAAAATGCACATGAATACCTACTAGGTATTAGGTTTGGCAAATTATTTCAAAAGAAGCCTGGTTTTCTCGCTCGCTCGGTATGGCTGTATAGATCTGATGGTCTTTACTGTTGAGTGGGACATGTAGAATGATTGGAAACGGTGGATCACTAAGGGTGATTTGATATGTGTAGAGGATGCTGCTCGCTTCGCTCACTCTCAGTTGGATGTATAGATGCGATGGGATATAAATAGTCCATCCCAAACTCGTAGGAAAAACCCCGTTGAAATCCGACGTGTATAAGGGCCTTGTATTATCATTTGGACTCAGCATTACTGTGTATCGTCTGGAAACTGGAATAAAACACACACACACACACATATATATATATATATATATATATATATATATATATATATACACAGGGTGCGGCAGAGAGGACGGATGGTTTTAAAAAAATCATAAAATAGTTAATTTTTACTCAAAAACAAATTTATTGATGCAATCAGGTTCGCAAGGAAATAGCATTTGAGACAGTCAAGTGTGAAAAATAACATCAGGCATGTGGTGGCCGAAATTTTGATGCAGTGCTGGAGGCGTTCTTGGAAGTTCACGTAGACTCTCTCCAACATAACGCTATGTCGAAATGATCACCAACTTCTTTTTCCCTGAATTACGACGGCGACGTGTTCCAACCCGACGTGTGTGGTTCCAGCAGGATGGGGCGACCGCCCACACAGCCAGAGCATCAATGGACGATATTCGCCCTCTCTTCCCTGGTCGCCTTATTTCCAGGTTTAGCGATGTTCATTGGCCTCCTCGGTCCCCAGATTTATCCATATGCGATTTTTTCTTATCGGGACACCTCAAGGCTTAGAGTATACGAGAATAAGCCCCGAACTCTGGACGAATTGACGGACGCAATTCGCGTGGAAGTCGCCCAAGTTGAGAGAGTATGTTGGAGATAACGCCTCCAGCACTGCATCAACAATTTCGGCCACCACATGCCTGATGTGATTTTTCACACTTGACTGTCTCAAATGCTATTTCCTTGCGAACCTGATTGCATCAATAAATTTGTTTTTGAGTAAAAATTAACTATTTTATGATTTTTTAAAACCGTCCGTCCTCTCTGCCACACCCTGTATATATATGTGAAAAAGCGTTAGGTAAACTCTAGGATTCGTTTCAGAATGCCTCAAAAGGGATTTCAATGAAAAAAATGTTCAAAAATATGTATTTTAAAAAATTTTGAGCCATTGCAATAGCTTCATTTTCTCCAAAAGAGTAAAGGAAAGATAATTCTACTATCTAACACGTGAAGTCCCATCAAATTCATTGCCTTCCAACAACGACTTTGGAAGAGCATCCCCTACATTCATATTCTACCACTACATTACATTCACATTCGTGCTGATGATTTTTTCTTTCCCAACACCTGAGCCGTTCTTGAGCGCAAACGGTTGGTCTTACAATGCTCCCGGTGGTAGCATTCAACTCATTGAAATTATTTCTATTTAAATGAATTTAAAAGTTCCAGTCATGCCGAATTACGAGCGAGTTTTCGTAAAATATCGTATTATATTTTTTAAACTGTTTCATTTTGAACATATTGAGTGCAAGGAAACTATCAATTTTATGACAGAAAAACTCTTTCTAAATAATAATCTGCTGTTAAAACAAAGATTTTGTATTTTAAGCATTTTTTGCAGTTTCTTTAGATTTTTAGTACAACTTAATGAAAATTAAGTAAAAATTTCAGCAGAATTTCTTTAATGTTCTAGAATTTCTAGATCATAGTTGATAAACTTATTTTGAGTAATATTCTGCTGAAAAAAATAAAAATTTAATAATTAGTAGACGTTTTTGTCATTTTTTGAAATCTGAACTGTTTACTGTGCTCAAAAAGAGCTGCCCAACGAATTCATCCTTTCTTTTGGAATGCTAGATTTCAATTTTACGGAGAGTTATCTCCTTGAATGACACACACATATCGGTGCATATGAAAAAGCGCAAAGTTCAGGGATCGTTCCAACAGCTTCATTTTCTAAGAAAATTTGTCACAAAAAAATGTACCCTTTTATTTCCAGGGGTTTTGAGTTGTCGACTTTTTAGTACTTACACCCTTAAATTTCACCTTGAAGTTTATCAAAGGTATTACTAGCATATCTTCAGTAGATTTTTGAGCCAACTTTCATAAACATCGGTCCAATAGTTTCGGGAAAAAGCTTCAAACGGCGGACGGACGGGTTTATTATAAAATTTTATTAAATTAGATAACAAGTATTTTGAGATGTTAAACAACAAATTTTGATGGGGGGGTTAAAATTGTTTTTCTTGGTCGAGATTACAAAGATTTGTTATTGAATTATTCATTCGCGAATGAAGCCAAATACCTGGTCATGACGGTAAACGCCAAGCTCAGGTGGAAGGAACATGTCAAAAAGAAGAGGACTAAGCTCGCATTGAAACTTAGAAGGATGTATTGGCTAATCGGCCGACGATCCACCATGACCATTGGTAACAAGCTGCTTCTTTACAATCAAGTACTCAAGCCAGTTTGGATGTATGGAGCTCAGTTGTGGGGCTGCACAGCTCCAACCAATAGACAGATCAACGTATCCAGAAGTCTGTACAACGATGTATCACTGATGCGCCGGGGTACCGTAAAGTGGGGTGACTTGGTACAACTTCGAACTTCAACAGGTTGTACATGTGTCAAAAATCAATAATAAAGTGATAACTTTTGTTTTGAAACATGTTACGCTACTTCTTCTGCAGAACCCACCTTTTGAAATTGTTTTATTTGCACCCTTTGTATTTTTAATTTTTTTAAAGTGCTAATTTCCAAGTCACCCCGTGGGTGACTTGGAAACCCCATTCCAAACGCCTTAGTTTTCATTTGTACATACTCCAGGGGCGTCATGGAACTCTGCTATGATTTTTTAAAGAGGTTGTAACAGAAATTCCATTAAAAAAAAAAGGATTTTATTATTAAATCACCAAAACCATAAATTATCACAGAAGTTGGATAAAAAAAATTCAGATTTCTTTAAATTCACGTATTTTAACACCTTTCACATTCAAATATTGCTGCACAACCCCTCTGACGTGCATAGATGTAAATGGAAAACCCCACTCATATGCGATATCCAAATTTTTGCAGATGTAATTCTCTCCTTTTATTGATAAAATACATTGGCCTCCATGTTTTTTGAGGTTCAGATTACACATTTTACGTGATAATGTGGATACAACTATCCCATACAATCTACTTGCATGTCTTAGCTTCATGTTCTTGTTTTTTATATCAGAAACTGCCTTTTGAAGTGTTGCTTGGTCATAATCCATATACTTCCTCCTCCCCCCCCCCCCCCCCCACTTTCTTTTTGTATGTCCTCATAATGCCTGGAAACATTTTTTTAAACCAATTAGTAACCTACAACTACACAAAATGCACTATTTGGCTGAAAAATAATGAATCAGAATGTTGGGGTAACTTGGATCGGGGTTTCCAAGTCACCCCGACATATGGAGTTTTTTGTTTACAAAATTATGAAAAAACAACCATGCATTAACGGGGGTGATGGCTTCGGCTTTTGAAAGTATGTATCCACAGTAATCTCCCCTGAGAGTCTCGTCACCCTCGGACTGACATTTAGTAACAAACGAACCTACGTTTGTTGTACTTCAAAAGTGCGGATAATACGATACAATATTCATAATTTAAAAAATCCAAGAAATAATTACTTTTATGAGCCCAACTTCATGCCACAAAATAGCCAAGAAACAGACAAAGAGAATCCGACCTCAAACAGCTGATAAATATTTATTCAGGACTGCCAACACACCAACAAAAAAATTTCGCCCAACTGATCCAAGTCACCCCACTTGACGGTACTTCCGAAATGAGGCACTCCACCGTGAACTTCAAGTTGACAGTGTGGATGAGGTGATCAAAAAGCGAGCAACGGCTCATCTTGCCAGACTAAAAGATCATGTGAATGAGGAAGCTGTAAAGCTCCTGGATGTGCAAGATCTAACTCGACGCCTTAAGCGTTTGAAACCGCATGAGCTTGTGTAGGAAGTGAATGCGATATGTTCGTGAGACAAGGGACAAAGTTATGCATCTCAGGTCCTGAATAGTGTATTGTAGTAATATAAGTCAGATTTATATTCTTAATGAAATTACTCGGTGCACTAAAAGCTTAAAAATAATAATAATAATAATAATACTTTCAAAAACCTAAGTAGGTACATGGTTATTTCATTTCAAGATGAAAAGTGGGGGTCAGTAAAGTAAAATGCGTTCAACACATAGAAATAAATATTTATTAGCTCATTTTATTGATATTCGTCCATAAATATGAATTCAATTGTTTTACAGTGAATTTTTTAAAACATGCCACGCAATGACAGGAAAAATAATGTTAAAAAAAATGACTAACTTTTAAACATCTCACACATCTTATCAAAAAAACAAAAGTCCTCGCCTACTCCTCGATTCCGAAGGAAGTACTCTATTTTTAAGGCCTCTCCAGATAAGTTTGCACGACCAAACTCATTTTTTCAATGTTGTCTCCTTTGTTACCCCAGAAGTAACATTTGAATATAACAAAAACGAAGGGACCATTCATTATTATTTGAACTAGTTTTGTCTCAAAGGTACCATCAAGTATTGTCAATTCTTTGAAAAACGTCTTAAAATAAAATTTTACTCAAGAATTGTTTTTGTTTTAAATACAAAAGACGACGAAAAGTTACATTTGAATGGCGATTTTAGATGGGCGAATCCAGCGTTTATGTACTCCCTAAATAAAAATTTATTTCCACATATTATAATTATGTATTTTCAAGATATCAATATTTTTGTATTATTTTTTTTCTTTCTTCAAATTCTAGAATGTTATATACATCAATACAATAAAAGCCTTATAGAATAATTAGTAAATAAATTACAATATGAAAGGGAAGTAGAGTATGTACATGTTTCCAAAATTAAAAAAGGAAACTATAGAGAAAAGTGACGCATTACCGACACTTAAAAAGTGGACTTTATCGAATTGCATCGATCATTTTGAAAAATAGCAAGCGATGGGGGATGTCCTCGCATGGCTGAAAGCAATGCCGTTTATTTTTTTTATAATTACGACGATTTTAAACAATATTTACATTACATAGAGACTGATGAGAAACGTCATTACAGGATGATGAAAACCAAAAACGTATATAGGCTCGTAAGAAATTCGTTTTAGGATTTTGGGTCTACTCATAGAGTGGGCACAAGGAAAACCTGGCGACTTTAAGAAAAATTGTTAATAAACGAATTTTGGGTAGTTAGGTTTTTGGGAACATTTAGATAATACAAAGTCAACGTAACATCGCACTAGGTTCTCGTAAATATTAAAAATATCCATACGCCATCCACTGCCTATCGTTTTATTCTCGTAGGGTATTTATAAAGCCTACATAAATTACACGTACTCTTTCACAATTCGTAGATTCAGGTACACATTCAATCCTTTTCTATCAATCGACGTTCAGATTAAAAAAAAAAAAAAAGACATGGAATTAAAAACAAGAATGAAACGGAGAACTTCCTTATTTCCCCGTTGAAAAATGTCAGGGTAATAAAACTTTCCTACCAACTTGCAATAATTGTAATAAGCTTATTGTTCTATCGAAATGCTTTCTAGGCGAAGGAGAAATCCGGGCACAGGTTCTGTCACTTTTTAAACCGCAAATCAGGGGGTAGGCCAACCCATACCCAGCGAGAGCCTCAGGGGAAGATTGTTTGTGAAGGTGAGGACGTTTCACACCCGCCTGTTTGCACGGCTGAGGATGTTTCATACCCAAACATTAAGATTTGTCGGATAACATTGAAATTTGTTAAAATAATTTCATTTAAACTAAGGCTTTTCAACGCGAAAGATTCACAAATTGACGATTTATTGACACACATCGCATGGAAATAAATGGTGGTAGTTCGGTGTGCGTTCTATGAACCGGCTGCGATCTGAGGGTCCCGTCATGCTCTGGCTCACGCCAGCCTGCGATCTATGTGTGCAAAAGTCAAAGTTAACAATGCAATCTTTTCGTATGAAATCTTATCTCCTTAATACTTCGTTTTATTCTACGTGACAAAAACTGTGATAATGCCTGTGATGTTGTTTTGTGATTTTTACTGTGATATTGTGTCAAGTGACATATAGTGTCATAAATATTTAGTAGACCGAGGATTGTTGTTAAACGAGGAAGATAACGCAGACTGCCATAAATGCGGAACTACAATGGTGGTGAAAAGACGGAAAAATCGTAGTGGGGAGTGGGTCCCTACTTTTTTCTGACCAAAAACGGACTGCCAGACAACGAGATCGGCTAGGACGGGAAATAGTTTTTTCCATTACACCGATTTGAATGGGCGTTGTCACAGCAACTTGACTCTATGCCAAATTATGGAACTAATTTTTAAAAATGAGAGGGGTTCCTCAGCACCATTTGCAGTCACACCTTGACCATTACTGCTGGAAACTGTATCGTGCAGACAGTCCTGACCTCTTCGTAGCCCTGTTGGAAGACATCAGAAGCATTTGTGCATAAGGTAAGATCACTTGTAATGATTTTTTGTCATTTACATTGAAACTGTGGGGTTAGAGCGCACACCAAACTTGAAGCGGGGCGATAGAGCGCACCCCGAACCAGAAACGGTAGAAAGCAGACCGAACTAGCACCAAATAAATAGTACTTGCACAGTAATAACTTACCACTTCATTCTAAGGCCTTTGTCCCATTCCTATGTATCATTATCAGGAGTAACTCTCGCTGGGTATGAAATGGGAAACGGGGTTGAGAGTTTGGGGTATGAATCGGTATTGGGGTGCTTGAAAGTTGGGGTGAGTCCGGCCTCCATTTTCCTGCTGGGTATGGGTTGTCCTACTCCGGCAAATCAAAAACCCAAATCTTGAACTATACTTTTATACGTAAAGTGAGCTTTAAAATTATTATTTTGTTAACCTTTACACAATCCAATCGTATAAAAGTTTGCGTATACATTTTTTTTAGAGAAAGGTTTATTTTGTTACAGAAATAGAATTGATTCTGTATCCCATTTCGTGTGATGCATCGTTGTGTATTTTATAACTTAAGTGTTAACATCGGATAACTCAGCTCCTCCGAACATTCACGTCCATCATGTAATTGGAATTAAAACGCAAAAAAAACAGTTATTTAATCGCATTTACAGTTACAGGGGAGAGACGATGAGTATGACAAATGCCTTGAATGGGGCTCCGAAATAATAAGGTCCACCGCTAGGAGAGCCAGGGGGCAAAGCAAAATCGGACTACTAGGTCGTAAGAAATAGACATAAGAAACTCACGTTTGCGCATGCGCACATGCCATTGTTGATCCGACACCAATCAAATTTATAGGGAACCATCTAGAAGCTAACCCACAAAATCCCTGAAAATTTCATCAAAATCGGGTCATTAGTCTCGGAGGTTCACATGTGTCAACCAATTTTAGTTTTGCGCATGCACGATGGTCTTAATCAATCGCAATAAAACTCATAGAGCACTTTTCTGATATGTATAACCAACTACGCTCCGAGTTTCAACAAAATCGGACTCATAGATCGTAAGAAAACGACGTTATAAGAAATTTACGTTTGCACTTGCGCTGACGTCATTATTGATTGGATTGCGATAAAATTTATAAGGAATCATCTAGAAGCTGATCCACGCAATCCCTGAAAATTTCAACAAAATCGAACGATAATTGGGAATTCCTAGTGCTTTTGAATGGGAATAGTCGTGTTGGTGTCCCACACGGAGGTGGTGAGCTTCTCCACCTGCTCAACGCGTAGACAGTGTTCCAATAGTATAGTTCGTTGGTGTGATCATGCGAAGATATCTTATACCATGAATTTTCAGCATTTTAAAAGAGGCTAATCAAAACGCACTGTCTGAAAAATGGAAGCCAAGGTCGGCAGTTGATGGATGGGTGTGTTTGAAACTCCAGTTTCAATTATCCCAGCGGTTTCCCTGCGACTTCGGGATTTAAGAAAACAAAAGTCGACAATGGAGTATGATGCTACCCTTCCGTTGCTGAGAGTATGGGGGAGCAGTAAGACGTTTGGGAATGTGGAAGACATCTAAATGCTCCACAGTTCAAAGAATCTTGAGTTGAAGGTTTTCATACTGAATTGTATTAATCTCACATTCCAATAATAAGATGGACGGAAGAAGTTGAGTAGGTAATAAAATTATGAACCCAGTGAATTCCTTATCAATATTTAGAACTGCAGCCCACTTCTTCTCTCAATATACGAATATTCTAGATGATAATTATAACGAGACTCTAGACCCTGACTTGCTTTTTAGTTGAAGTACCCACCGCATGGCATTCCCAGCGCTCCAGTCACCATGAGATGTTACACAGATCAGTGGTCTGGATGCTCACTACACTTTCTCAACTCAAAAATACATAACATAAAGTAGTTTATCCCTCAGTAAAAATTCAGATTAGTTGGACAAATAGATAAGTATCAGGGTGGCACAACGATAACAGTGGGGCCTGGTGGAAGATAATAGAATGATAGCGCTAAGTCTAGATCGCTAGGAATGCCACGCGGTAGTCGAACTAGAGTCTCGTATTATAATTATACAGGTGAGATTTCTTTTGGTGAGAAATAACTACCGCAATCTGGTACTGAAAAAGTTATTGAACTAGTATTGAACAGAAAAGTGAATTTAGCACTTTTGTAAAAGTTGCCAACATAGGTTAGGGCAAGATAGAAAGTTTTTATCAAAACGCTTAGTGCTTCATACTAGTTCCAAGTATGAATGGAAAGAAAAATTTTGTTTCATGATGGGAATGATTTTTACCTCTTTTGTCATGTAAGTTTGGTTATATATATTTTATGCTACCTATATGAATATTAGATACATGCAAGTGGCGTCAGTGTCATGTGAAATATTTCAGTACATATGAACAACCAATTTTTAGCAGTGTATGAGCATGTATGACAGATAGTAGGTTGAAAATTGTATTAGCAGAGCGGAAACATTATTCAAGATTTAGAACATTCTCTGGTAGGTAAAAATACGGCGGTATGAGGAAAAATCATTGTTGTACTCTCAGTTACACATCCAATTAAACTACAGAACCATGGCCGGAGATTGGTGGGTAGGAAAAGGGTACAGCCTTCAGGGGAACTGCCGATGCCCCGAGCCCTTTCCAATTTAGGTTTAAATTTAAATTTGGATTAAAATCGAACGGTTCTTTCGACGTAACAGCCATATCGTAGTTCGTGTATCATTTCAAATGGAAACATACAGCCCAAGTATTTTCTTAACTTCAGAGTAGGTATCATTAACAAGTGCCAATGGCAAAATGGAGAAAAACAAATTGTTCTCTGTACCTAATTTTGTAAAAAAAAAAAAAAAGATCAACATAAAACATTACAGAGTGGGGTTTCGTCAAAAGTCAACCTTACAAACGTCAGGCTTAAGTTAGCTTTTTTTCGATTTTATTCACAACAACTTACAATTAATGAGTAAGTGAAAGTGACAAATAGAACATTGGGAAGTTGACTGGAATAGAGGAACGTTTTTACGAGCAGAAAAACCCCAATTTTTTCATCAATTCTCAATAAAGAGGGAGGTTCAATACATCATTACTCGTACAACCATTACTGTATTTTGATGTAGTTTACTACAATTTAACAATTTTGGCGTAAAATACTAAACGATGGGCGATTCCGCAGTAATAATATTATGTAAAATTCGTTGAATCATTATTCACCAGCATATTTCTCATCTTAAACAAATCCTAAATAACCAACTATAAAAGCATGGAACATGCATCAAGGATTCAGTAGGCAGTTGGTGCTGATATTCGTCTTCAACAGGCCCCAGAACTCCCTTTCAATTTACAGCATTGTAGGTAGTATTTTTTTCGTTTAATAATTTAAGCCGTGTTGCGGCCCAACAATATTAGATACCCGACAGAGTTAGGACTCGTGCCCTTACTTACAAAGGAGAAATTTATCTTAGGTAACAACGCTCCAACCAGATAAGCTATGAGGCCGATTTAATCAAACCTCTTGACTGCGGAAGTATTCCTTGAACGTAACAGCCGCACCTCAACCAGATTAGCATCTAGGTCTCAGACTAACTAGAGTAATCTAAGAAAATTTAGAGTTAGAAGATTGCATCCATTCTGGGGGATGCTGAATTTAATACCTTTCCTTAATATGTAAATAATGATGTTTGTATATTTATGTGTGTTTCATTCCAGACAATATGGATATGGCCCTGGAATAAAAAAAGGAGCTTCGCTAAATTCAATAATTAGGTCTGTACCTAGTTTGAAGATAATTTTTGGTGCACAATAATGAGTTTAAAAGAGAATCAAAGCTCTCAAAATAGGTAACAAGAACTTTGAAAACGGCAAATAAATCTTAGTTTGCTAAAACAGCCAAATAACAGTTAGCGGAAATAGTTATAATTCATTCTAGGAGTACTTTCTTGGATGAGCTTGAAAGACTTTTGAAAAATTTCTAGTACAAAAGTATGCTTAACATATAAAAAATAGTTTAAAATCAGCAAATTAAAAATCGTTATTAAAAATTTCCGTCTTGAAAAATTTGCACATGAGGTCATGCTGCATAGCAGGAACTATTCTAATTAAATTCATTTTTTGTTTCTAGCTTACTAGGAATAGGTGTTTTTTTGCGCTATGTGACGTAAAAATGTAATGGCTGCCATACACGACGAGAATGGGTTTAATTTCAACAAACTGCCGGGCATCGAACGAAATCTTGACTCGACCGCTTATCAGTGAGCCATATCATTTTCCTGGGAAAGGAAAAACAACACGAACATCGGCTCTGTCATAGATCAGATTGATGTGTATAGATTGGTGGTCTGGTTAATTGCAAGCTCACATCTCAAAAATGAAAAAAAAAAAAAAAATCATTTTAGTAAAATACGGACAAATAAGTAGATGATGCTTTTCTTGTGCCCCGTGAAAACACAATGGCGTATTGATAAGCGGTCGAGGTGTTGGGATAGTCGAATCGGAATCTCGTTCGATCAACCGGCTAGCTGGAAGGGAACATTTTCTTTTGTTATTAATGGAGTAACTATTGACACCTGTAGCAAATGTATGTTTTCTCGTCCATTCTCAAATAATTATGTCAGTATTTAAGGAGCGAATTTTAATTCGTTCATTAGGTGGAAGAGTGAATCAACAACCTCTATAAGGCTCTTCAACAACCACACTATACACCTAACTATCAAGGTTGGCAAGTTGTGACTCCACTCCTCCATTCTTTGGGTATGGATATTTATCCACCATACCTAGGTGTTTCTTTGATCACATGTTATGGGTGAAATATATTATTCTGTTCTTGGTTAATGAACCTAAATGTTCTTATTTCAATATAATTGCCAATCACAGCAAATTTTAATACAAACTTCACGTTTGTCACGAAAATTATGATTCTACGGAAGCAAGTTACCAGAAAAACTCGCACAACACCATGTCATCACTACTTTTGCCGGTAGTTATGAAACATGATACTTCCAACAATATCTTCCCCGAAATCATTTCATCAGCATATTCATTGAATTGAGAAATGAGAAACATATCTGAATGGTTCATAGGCGATACAGTCCTCGAACGATTCGAAAACAATCCCAAAATCCTCAAATACCAGCATCCAAAGAATCAGCGGGGCTTCCTGTTTTATTGCCTCAAGTACCTCGGTAACCGCAAGTGCATCGGTGGAGGGCTACATTTTCTCTTCTTGCTGGACTGATTGTAGCTGACTTTTTTTGTTTTGGTATTAAGCATCCTACCAGCCAGATGGAGAATGGAATCTTCTGTTCAACGGTCCGCCGGACACTCCGGACAGACCGTGTATGGTGGGCTTAAACACAATTTCGTAACGTTTTCAGGTTGGTGGCAATGCAGAAGCGTGTTTCATGCTTTTGAAAAGAGAACACGTTGATGAGCGGTTGGTATTTCATTCAGATATATAAGGCCTGTTTCACACGTATACAGTTTGATTCGGTTCGGTCCCTATTCGATTTGTTTCCTGCCGCCGTTCGTTCGTTCACATGCATGAGGTTCCTATCAGGTTCGTATTCGTTCAGGGTTCAGTAGAGTTCAGTCCACAATAGAGAGAAGTTGGATTATTGCCATGCTGTTTCTCCACAGAAGAATAAAGAAAAAAAGAACATATACCAGAATTCTTTGGGAGCATACTCTAATCAGCAGACGAATGGAGTTTGGAGTGTTTTACACAATTTTCCCTAAGTTGAGGGAAAACGAAGAAAAATTTTTCTTCTACTTCAGGATGTCAACAAGATCATTTGATGAACTGCACGTGAAGCTGGTCTACGATGCACTGCTGTATCAATTGATCCGTATCCACTTCATTCACAACACTTATTTTTGATTTAAAAAATCAGCTCGAGACACGACAGTTATTTTGTTCTGAACAAGGAAACCGAAACTAAACCTTATCTGAACCTTGCAACTGTGTACCTTGGACTCGAGTATGATCCGAATTGAAACTGAAAGGAACCAATTCGTGTCGAGGGGGCGTTCGGTGCTATGCGGTTTCTATTAGGTTGCTGTTAAGCCAGAATACACACGCACAGCCGAAAACAAATTGAATAGGGGCCGAACCGATTGAAACTGTATTCATGTGTGAAACAAGGCTAATGGGTATTGAACATCGAATGCGAACTAGTGAGGATTGAACATTGAATGCTAACAAGAGTGTGCTGATTGATACAGTTGTTGTTTAACGTTTATTTTGGAAACGTGAGTGATCTAACCCCAGCCATGATGGGATTGTCATGAGATGAAAAACCACTTGCCACATTTTTCAGGAGAGCGCTTCAAAGTTGTTCACACATCCTGCGACAATATAGTAGGTAAAATAATTAAATTGCAACTACATTTTTGGGTTAAAACAAATGAATGTGTCGACATCAAACAAACCGGAAATGCATCAATTTCATCCAAGTTTTCCAACAAAAGGTCAATGATGGTACCGGTTCTTGGTAGACATGAACCCGCAACAACAGTATCGCGTACTTGAATTGCTTCCAATCAAGTCACTTCTCAAGCGGAAGGGGTCGAAATGAACCTAGAGGATGGCGCTCCACTCCCGATACCAGAGGATTGAGTTAAAAGAAAATACCTTCGAAACTGTACCGTGGAGAACCCAAACCTAATCTTTAATATCTAATTTCAAATATATATCTATGTTTTCAAAAAATACGATTGATAGCAGAGAGAATCGGGTGAAGCTAATAATGATTTCCGTGAAAACAAAAATAATGGATATGAAAAGACGTTGTGAGAAGGATAGCCCTAAAGAAGTGATTGATCTTATCCGACAGTTGAGCATTCACCACGCACGCTCCTCCAACCAAATTGAGAAGATAGTTACTGCACCTCCTCTCCACAATTTGAATCTGGTGGAAAGTGCCGAGTGTGGGCACCTTGAACTGGAATGTTTACAAAATAATAGGAAAAGTTCGTCTATTACGTGTTTCCTTTTCTTAGTTTGATCCCAATCTTTTTTTCTAGCTTAGTATTTACTATTAGTAGGTAGATAAAAGATTTTGTCAATACCCATGTCATGGCTCAACGAAAACACCTAGTATTATGAAGCAGTATTCTGTTTCTCATGACTCGGGCACTACTAACCTACAACTGGGTCTCTCATCGGTGCTGGCCAGTGTAAAATTACGTCAGTATCCATCTTTTCATTCTTCAAACATCGATGTAAAAACTGACATTAGTTCCTCTCGTTTAATTCTGAACCTCCCACTTTAGTCCATTCACAAAATATTTACTGTTGTCAATCCGCTCACGATTCCTCATCCCAGAGAGTCTTGTGACAACAAGCATTTCGAAAAGTACGTAGCTGTAGCTTACACTTACTCTTCTCTACCATGCCATCATACAATTATAACTAGGTAAATGTAATTTCACTGTACATAACATATACATGCCCGTGCTCATATAAAACGTAATGGGCCGAAGCCTACAATTTTTATTTTATTTACAATATTTGTTTTTTCTTAACAATTTCATCAATTAAAATTGCTTTTAAACCTAAATTTGAATTAAATTCACAGTGTAGAGCTATAATATTATTAACAGTCTTTTGGTACACTAAAAACGCCGTTCAAACATCACGAAGCTATAAAAAAAGTTCAATGCTAATCTTTCTTTCTCAATTGAATCTTTTTGTTTTAGGCAGTTCAGCTAAAAATGAGTTTGACGTAACCCGGATGGCCTTCAAGAGGTGTGGCACAAAATGGGCAGAAGGAATCGAATGCGGAGGTGCCGTGAGGGATTGGTACATTAGCCCAGTATCTGAAAAAATATAAATAACATAATTTATTAAAACTTATTATGTACCTATTTGAGTAGTTACGTACATTCACATTAATAGTATGTTTTAATATTCTCCAAGATTCAGGAAGGCCTTCTTTAAGGAAACCAGTGGTGCAGTACAACAGATCTAGCCTGGCATTTGGGACTGGTGAGTCCGAAAGGGAAGGGGGCAGAAAATCCTTACTATTTCTAATATCAAAACATTGACGCGGGCCGCCCAATGTCCACACAAGCGCAGTTATAGAGGTCGGGGCCCTGTCTTTCCCGACCGATGTTTTCAGCCGTGAGAGTACCTCCACGATTTCTACCTAGAGCCCATGTGCCATCTGTTCAACTGTACATGAATGGTTTCAACTCCAGATTTTGTAGGACTCGGAAACACAAACATAGAAAGTTGTTAGGACACGTAAACAAGCAACAGGTAGCGAACTTGAAGGAGCTCCAGTGAACTAGTGAACCTATTAAAGAACTACTATTTCTCTTGGGCCTACAGGAGCCTCTACCTTCCCCATTTACTCATCACTCAGCTAGACCTACTTCAACTTCTATGTTCGCAGAAGAGAGGTTATGGGCTGTTCTACTGTTAAGGAGGCTCTAGACGACCAATCTGCTTGACCAAATGTTGAGTCAACCGATTGACCCCCGCTTCAATCCCCCCCCCAATCTTTAGATCGAAATTCCCTCAGAAAGAGTGCATACCGAGGTTTCTTTTTTCGAACCTGTTGCTCAAAATAGAGACTCTCGGACGTGGTTTCAAATACCGTGGTTGCCCTCAAGGGAAACCGTCTACTGGATCCGTCTACTGAGGGATGAAGAGGAATGAGCCGATAACATGATGAATTAAAAATTGCCACTAGAGGTAGTTAAATCAAACTTAGGAAAAATACTAAAAATAATACTATGTGATAATTCAAATAAGAATAGCTGGGTTCTTTTCCATGCTTGAAGTTTCATTACTTCTCAGACTTCTTGAAATAAACAATAATATAAAAGAATGAGATTTCCATGAAATAAAATTACTATTTATACTAACTTGACGGTCTTTTCAGTAGCTATGTGGCCACAAGGATTAAATGCGAAGAACACTGGTGGGCCGGCATCTACGTAAAACGCCGGTTCGATTCCCATCGATAGTTTTACAATTGGTCCAGTCTGAAATGATGAAATATCACGATCAATAGAATATCATAGAACATGTTTTCCCGTCTGAAGAAAGTAAGCAGTAACCAAATATGTTTATCTAAGAAACTTTTGAATATTGAATATTTGAATATTATTTTAAAATATCGAATATTGTGAAAGGGCAATTCAAATTGTGGGTTGGAGTAGAAGATTATGTTGGCTGGATAATAATTGGAATGTTACAATGGATTTGAAAATGAGGTATATAAAACTGGTAATAAGATCATTCTGTGAGACCCTTACGAAATAATGGTTGAAACTTTAGTCATTGACATTTCTCAAAAGCTAATACAGTTTGGAGTTTTAAACTATAAAATAGAACAATAAAAAAATTATGTACAATGCTGAAAAATATACTTAAATTTCATTAAAATTTGCTTAAAAAATCTATAAAAACTGCAAAAAAAAAAGCTAAAAATTCAAAACCTCTTTTTGAAACGAAGATTAGCATTTAGAATACGTTTTTTGCCATAAAATTAATATTTATCAATTACCTTGCACTCAAAAAGCTCAAATTAAAAAACAATTTAAAATTATATAATACGATAATATTTACTAAAATTCGCTCATATGATCATGCATGACTGAAACTTTCCCTTTTCGCAAGGATTTTTTGAGAACTCATAAATTCACAGGTTCTGATGTATGTGCAGTCCTCTTCTTGTTTCCTTAATTCCTAAAAGGATCATAGAGCCTCAATGAAGTGATCCCACCTCCCGGTATCAGCTTGCCTTGCTTCTGTCTTGATGGATCGTTTTCAAGTTATTCTGGGTCGCCCTCTCTCACGATATCCTTGAGGGTTTCAGTCTATTCTACTGCATCGTCTGCTTTTCTTAACTTGCGCGGGCCCGTCGCTCCCACTCTGCATACCTTCATTTTTCATCAACTTCGTTCTCCTGGGCTCTCGATGCCTACGCAGTTGTGACCTGCAATGGACCTCGCTACCCTTCTGTGGAGCAGAAATCAGCAACATCTCAGATGTGCTGCTTGAAGGCCTATTGGATCAGAATTCGACCTCTAGACGTTTTTGGGTCCATCTTTGGGTACTTACATTCTTTGTTTCTGTCCTCTCTTGATAAATTTTTCCTGGATTCATCGTTGAATTCTCCCACAGCCTAGGCCACCTCCATCCAAGTTCTATCTTTTTCCACTCTGTCCTTATAAGAACTATCACTCTTATCCCATAGGGACGGGATACCCACGAACCTCTTCAATCATTCGATCGATATCCATAACGATGGATATGGTGATGGATATGATGTCAAAAATCAAACTCAGTTTGAAATAACCAAAAAACGCCCGTCCCCGTCCGCGGCAGATGTAGGACTAGAGATTCATTTCTATCTGTTCGCCACTCCCGGTGGGCCCGCCCCGTCAGTTGCGGGCACCGAGCTCTCGCAACATGCTGCGGGCGAAATTTTAGCGCTCTCGCTCCATCGATACCCCCGGGTTCTCCAAAAATGCGGACCCGCTGCAAGGCGCGGGCCGGGCCCGCACCCGTCAGGTGTAAGCCCCGCCTGAGGGTTCTATTCTACTGCATCGTCAGCTTTTCTTAAGATGTGACCTATCCACCTCCATTCTCTTCTTTTTATATCAACAGATTAGGTTGCTGCCTGGATCTTTCCAGTAATTTACACCGAAAATTACATCTAACCACCATATCCACAGGATTCAACGGTTGACAAAAACCAAGGACACTGTTTTTGTAATATTCCAGGCTCCCAGGCATAAAGGAATACGCGATCCTCCCGCATGCCTTTACGAGTATATCCTCCTTAATCATCTTATCGATTACGTTTTTATGCTATTTTACTTATTGATTCTGAGGACCGTTTGGTTAAACAAGTTTCCAAATTGATCTCATCCCCAGAATGGTTCCGTCCTTAGAGGAATACACCTATAGTAAACATTATAACATCGTTCAACAGCAAACGTACCTTGAAACACATTGAGCAAGTCCTAGAATTAGTCCCTTTCTCCACCCCCCAATCATGGAGGCCTTGGACATGACCGCAGTTCAAGTAAACATAGGGCTGTTTCTCCGAGTCGTTGTTGGATTTGCGGGGTATGACCAGCGTGTTGAGACCTACAGGGCAGGTCGGCCGCTCGGCGTTCACTTTGTCCACCAAACTCTCCAAGTACTCCCGAGTCTGCAATAAAAAGGAAACCTCTTTGTAATACCACCATAATAAATACCGTAAAATGGGGTGAAGGCGGACAAAAAAAGACGTTTTTTGAAGATATTCTCCTCCAGAAATTAAGCTAAATGCTTCCTGAGCTCAATGTAGCTTCCTTAAAATCTCCTCTTTCAGATGATTTGCCAAAATAAATTAAATTTTTTAAAAACTTTATTATCAACATGAAGTAGGATTTGGAACCAGGTGAGACAAAAACAGTGCGTAAAAACCCTTTAGCTACCCTAGGTGGTACCCCCTCTAGCTCCTGTTCCAAGTTGTCGAAGTATGAGTTTATAGATTCAGAACTTAAGCAGCTCTGGCCCTTTTGGTATTCTGCACAAATCTTTGGGTCAGTTGTGGATGACGACTGCGATGACGGTGTTTTCCTTGAATTTTTTGACGACTCTGCCGACATTATTCAAGTAACTCCTAACAATATCCCGGATATCAGTTTTGTTAAGTGGGAAACCCCAGTCAGCACAAGTTAGAAGCGTTTCTCAGAGTCCTTGTTCTTCCTAAGCTGAAAGAACAGTCTTACCACCGTGAGGTGCACACTGATGCCCTTAATGTGTGGCCAGATCGTGGTTTTGGGGACATTATATTTTTTCTGGAGCTCCCTGAGGCTTGTTTTTTTGGCTTTGTACTCCCTCAAGCCAGATTTTCCTAGCAATATTTGAACATCATCGTCGGGCTTACCTTCGTTAAATACCGCCAAAGGCATTGTCCGGGTTCACCCACCACAGTTGGTACTTAACACTAAAACGGCAACCAACAACACAAAAGTGTATGAAATTCCTTCACATTTTCAGGAATCCTAGACTATATTTACAAACAATCGCTGAACAAGAAATGCACAACTTATCAATAAGACGGACTGGGAGGAGAGCACTTATCACAATTACCAAAATCAGCCAAAAACAGGCAAACCACTCAAAAATTTCTGGAGACGCAGTGTTGCCCACAAACGAGCTCAAAACCATCTTGATACATCGAGTAGGAACCGGGACATGTGATACCATGCCGAAGACATCGATTCCAGAGCCTGGGGATGGAAAAATAACACTTTCAGCTGATAACCTTGTTTTGTCCGGCTTCACCCGCCATGTCCGCCTTCACCCCATTTTACGGTACCGAAATAAGGAGAAACAGACCACACAAAAACTTATCCATGTGAATAGGAAAAATTGTTCCACCATCAAATCATTTAGGGTGGGTTAATCGATTGTCAAGTTAACAGAAAGATAGCAATTAAGGATAAATCAAGGATATATGCGAGTGTCGTTTGTCAATGACGAGAAAAGCTATACAAGACGATCGGCATATATCAATGATACGAATTTACCACGCTCTACAACGAACGATTTCGACACTATTTTCTCCTTGAGTCACATTTTCTCATAACGTTTTCACAATGTAGTCATGGAAACTTGTTCTGGATTGTTTAGCCATTGGGAAAAGATGGTAGAACTTCGGCACATATGTATGGTACATATCCCAGCGCGTCTCGTCATCGCAGTGGCGACTAGTCGGGTTTTTCTGGGCTTGGCAATGCAAGACTAGATTCTTGCGAGATTCAATCCCTTTTGATCAAAATGAGACATTCGACGAATATTGTGTAGGCACATAGTAAGATCGCAAGTGAAAATTTTGTCATCAGGTAATTCTACGTAGATACGTCATGTTATAACAAGTATGAGAGCTGTACAGCCAACCCAACTCGGCAGACGTTTTTATCATCGCTTGTACATGGGATAAGGTTGTGGATATTGTGCAGTTTGTAAATAATTCAATTCAATGATGATTCTGTTTTCAAATGAAGATTATGAATATACATACACTACAGCCACCACACTAACGGTATGAGGCCATTTTTAATGATTGGCATCTGGTCGTGTCCTAGTAAGAGGAACCAGAAGGGTATCAACCAAATCATTCGAGTTGGCGATCATATTTAATTTAGCATAATATGATCACGAAGCTCAGGCAATGCTTACCGGAGATTTTGACAACCCTTCAGCGGATCTCCATAACAAGGTCGCTCCGCAGAGATCGATTAGCGTACCGTCTTGAAGAATGTTGCTGGCCCCTTCAACCTGAAAAATGTAATCATTGAAACAAATTGAAAAACGTATTAATATCTAGATAGTCAACAATTGTACGAAAGTGTAAATCGAATGGTGAAATTTCAAGGTAATATCCATGCCATGTAGGACTGTAGGTACTGCAAGTTGGAGATATAAACCAATAAACGCAACTGTAAAGCAACCAGGAAAGAATACCTACATAGGTAACAAGTTGCATTCAAAATAAGCGACATTGCACCAGTCAACAACCCCATATTCTTAAAACCCGGCCAGTTTTGGGTGATTCTTAGCGCGTTGCAAATCAACGGAATAGTTATCTACCCTATTCTGTCCAAGCAATACATATAGGTGAAGGCTCAATCCGAGCCTTATTTCATTATGTCACGTAACGGGGCCGGTAATGGGACAAAATACCATACTTACACGTGATTTTGATGAATGGTTTTCTAACATTAAGTTATTATTGTGGTTCCTGGAAAAAATAAGATAATATATTTTCATGGACGGAAATTACTGGCAAGGTACATGAAAATGTATTATCTTATTTTTTTCCAAGAGCCACAATATTATTAAGTAAATACCAAGAGTAAATGGTTTAAACACAATGCAGTGACAATTTTCGCAATAAAAGTATGAAGGTTCGGAAAAAAGAAGCAATTTTTCGAACTATATGCTTACTTCTTTTTAAAAAGAAGTGATTTAGTTACATCTTTGTAAAAGAAATGCAAGTTGAAGTTGGATCTCAATGAACCTAAAGATCTAAATGTTTTCTAAAACTCTACATTCGACAGTTGTACGGGATCAGAGTAAAAAACACTTCAAGTTTCATGGGATCCAACCTCAATAACTTTTATTAAGTTTATACAAAGCGGTATATAACGGGAGAGCGACAAGACTGAACGGATTATAAAAGACTGCGGGATCATTCTCGCCCGGTCCACTACATCTCAATAGCGCTAGCGTACAATACAGTGGTGACATGATAAGGAGTTACTAAGCGAATTACTAAGCGAATTTAATGTTCAATATATCACTTGACTGCACTTGCGGGAGCTCAGATCGGAAGGTAAATAGGTAATATTTCTGGATCAATAATTCGTGAAGGGAAATTCATCATTGTTCCGTTCTGAGGTGTACTAAAGGCCATAAATTACTTAAAGCGACATTAGTGCTGTCTCGGTAACCTTAGAAACTAAGTTCCTAACTCCATTCTTATTCCGTGGCGGCAAATACGAATTTGGGTAGGGCCAAACAACAGTGCTGTTAGTTTTTTGTATTCAATATAGTTGTATTTCTTCTGCGGTTGTATAGAAGAGATAACCATTTCATTTTTCGATTGCTAGCAATGGGCTCATGTATCTAAGACTACCTAGATAAACCCACCTCTCCAGAAAATCAAATAGGTAACACACTCAAATTCCCTCTGGGTGGAAGGGGTGAAACTGCAGAGAGACGGGTTTCAACAGCTGAAAGGAAAAATATCTAAAAGCATTCGTGGAGATTAATGCATAAGATAACAACTTCAACTCCAAAGCTAGCCCGAAAATCTTTACAAATATACATAACGCAGACTTTGCAAACTAAACCACGAGGGATTCAATAAAATTGTCAATGAATTTCCTTAGCTTGTCTACTTGTACAACGTCGTCTAGAACTCACAGCTTTGCCTTTCTGCTGAGCGGATCTCGACTCTCTTAGCGTGTAGACTCCGCCGCCAACAGACACTTCTTTCCATATACCTGTCTGGGCATCTCCTCCGCAGAAGGAACCCTGAGGGTGCATTATAAGAACGCCATTCGTCGTGAGACCATCGATGTCGTGACCTTCTTGCCATTTCGTGGCTTTTTCCTTTGAACAAAATGAAAACAATGGGTATTTCGCAATATAAAATAAATCAAACTTACTATCAATGTAACTTCTAATGTAACTTCTAAGTAACCTATCAACGCTAAACTGATCAAATGCATTTATAGATAGGAATATCAAAGTGAGCGCTTGAATGAAATAAACAGGTATAAATTTTAGGGACTCTATGGCTTTCTACCATTAGAAAGCTGCGATTGGGTTGGCGAATTTCGTTATTATTAAATACTACCATTATTAAGCAGTTACACTGATCAAATAAACTACAATTACAGATCGAACGATGTATAGTCATGATATTCAATGCTTTGAAATTGACTAAAATTTTTAGAAGCTTTCAAACACACCCCGTTACAAAACAGCAACTAATGGATTGTAAAAGTTATCACCTTTAGCCAATATAATAAGATATAACCACATACATAGTGGGTGATTCAAACATTATAATCAAGAAAATTCATGACCATAAAAAAAAAATCTCGAGGATTAAAAAACATTCTTAAGCCACATAAGCAGAAACTAATTATGACTATACTTCTATCGTAAGCTAGAGATTATCTCCTCCTTCACTTCCGAATGGTATTTAAACATCCTCCCACCAATACGAGGTTTCTTTAGTCAAGGTTCTGTAGCACCATGACTTTGTTCATGATGTTATAAGCTTTTCAATGGATGAAGGCTCTGCGAAAAAAGTAGCGTAAAGCGGAAGTGAAGAACTGTTCTCAGTTTCTGTTGAACTAACAGAAAATAAAAATCAACATAATTAATAAAGATCGGATAAATTCCTTCGATACTCACTCCAAGAAAGATGTTCCTTGAGGAATCGAAGCCAGCTGCATAAATCCTGGAGACTTTGGGGTTATTCCGGTCTGCGAGGATCCTGCAAGCGAATCTCGAGATGGTGCTCGCCATGACTTTGCCGTCACAACATTTGTCCCCGGGTATCGTGTCCATTACGACGAAATCTATTGGTGGCTCGGATGATCGCCCAATCTTCGAAATGATAGAAAAAGTTTCGATAACGGAATAAATAAAAATATACTTGAAAATAATCCAATCGAGAATGACACGAGCCATGCCTTCACGTGGATCAACTGGACAGTTGTACCTAACCAACTAATTCTGTACAATAATATATTACCAACTGCTGATGATCTATTTTATAATCGGTGACCAACGAAAAACTATTATTCATCATACTTTATTCGTTTACATTCCACTTAACGATGAGACAGTCGTTCGACGCGAAATGACCTCAACAACAAAAACTTAAGAGTCGAGAACAAAAGAAAAATTACTCTTCCCCGCAGCCAACATTTCAAGGTTTCCCAATGCAATTTAGACTTCAAAATGTTATCTTTCCAGTCATCTAGTTAAATATCCGGATAATTAAAGACTTTATTATGATGGAACCAATGAGAATTTTTATTTGAGGATCGATGTACGCCTAATAAACAGCATATTACCATGGATTTCGATTGAAACAACTTTCATCCCACGCGATCATTGAATTTTTGACCAGTTAGTAGAATTTTGAAGAGAATATTCTTCTTTACAACAACTTGTACAGTGCCAACAAATTCGATTGATAGGTAGACAAATGGCTATAACACTGGGTGCTCCACAAATTTTGAGGGGAGTTTAATCTCTCTCTCGCAATTTTCAGAAATTTTGATTTAAAATTTTTGAAGCCATTGCAATAGTTTCGCTTTCACAAAAATTCGCTAAAAAGTGAAAAAATAAAAATAAAAACAAGATTTGAAAATCGCGCCTTCAGCTCAATATTCATTATTAATATTGACTTACTAGTTAATATTTGTATGAGCTGACTCTCTCTGGATTGCTCTGTCCAAACATGAACGCACCTAACAGAAAATTGATGTGCTACAACATTAGTCATTCGATGTCTACTACTTGATTGTTTATTCTACTTCTGATCACCTTGTCATGGACAGGGATATTTCCCTTGAAGGTTTTAACAAAAAATGATGAGATACATCCTCAAGTTACGAAAAATATTGGTTTAAAGTTGACAGTTGAAACAACTACGTGTACCAGTTTATCAATTCGCAAAATTATATAATTTTTAAAGGAGATTTAATGCTTAATTGGAATTTTCAACCCGTTCATTCCAAAAAACTCTGCAAATATTGATTTTCTTCGATTTTTCGAAGCAACTAACATGATTTAAAACGGGGAGCTTATATTTCAAAATGACCTTGAAACTCAAAAGCCGATTGAAATAGGATTATTTATTTATTCCTTCCTTGTAACAAAATATGACTTGGAGTAGGTATTGGGGGGATTTTAATAAAATAAATTGCATAATTCCGTAAATTTTGTCCAAATTGCCCTATTATTATTTTTAGCTAACCATCTATAAAGACAATTAACCTTTACGATGGTTATTTTGTACAATTCCTATTAATATTTCTATAGTTTCCACAATTGGATAGGTTAATAAAACCGCGATACGCATTACTATCGATTTTAGTGGTTCGGACTTTTTCCAATCGAAACCCTCAGAATGCTGTGCGTCGCACTTTTCAAGAGGAAAAAACTTTGTCTATTTCCACGAAAAGTGAAGAGTTACAATGTTAAATCGATTTAACGACGGTTAGGCCATCATCAGTAACAAACAATAACTATTATTGCTGTTGTTTGATACTGATGATGAGCCGTCGAAATCGATTTAACATTGTAACTCTATTTTTCGTGGAAATAAACAACGTTTTTTGTTTTTTCACTAACTTCCGTTTTGAAATGGGTTTCCACAACTTCGGCGCGAGTGATTTAGTTCTTTTCAAGAGGTCATAACCCTCTTAAGCGGCAATAGAAGACAGTATTTGTTCAGGTTGGGGTTTCCAATCCAATCACCTGATTTTGTTTTGACTCTCCTGGTTGTTGATTAAGTAACAATAAATTAATATTTGTGAGAGAAATCACACTATTCCGAGCACGTTGACCAGGAAGTGATAGCTAACGAGTTACCTATACAAGACGGGACACACCAAGGACGGACCGGCCGGTCAATCGGGGAATCACTGAACTCTCCCAAGGTCACCTTCCCTAGGGATAGAGGAGCAGAAGGATGTATCTCTTCCCGTCTTCCTTCTTCACGCTTTATTCAGTTTTCTTCTTTTTTAACAGGTGAGTTACCTTTTGTTTTCCTGGACCCCCTTTCTGGTCTGGTCCATCCTTTCATCTCCCAGGGGAAAAATCCGTCAACACATTCGATTTAAAGGTACAAGATCTAACGATAAACGTATTTCACGATTCTTTTAGCGAATTTTCTTAGGAAGTGAAGCCATTGTAATGGTTCGGAAAAATTTTAAAATCAAAATTTCTGAAAGATCCGATCTGAAGCGACCGTTTTGAGGCATTCTGAAACAATTCCTGAAGTGTGCACTTGTGCGCGTGCGCGTGTGTGTGTGTGTGGGCGCGCGCGTGTGTGTGTGTGTCATTCCAGACGATAACTCTCCTCAGGATTGAGATAAAAATTCCGTTCTTGCGCCAAAAAAATCAAGCTTTCCAAATGAAAGGACGAGTTCGTTGGCCAGCATTTTTTGAGCACCTTAAATTGGTTAAATTTCAATAAATGTGATGAAAAAATCATTAAAAATGGCTAAAACCGCCTAAAAATCGTTGAATTGATATTTTTTTTAGCAGATTATTGCTCAAATGAAGTTTATCAACTATAAAATAGGACACCCAAAAAGGTGTGTACAAAATTTTGCTGAAAAATGGGCTTAAATTTCATTAAAATTTGCTAAAAAAAATCGATAAAAATTGCAAAAAAGCTAAAAATCTAAACTCTTTTTTTGAATGGCGGATTGCTATTTGGGATACGTTTTTGGCCATAAAATTAATAGTTAACAATTTCTTTGCACTCAAAAAGCTCAAATTTCAAAACAATTTAACATTATAAAATATGATAATTTACAAAAATTCGCTCATACGATCATGCTGCATGACTGGAAGTTTTCTAATGCATTCATAAGTTGTAAGAAGACAAACTTGCAATGCAAATCAAAATACCAACAAGTGATGAACTCGCGCAAGTGGCAAAAAGAGATGCGTTCTAAAATTACTTAATAAGATTTTGGAACGGAGTTCGGAAAACAGTAAATTCTTGAATAATAAGCACAGCATATACCAATGAAAAATGTTAAGCTTCACGAAACATTTAAAGATTAAGCCGTAGCCATTTAAATAACTTGGTGTACTAAAACACTACGCATGAGTGCGGGTCTATCAGGCACTTTGATTGGATAAAGATTTTACTCAGAAGAAGTTTGCATACCAAACTTTTTCACGAAATTTGATTAAGAAAAAGTTTGTAGGTATGTTTGATAATCATATAAATTTGTCACTGAGGCAATTTTGCTAATTTGTTTCGCTAATTTTCAGCGGCATCACCTTCTACTTCAGGATAAATCGTTGAAAATACTTAGTTTTAATACCTGAAACATATCCGTGTCTTCATCAGGCATGTATTCGACAATTATTGCTTGATTTCTCGATAGGGTATATGATATTGAATGCTGGTTCGAGTCCAATATAGCCTGAAAAAAGAAGTAAAACCAATGAAATGGGCATGTCATTTGAGAAATACAACATTGCAAAACTCGGCGCTCCGCGCCTCGCCAGGGGGCAAGCCCCCTGGACCCCCGGTTACCTGTATTTACATACTTCGGACGAAATTATTGAAACACAGAATGTGTTTGCGTTGTCGCGCAACCAAGTGACAACCAAACAAGCGTCATTGTTTACTATTCATTTATAACATCAATTTATATAGTTATAGTATGAAACTACGAAAAAAAATACGAAATAAATTCGTGATAAATCAAGAGCGATTTATCAAGTAAATGTCCTAAAGAGGCTACATACGAAATTACAGCTTCCTAGAGTGTAAAGTATAGAAATTAGCTTTAAAAGCCACTCATCTGATCCGGACCCTGGACATCGTCAAGTAAATGTCCTAAAGAGGCTACATACGAAATTACAGCTTCCTAGAGTGTAAAGCATAGAAATTAGCTTTAAGAGCCACACATCTGATCCGGACCCTGAGCATCGTCAAGTAAATGTCCTAAAGAGGCTACATACGAAATTACAGCTTCCTAGAGTGTAAAGCATAGAAATTAGCTTTAAGAGCCACTCATCTGATCCGGACCCTGAGCATCGTCAAGTAAATGTCCTAAAGAGGCTACAAACGAAATTACAGAGTAAACGTAGATACCTAATTACGTAAACGTAAACGTAATTACCTAGAGTGTAAAGTATAGAAATTACCTATTCAAATTAATTAACCTCCGCTTCACAAATCAAACCGTTTTCGTAATAATACTCAGATCACCTGCTATGAATCAAATCATCGAAACACCAGCTCAATGAAATCATCAGAAATTAACAAGCGGTTGCAATCATGTTCACAATATCAATTATTGAGAATGATCACCTGTGTGTAAACAATTATTTATATAACCATGCTCATAACTCAGTTTGTTGGACACGCACTTCGCAGTAGTTAACATAATATGTTCAATGAAATCATCAGAAATTAACAAGCGGTTGCAATCATGTTCACAATATCAATTATTGAGAATGATCACCTGTGTGTAAACAATTATTTATATAAGCATGCTCATAACTCAGTTTGTTGGACACGCACTTCGCAGTAGTTAACATAATATTGTTGGATAAATCGAGAGCTTTCGAACGAATGGTCAACGAATTTTGTGGGATGAAAAACGACGAAGTACCATTTCCCTAGCAACGACTCGGTTGTACGTGAAAATCATCCGTCACACATTTCGTTACCATCCCGCGTTCCATTTTCGGCTAGTTAGTCCATGGCTAAAACACATTCTGTGTTAAAATTTCCAACCGCATTACAACAGAACAAGTTACAATGATAGTTTGGAGTATAGGTTAAATTAATTAATCAGGTAGGGTGTATTGTCTATTAAATTAACAGTCCCAGTGAAAGAACAATTGCCCATAAAACTTCCAAAAATAAGGTTCACTCAGCATATTTCGGGGATTCATCTGTCACTGACGTCGATCAATAGTAGTAAGCCCTTTTTTGCATCAATAATGAGGTTTATGACGTAGCTAAGCATTCCCAAAATAAACTAGTAAGTTGATTCGACCTCCTCAGTCATGTTTTCAGAAGTATACGCGCATCAATACAGGTTGGACATTTATTTCATGTTCATCATATTGTAACACCTTTCCCGACAACAACACGAAAACATTAAATTGAAACACTTGCATTGCAGCACGCTAGAGTGCTAGACGCTTGAGTCAGCAACACATTGTGACATTTTATGTCTTTAGTTGCAGACTCGAATGTGTTGCAGACTCGTATGCAAGCTCTAACAGCCACTCAGCTGTTCCGGACCCTGGGCATCGTCAAGTAAATGACCTAAAGAGGCTACATACGAAATTACAGCTTCCTAGAGTGTAAAGCATAGAAATTAGCTTTAAGAGCCACCATCTGATCCGGACCCTGGGCATCGTCAAGTAAATGTCCTAAAGATACTACATACGAAATTACAGCTTCCTAAAGAGTAAAGTGTATAAATTACCTATTAAAATTATTTAACCACCGCTTCACAAATCAAACCGTTCTCACAATATTCGGATCACCTGCTATGAATCAAATCATCGAAACACCAGCTCAATGAAATCATCAGAAATTAACAAGCGGTTGCAATCATGTTCACAACATCAATTATTGAGAATGATCACCTGAGTGTATTATTACAAAACACAATTATTCAAATAACCATGCTCATAACTCAGCTTGTTGGCCACGCACTTCGCAGTAGATAACATAATATGGTTGGATAAATCGAGAGCTTTCGAACGAATGGTCAACGAATTTTGTGGGATGAAAAACGAAAAAGTACCATTTTCCTAGCAAAGACTCGGCTGTAAGCGGAAATCATCAGAAAACCAACCGTAACGCTTTTTATTTAACGCTTTTTTTCGTTTATGTGCCAAAGTAAAGACATAAATTGTCGAAATATTTGTAGTCTTGTAATAATTTTAACTGTTCAAATAAAGAAACGTTGATCTGAATGCGCTGAAATTAGTGGGACGATATTCTAGGGTCTCATTTTCTCTGAAAATATCAACAGCATCACATGGAAATTGTGGTATGATGTAAGAATTTCTTACACATAGACTGACAGGCAGGAAATTGAATTGTTCAGGGTCTCTGCAAAGCTTAACTTCAATTACTTATTCTTCTCGCATGAATTCAAAGCATCACTGTCTTTGGTAGTGAGGAAAATGAATTTTTCTTCGCGAAAATCTGTCGAGTGTAATTGAGGAGCACCCGGTAGAAAGTATGACCAAATTCGTTAAGCAATTCACGCACACAACAGCGCCCCTATTGCCTAATAACGTGACTCTTTTCATCGCAGGAAAACTTTCACCGTCACTACCCTCCAGATGAGGACGTAAATTGGTCGTACTTTTGTAGGTTCTGAAAAAAAACCCCCGGTGTATTGTGGGCTGAGAGCTTTCACTAGACCTTGGCCGGAGTGAGCAAGCGAATTTGTGAATGGGGCCTCCCTCTGGAAAGATGTAGAGTAACCCGCGATTGTCTGGTTGAACACCAAATTTCTCCGAAAGTGAAAACGGAAGCCGACCGTAATTTTGTTTACATCGACTTTCGGTGCAAGCAGGAAAATATGATTTGAGTTTCTTCGTAAGTCAGTACAACTTCAGATTTGAATGCAATACCTTATATTAATAAATAAAATACTCGAAATATATTACAAAACTGCAAACTATTATGCTTATATAATTTAGTTCACTCGCTTTACTCCACCACCTGAATGTAATTAGCAGCGCCAGAATTAATAGGATTAGAGAGTTCCTAAACGATAAGTCAATTGAGATAAGGTTCTTGGGGATTTCATCATCTGGGGCGAGCCACAGTGTATGCTAACCTGATAAAGTCAAGAGGGTCGAATTAGTGTTTTATCTTAAAGTGACGCTACTTATAGTAACGCTGAACCACCAAGGGGATTTTCCCGCCTATCCCGTGTGCTCAGTTTCCAGCATTTCTAAGTTTCCAAGTTCTTTTCTTATTCACGACAAGGTTTTGCAATGGAAGATTTTGAAAATCTATGAACGAGAAAATGAATATAACTTTCATGGATCATGAATACCCACAAGAAATGAATATCGCTGTTATCGGTGTGTAAGGTTACTTTGCGATAGGGAGGAAGAGATGAGATAGGTTGGTTCGGGATAAAGCGTCTTATGTTTAGGTGAAATAAATTTGTCTTATTGGAGATGAGGCGCCTCATCTCCCCGCACATGCGCAGTAGTGTTTTCTGTTTACGATAAGGCGCCTCATCTCTATCTCCCTATCGCTTTAGGAACTCTCTATTAACTCGAATTTAGATAATAACTGTGCATTAGGTAGTTGAAACCGCAGCAAATCATTAACATACGATTTTCTGAGCAGATAACAGGGCAATTGCATATAATTGAGATAATACCAATTACGGTCACGTTTTCCTTCCTTGTGGCTAACGTATGGAGGCACATATGCAAAAAAGCGTCCGAAAGTAGGTAACTTCGCTATTATTAAGTCGTGTTGATTATGTTGTTCGCATTCGAGAGGTAGCGGCGGTGATTCTCTGCTGTATTCGGTGACTTTCGAGGAAAAACACCACTTCGCCAAAATAACAATGTATACTCGCATTTTACGTTTTAGACCATTATGGATAACTTTGGTTATGTGTCTTTTGTCTGCAAATAATTTTAACAAGCATAATTTCTAGTTTCCACCAGATTTTGATTGAAATTATCAGCACCTGATGATTGGAATCGGGCTGCAGGCGGTCACCTGCCAGTTCCATTGCTCACAAATCAATACGTTACTCTGCGCATGCGCAAACGTTTTGTATTAATTTTTTCATTTTTTTAAATTGCAATGCTCCGAACCATCTCATTAGATTAATTAGAATTTATCAAATTAGCAGTAATTTATCTAGCATAGTTTCTGCAGGAACACTTCTCCTGTACACACTTCTCACACGCTTTCACAGAAACTAGGATGGGGCAACAATATTCCTCATCTCCGCCATCATAATTTTCTGTCGAACAGATTTTCCCTGCCATCGAACAGATAAAACAGGGATGGTGTGTGATGTATATAATACCCCTAGCCTCAATGTAACGATAGGGATTTCGTTAAGAGACAACACCCCTAGTAATTCAACCAAAAACACTACCCGCTTATCCCAAGTTATTAGCATAGAACATGCTTTAGCCATTTTCACGTAAAACCAAGCCGCTGCTGGGGAAATGAAACTTCTTTAGTTTTCACTGGACGAAAATAGTTGGAAAGCTCTCGATTTATCACGTATTTCTTTTGCACTTGTTCTTCTATTCAAGTCGTAGTCATATATTTATTAGTTATAAATGGATATAGTAAACAACACCGCTTGTTTTGTTTTCACTTGGTTATAGTAATTGTAGATGCGCACCATAACAGAAAATTACCTACCTAGGTACTCTGTTCTCATTTCGATTAGTAAATCGTTTATGTCGTGGTTTAAAATTTACTGACATTTACGAATTAGCGGGAAGAAAGTATGTTCCATGTTTTAGCATTTCAGCCGAAGGCGCAATGCGGAAAGCGATCGGGGGGTCCAGGGGCGGAGCCCCTTGCGAGGCCCGTTGGGCTGAGGTTTTAATTTCAACTCTTATTGTAAGTGATACAGTGATAAATCAACACCAGTAAAATTATTTCGTTCAGCTTTCAGGGTGTTAAGAAACGGTTAAAGTTCGTTTTACGATGAATTACTTAAATAAATCGCTACAAATTAATTAATCTAATTAACCCACTATTTGTGTAAACTAGGAATCATGAGTTATATTATTTCGAGTTGAAAATTAAAGGCGATACAAAGCTATTTAGGTAACGAGTGGAAATCTCTAAATTAATTAATGAATAAGTAGATGAATTATCACAATATCACAATGAACCGGTGGAACCGGTGTTTTCTAGATTACTCGAAACACGAGCCACGAGAGTCACCGTCAGAGAGCACCGAAAATAGACGAATAAATTTGGCCGTGTCGGACGCTTCGGGATCGGTGCAGCCCTTGAAAAAGGGATTGGGAGTTTTATTAGTAAAACTCGAGAAAGGTTCTTTCTATCAACCCTTCCGAATGATTTATGGGCACCACCGGCCAGGTTAAGTGGGACAGGTCGGAAAACCCGTGGAACAACACGTTTCATGACATCCTATAAGTAATATGAAAACGAATAAAAGCCAGTTTCCGACGTACTCTGTAATCGCAAGGAAATAAGAAACTCGGAAATCGTTATCTAATTTATAACATTTATATACGAATATATTTATATTTAAATACCAGCTTAATAAATTAAATATCATTTCACATGTAGAGGATCAGGTTTTAGCGAATTTTCTTTAGCTTAAGTGACAATTATTGCTGTATTGCAACGGCTTCAAAAATACCAATTGAAATAAAAATTTCCAAAATTTTCTACGTGGAAATTTTGAAATAATTCCTGGATTTCAACTAATTGTCATAATTATTCAATTCCATATAATGTCATTCCAAACGAAACTCTCCTTAGGATTGAGATTAAAATTCCGTTCTTTCGCTATAATAAAATCAAGCATTCCACAAAAAAAAAGAGTTCGTTGGACGAAACTTTTTGGGTACTGTAAATTGCTCAAATTTCAAAATATGTGCTATGGAATCACGAAAATGGCAAAAATAAATTTAAAAAACGGCTAAAAATCTCATATTTGTGCAAACCTAATATGGTTGAAACAGCCAGATCTACTGGTACTCTGCATCTACTATTTAATAATATTTTCCCTTGTTTTCAAGTTACGCTTTTGTATAAAAATGTGCCCTATCTACATAACCTTCCTATTAACATACGTTTCTATCTTATATACAATCATGATATGGATTCGAGGAAGTGCCAAACCCTATTTCGCAGGCGTTTTTCAACTGGTAATATATACCTCCTTTTGGTTCAGTTTATCGACAACGCTGTAGTTATAAATATGTTTAGCAAATGCCTCAAGTTTGTTCATTTACATAAATGTATACATTGGAGCCATCCGACACACATTCTATCACGTAAAAAGACACCCACTCTGGGGGCCTGAGAGCTACAACTATCCATATAAAAGGCTTCTATGATTCTGACCTGGATATCCCACTTGAAACATCATTGACTAATTGAGAATAAACAGCCACACGTCCGCAAAACCATGAAATCCGTCCTACTGACTATCAGTACCACATGTCACTGTCCGAGGCCGAAAATTATGTTCATAGGCGGAGAAAGTTTGAGAATATAATTTGAAAATGTGGTCCATTATATGAGAAAACAATTTTCTGCCATCCCAAAACAGTTACAATGCAAAATAGCGTACAGTGATATTGATGACGTAAAAAGTCGAAAATCGACAGTTATTGGAAACCTTTCGAATGAGCTGATTCTGTTTACAAAGGAGTCATCACAAGATGAAAATAAGTGCCCTGTCTTGCTAATCCCTGGTCGTCGCATCCCTTTTCAGTCTGGTTTGCTACATTGTGAAGTGAGAGGTGTAAAACAGCGTTGTATGTGGCAAAGCATTAATATGAACACATCCGATGGTGGTACGTATTGGCTATTCATTCAGAATTATCTGTTTTACCCATTTCGTGAGTATTTTGAGATTTACATCCAAAATCAATTTAATGTATTCGCCTTAATCTACAAAACGTTCTCCAAATCTCAGCTTAACAAGGGGGTAGTAAAAATGCAAACGTCTCGTTGTTCATAAAATAACGTCACAATGATACATAGTAATATGGATATTTCTCATGGTATCGTAAATTCAGCGAGAGTCATAACAATTCAGTTTGTATACTTAACGAAGCGTGTTCCTAGGACTTCTTTGGAGAGTTAAGGAGGGCGAAATTGGCCCAATAAAATGTGGATTCGTGCGGAATGAAAGCACAGCTTTCCAACAAGTGGTGAAAAAATTTTATGGGATGAAAATCAGGAAGTTATAGTCTTTATAGCATTGATTGGATGTTCGGGAATTATCAAAGAAAATCGTGACATTTTTCCTGTTGGTCGAAAATTTGGATTGACCCTTCAGCTAAGACATATGTATCCATGTCAAAAGCTTTTTCAAGTGGATGTGTATGCCAACATATCACCACCATATATGTCAACATGTCTGAACGCAGTAGTTTTTAAGAACAGTATTATGACTCCGAAAGAGGCATTTATTGATTTTTATTTAAAAAATACGTTTTGAAAATTTGAGCAATTTTCAAAAAATATTTCCCTACTTATTGTCCGATTTGAAAAAAATAAATAAAAAATAAAATAAATAAAATGAAAAAACAATACCAAATAGATGAATGGAAAAACATATATATCAAGCACTCATAAAAGAATAAGAGCTTCCTAATCACATTTTTGGTAAATTTTCAGGAATTCACGCTACACAAAATCCAGTTCTACGCATTCAAAAACGATAAACTGCTAAACTTCGAGTCTGAACTACCTTCTGTGAGGAAGGAAATAGCTCCTGATTCGGTGCTCTGTCCCAGTGTGTGACAGTCTGACAAAGATGGCTAAAATGTCATACTTTAATGTTTTTCCCTTGTGACCCCTAAAGGAAGCGTCCTAGACAAATGTCTCCTACTTCCTATTTTCGTAACTCAACAACATTCAACGACATAACAATAACGAAGCTATTAAAAAATAAAACTCAATAATTATAAACTATCCCCTAAATAAGGGAATTACGAACTTTAGGATGATTTTGGGTGAGCCATCTCTTCAAATCAAGACTTCTACCCTTCAGAATTACCAAGACAACTTCATATTGATACAGTTGAATTTAGCCAAAGCTCATTTGATGCAGGGTTAAATTTATACTTTCCGAGGCTAGTACCGAGGGATTTTAGCTCAGACCCTTTCCCTTTAGATTACAGCATATAACGTCGTTTCAGTGAAATTTACCATGTAAATAACACAAAACTCGCGGCTTTCACTGTAAGCCAAGAAAAGAAGGATCATCCGAAAAATAAAAAATAAAAAATAAGTAGATAGAAGAACAAGTACGAAAGAAATGCGTGATAAATCGAGGGCTTCCTAACGCATAGAAAACGATTTTTGTCCGATGAAAACTAAAGAAGTTTCATTTTCCCAGCAACGACTTGGTTGTACGTGAAAATTATAAGAAAATTTCGTGACACTTCCCTTTTCGGGCAGTTCGCTCAAGGCTAAAGCATGTTCCATGCTATAAAAAAAAGTATGAAAATAAAATGAACTGATAAAACGAATTTCAAGAATGACAATCACCTGTGAGGCATGTGGCGTTTTAACGACGTAGTGTTTGGACTTCTTAATTCCATTAGGGAGAGCTCTCTTGAATAAGACCAACTTACTTCTCCGTCGTCCTTTGTCCCCTTGCGGCAGCGAGCCATTATTTCTGAAAACCAAACAGAAATCAATAAATAAAATATAATGGTAATATTACAAGGGCTCACATGGTAAAGCTACATACAAGTAGATTTATGTTTTCCAAGTTCTCAGCAATTACTGTGTTCAATCGATTCAAAATTCAACTTCTAATAATTTGTCTTTTAGAATAAAATTAAAGCAATTTGTTATTTGGTGTGCAAACTGTGAAAATAAGTTAAAGACGTGTTTTTTTATTTATTTATATTTATTTCATTTTATTCATTTATTTAATTTTTTTTAAAGGAAAAAGCACCAAAGCTTATTTAGTTATAGTAATATGGAGGGTATGCGTAGTCACAATTGCCCTCACGAAACTGGTTGGTAGTACTGGTCCTGGGGTTTTTTCGAGGGTGCTGAATCCGAAGCCCGTTTTTCACGCATGTGTCTAATTTTTGAGGTAAGACACCTGCAGTTTTGAAAAAATCTCTTAAATGCCAGGATAATACATGTTAAATTAAAAGGTGACATTCTTGTTGGAAGGTTAACGCTGTACACGCCTATACCACATTATGATGGGTTTAAACTGCCTCCTTAACGTGTCTATTGCCTAAAAACTGCCAAAAAACGTGTTTTACACCGATTTTTCCACAGTTTTTGGATAGTTTTTGTACACATTACACCACTTAGCGACCTAAACAAAATTTTACCATAACTTGGACAATTTCTACGCCGAATGAGATCACCAGCAGCTCTGGAGGTGTGATAATTGATTTTTTTTTCTTCGATTTTTTAACTATCGAAAAACGAGTTTCTTGTCAATTTTTTGACAATGTATTTTTTCTCGGTGTATTCCAGAAAAATTAAAAATCGCGAAAAATCAATTATTACACCTCCAGAGCAGCTGGTGGTCTCATTCGACGCAGAAATAACAGAACAATTTTTTTTTCAGGTGCCAAGTGGTGTAATTTGTACAAAAACTATCAAAAAACTGCAGAAAAATCGTCAAAAATATGTGAAAAAACACGTTTTTTGTCAGTTTTCTGGCAAAAGACACGTTAAGGGGGCATCTCAGACCCATCATATGTGATACAGGCGTGTTCAGCGTTGAATTTCCAACAAGAATATCACCTTTTAATTGAACATAATTACCCTGGAATTTCAAAGTTTTTTTTCAAAAATGCAGGTGCCGTACCTAAAAAATTAGACGTAGGTATTAAGTACGTGAGGGCACGACTTTGATTTTTTTTTTTTTTTTTTTTTTTTACAGTAATTTATAGAAACCAGATTTCGTCCTCGAAGAACATCAGCAAAGCACTCTCCTAATTGTTGGCCGTGTGACGTGGTTAGTTTTCAGTTGTACCAGTTAAATGTTCTTAAAACAATGTAGTTGAAGACAATAAAGAAGATTTGGATGGAGAGAAGGGAGTATTCTGGTATATCCTGTTTTGAAAAACTTGCTGATAAATGGGCTGAAAGGAGAAATGTGAGAACAGGCAACGGGACAACAATGAGGAGCGCAGCTTGCCTTATTTGCCTCGCCTCCTTCCCGGAAGAGGGGCTGATTACCTTCGAAAAAGTCTTATCGGACACACCTGCACGACTTGTACCTTGGGGCTTGACGTGGAGTCCAGAGCAGACAGACCCAAGTTAAGCCAGGACTTTTGAAAGAAAATAACGGTTTATATGAAGGAATCTTATATGAAAATTATCTTTTTATCTTTGTTACATTAAGGAGGGAATTATCTGGTGGGTAACGTTTTGTAGAGAGGTTAGGTTATAACGTGTAGTACTATGGCAGCATCGTCAGTACCATGGATGTATTAAATTTCGCAATTCAGACTTGAAAATGAGAACTGACCTCTAATCAATGCATCAGTAATAGTTTACATCTGAAGAACGAATGTACATACTTGAAAAAATAAGTTCTGAGCCTTCGTCTTTTACTGAAAACTAGAAGCTGAACGTCGCCCTTCTACTGAGATTTACCCATATTATCCGACAGTCCCAGCTGATAGATATATCGGTGTGTAACGTTAGTAAGTGCAAAACATAATATCGATATATTTGTCTTCGACAGTCATCCCTACTATATTCAAGATGAATAAATTGAAGTGGGAAATCAGAAGCGATAACCATTTCGACTCACAACTCTCCAAAAGTAATGATCAAATAATGATATGATTTATACTTTTATAATAATATGAAGTCATAATGTACAACGAAGTCGACTTGATTGATTCCGATTTTTCGGATGCGGAAAAATATAGAATACAAACGAAGAACTTATACTGTTCTTCCACGTCCGGATTATTTTAACTTACTCAATGATGTCGATTTTCAAACCCGTTTCTCACTATAGAAAGAAACGACGGTGTTTGTGCTCAAGTTGATTGAAGGGAAATTAGAATCCCGCAGTGATAGAAAAAACTATTCCATATCACTGATCACAAAGCTTCTCCTTACGCTCAGATTCTATGAGCTTGGTGAGTAGTTCTAGTTCCCACCTAATAATGTAGCATACATGACAATCGAGATCCGAGATGAAACAGAAAGGACAGGAGTGTTGTTGTTGTTCTGTTGTGCTATACCTATCTACTTTTTACCCATGGACGTCACAAAGAACTATAAATACCAGTGTTATAAGGCTGTTTTGTGGGGAAATCATTGTTGTAGTGGTGGTACCCCTTTTTCCCACAGACGAAGTTATCTGAGCAGTTAGCTATCTGAGGGCATAAAGTTGATTGATAAACGCCCTACCAAATTTGTTCGATAGGTTGCGGTAACCTCTAGGTAACTGCCTGAGGTTTGTCTGGAAGTTACCGCTGCATTTGATAAACGGGCCCTTAGACCATGGAAGGGGATGGTACGGTGAAAGATTCGATACAAGGGAGTTCCAACCAACTCGAAGAAGTTACTGGCATCCGGCTCAGCCCGTAGGCTAGGACGAGCAGATTCGAAGCTAACCAGCAAAATCGACTAGTTCTCCGTATCTCGAGTAACGTTATGTGGTTTTACGAATCTTGAAGTCACGTTAAATTACTGTCATCGTCTTCGCGCCAGTTTTGTTATCAAAACGTTAGTACAGTTTTGTAGTTCTATTCTTCGCTGATTTACTTCATTTCTACGCTTCGAAATGGAACTCGAAGACTATTTGGAGCTTTATAGTGTTGGTTTGTTTTCGTACGAAGACTTGATGAACGTTGTAACCTCCCAAAATAATTTGTATTCCATAGAAAAGTTGTAGGGGATAAAATTCTGCACACAATGATCACAAGAAATCGAAAATTTGATTGAGAATATGGAAGATGTCGCTTTTTAAAGTTTAACAGGTCTACGGTGATATTCAAGTGATTTTCTGCTGTTATTAGAGTGATAAAGAATTACATTTTGTGTCGATTGATAGCAAGAAATTGAAAATACGATGTGAAGTAAGGTGAATTAAAGTTTTGCCATTATTCATTTTTCCACATTTACACTACACTGAATCCGCAGAGCCTAACAGAACCAAGAAATTATTGTTGATCTTCATTCTAGCGACCTTACTGAACATTTTTCAATAGATTTTTATTTTCCCGAAACTGCCCCTAAAGACATCGCAGAATTTTGAAAGTTTTAAACGCTACTAAATGTTCTGAATATTACCAGGACGAAAGAAAAAAAAAAGAAAAAAAAAAAAAAAAAACACGTATACGATTTCAAACTGATTAAATTTTAGTATATTAATGCTATAATGACTCGGTAATAATTGATTTAGTACCGCCCCAAATATTAATACTGAAATATTATTACGATGAGACCACGCTCATCCTATTTATTGATCCTCCTCACCGCCATTAAATGACTCTGAGACTCCATTAAATGACTCTGAGACTAATACGACTATACATGACTCTGAGTTGGCATGACGGCGATAGACGGCCGAGCGTGGAAAACAAGATAAGGACCGAAAAGGCGCAATAAAAACGAAAATGTTTAACAAAGAAGAAGGTTACTTTGCTCTACGGCGAACTGTTCTCTCGGTTCACCTGAACTGTTGCCCGTAGAATTCATCCCGTAAGTTTGCGCGCTATTCGGTTCACAGCGAGAATTTCACAGGCATCAAGAAAATCGGTTCCCCGGGCGCATGCGCAGATGCGCGATAAAATGTTACTTGCATCTGATTCGGTTGACCGTAAGTACGGCGGTAGCTCTTAGGAATTCTCTACTTACACAGATGTGCCTCCAGGATCAAAACAAGTCAAAAAAGTTATTGATTGTGGACTATTTCTATAGCCCAGAATCAGAGATGCCCAATATCTGTATTTCAAACAATAGAGTTCCTACGAGCTTTTTTTCAGCCTAGTTTAGTAAATGAATTTTTAATGTTCTATTTTAAATTTGATTAACTTTATTTGAGCAATATTCTGCGAAAAAAAATACAAATTAATAGATTTTTAGCAGTTTTAGCAATTTTTTAAGCCAATTTTTTGAAATTTGAGTAATCTAATGTGCTCAAAAAGTGCTGGCCAACGAAATCATCCTTTGAACACACTCATCCCTTCAACGAATTTCAGCCTAGTTTAGTAAATGAATTTTTAATGTTCTATTTTAAATTTGATTAACTTTATTTGAGCAATATTCTGCGAAAAAAAATACAAATTAATAGATTTTTAGCAGTTTTAGCAATTTTTTAAGCCAATTTTTTGAAATTTGAGTAATCTAATGTGCTCAAAAAGTGCTGGCCAACGAAATCATCCTTTGAACACACTCATCCCTTCAACGAATAAGAATAAATTCGTATTTCACATAGGCACTTATTTTCCGTATGTATACGAAAGATTAGTAGAAAAATTTACCCCCTGAACATTAACAGATATTTCTGCGAATACACCCATTTGTTGAGAAAGTGTGCAAATAAAAACATATCCACAGAAAATCCTGTTTTCTTTTGTTCGACCTATATATTTTGTATATTATATATTTTTGCATATGATTCACAAAAATGGTAGTTTTCGCACTCGGCTATTATTTAATAATTATTTAAACATTGAAACTTATTAAACAAAAAAGCAGAAGCTCATCTACAGATTGAGCGAGATGCACCCGTCATTGTCAATCTCAGAAGTGGATATACCGTAGTTAGGTTGATAAACTTATGATGGACACTGAATACTGAGTGATTCAGTGATTGTTAATCATAATGATGCAAGGAGTGCACGAATTATTTAGGTACTCTATTTATGCGAATTTTCGTAGTAAATGAAGCTACTGCAATGGCTACAAAAAATTTAAAATACAAAATTTTTTCATTGAAATCCCTTTTGTGTGTGTGTGTGTGTGTGTGCGTCATTCCAGACAATAACTCCATAGGATTGAGATAAAACATTGACCTAAATAAGCACGCACTCCAAATGAAAGCATGGCGTTGGCCACTTTATGAGCATATTAAATTGGTCAAATTTCAAAATATGTGCTATAAATATGGCTGAAAATCGTTGTTTATATTTTTTAGCTGTAACTTAGGAGTGCATGAATCACTACTGATTCTATTTATTCCCCCAGCCACCCATTTGTTGCAGTTTTTGGAAACTGTCGATGGCTAATTCAGTGGAATTCCCAGTTTCATCGGCAGATTGTGGAGCGGGTTGTGGAGCTCCCATCCATCAGTCCCACCCGAGCTTGGAGCTATTAGACCGCGGAGCGTCTTTTATCTGCTCTACCCATTTACGGGAGGAAAAAAGCTCCTTCGGCTGCAGACGTTGTGAAAGATAAGGCAGCTGGTGGGTTGGCTGGCTCCCTGGTACTTCGCTCAAGGACTTCTGGAGTCAGTTCCTTGAAACACCTTTCGTTCAAATTTCAAAAACGCTGAAGGCTCATCATTTATACGGGTGGAAAAGCATTTCGTCGGACTGTTTCGTGTTCAATACCCACGTAATGAGGAATTTTCATGGTTGTAACGACCTTAATTTTCACCGATTTTGATGAAATTGTCAGGGAAATCGCGGGTTAGGTTGCAGACGGTCCCTTATCAGTTTCATTGTTGCCAAGTAAATACTTCACTTTGCGCATGCTCAAACTCAAATTCCACTATGCTCCGTTTTTTTACACCCTAGTCGTACCATTTTGCTAAAATTTGGATGATAGTTGGGAGAAAACAATTTGAAAACCCCAAATCAATTCCAACATGATTGTATCACCATTAGCTATTGCGAATTCGACAGTGTTAAATCCTTGTAACGACCTTAATTTTGTTTTGCATTTCCAGACCAAATTTAACTTTATCCAAACCAAATTAGAAAAAAAAAAAAAAAAATTAAATAAAAAACCAAATAAAAACCACTGAACTGAGTTTAAGCCACCCTCGACGACCGTTAAACTTTAAGCAGGGCTTAGCTCTTATCGCAAACTATGAGAGCCGTTTAAGAACGGGTACACCTGGCATAAACTACATTCTCCGTTTAGACATCAATTTAAACGTTGAATGAGGTTTTAACTGGTTTTGTACCCCTGGCCCTATGGGGTACAAAACCAGTTTAAACCTCACTTAACGTCAACACTGCTGTTTGAACGGATAATCTAGTTTATGCCAGGTGTACAAGTTCTTAAACGGCTCTCATAGTTTGCGATAAGAGCTAAGCCCTGCTTAAAGTTGAACGGTCGTCGAGGGCGGCTTAAACTCAGTTCTATGAGTTTTTAGTGGAGAATTGAGGAAAGGTAGTACAGACCAGAAGATATTCTGGATGATGAATGTATTGTGAAATTGTTGGTGATGTTTTCAAGGTACCCACATATTTTCCAGGAAGGCTCAAATCAAATTGAAAATTATTTGAAGAGGAACTGTTGGATTCTACAACTATTAAGTAGATCAAATTTCTTTGACTTTGCCTCGTTAACAGAATCCGTATTTTCGTTTATTACACCGGAGATAAATTGTTACGAAGTGCAATAAAATGCTTTTATCATAATATTCACTGAAATGTGTTTCTTTTCAGCAATTTTAATAAACGAAAGAACAAACCGATAATCTAAATATATGAATGATTCAGTTGAACGAGAAAAACAACCGTTGCAAAGAATAAAAAAAAAGCTGATCTGCTGAACTAATCTGAACGCAGATGAATATGAATAACACAGATCATAACATTAGAAACCAACACACAACACCATTCACCAGGTAATTATCAAACGATGTCCAAAAGCAGCGGTTTACAACACTGAACTATAACTATTCTTGTAGTTCCATGTGTTTATGCTGCCGTTCTGCCTTCATCTTCTCTTTCTTTGTCGTTTAAACTCCAGTTCTCTAAACCAAAGTCTTAAGGGCTTAAATACACACGCCAAATGCGATCAGTAGGTTCAACCCAGTTTCAAAAGTAAACGATGTTTGCCAATGTTTCAGCTTAAACCTTGACTTGTACCCGTCGGCCAAAGTCGTTTACGTGGGACGTCGTTAGGGAAAGCCGAGTTCTCAATGTAAATTTGTAATATAGCCTAAAACCATCCCTGGAACTTGCTCGTCAATTTGTACCCACGCACATGGAAATCGTTGCAACCGTTTGGACATTTCTAGCGGACAAACAAACTAATTTTCTCTTTTATAATATCTATAGGGATACACGGATAGACCAGATTTGTTGTTCTTCGACTTAATTATTCTACGTACCCTGGGTACTAGTTTTAGAAACCAAAACTAACAAATTTTAAGGCACTGTTCATTAAACGAAAAAGTCGAATGGGATAGATATGGTGGGATTTATGCTGAAACACAATTCGGGGTTAAAGCATTTTCCTGGTATTTTCCTACACCTAAGTATCTTCAAATCCTCGTCATGGGAAAAGGAGAACACAGTAACTTTCTCGCTAGAATCATAGTTCTCGTTGCACTTGCGTCAACAACACATTATTGTAACCCATATTCAACTACTGGTTTCGTACATAGGTAAGCGTACGTTTGAAGATTTTGAAGAAACTAAAGCAGAAAAAAATGGAAAACAGACCAGAAATGAGATCAGATGTGAATTCTACCTATTCCAATTGCGCACTGAGAGCTTTTGCTGTGGGGGTCTGCTGTGGCCTTTCCTAATGAGTGTTTGTTTGTTACTGATGATGACCTAACCGTCAAAATCGACTAAACATTGTAACTCTTTATTTTTTGTGGAAATAGACAACATTTTTTTCAGTGAATTCCGATCTCAGTGGAGTTATCACCAATGCCTCTCCCAGTAGCACCCCATGCCTTAATTACTCAAATTAACTTTCAAACGAAATAAATCAAAAACCAGAAGAGAAAAAAATCAAAATTTCGATCAATCAAAAAAAAAAAAAATTTTTTTTTTAAAGATAGTCCCTGCCGTATCTGTGAATCCCAAGCAAGATTACATCGAAATGCTGCTTGCATACCCCATTTCATCCACAATCACCAATATTCTCAATTTTCTGGCACATTGCAGCCATTCATTCCAACAAGGTGGGCTATATTTGAAATCGAAAGATTTCCTACGGAATGTATACTTCGTCGTTCCATTTCCGTTTCTTGGTGATAACTATCCAGACGCCAGCGATAAAACCTTATGACCCTCATATTTGACGATGTTTGCCTTCGCTCGAACGTTGAACTTTACGTTCGCAACTTTCACGTTTCCTCGTCAACATCGTTAGGATACAATGCGCGTACTGTAGAATGGTATCGAGCACAGCCCTGGAAATAGCTTGCCACAGGCCCTTTTGGTATCGATCAACCTGAATAGCTGACGTTTTTAGGGCGTGTTTACCCCAGTCAAGCCGACGGGTTTCATTTGAGGCGGAAGATGTTATAACGGAGAATTTATGGTCGCGAGGTCCCGACAGAATAGGTTGAAAGCTAGGCAAATAAATGAGTTACTTCTTCGTATCAGCTATAGGGGTGAGTAAGGGTGGAAATACCGCAGTGAAAGTGTTGGCTAAAACTGGGTGAGCATGGATGTTACTGAGCTATCTACATCATGCGACTGATCGACATATCACTTATTTGGTTGTGGTAGGGGTGGAAAACCTCTGCAAGCGGGTAGTTACAAATCTTTGCTGATAGAGAAATCTTTGCTGATAGAGAAACCTTCAGCATCAGTATAGAATAATATACCTAACAAATTTAGCTAAGTAGCCAAATGCACCGACATTAATCAGCAAGAACACTCTAAACGTGGAGACTAAAAATCGGTCTATCCAGCCTATCCCTATACACATTAATTTGTTAGCGATTCATAGCTGTTTTGACGATATTTTGTTGTGGTGATGATTTTTTGGTAAGTTTAGTTTGGGTCACAGCCATATCAGTTTTGAAGTATGTATTCAACATATATTAAATAAGTCTTCAATCTTCTGGACCGTATTTGTCTGCAGAATAAATTGTTGCGACTGAAGTAACAGATGTTGCACTTTTTTTTTAATGCCTGGTCTAGAGTATAAGAAGAGGCTAGCTGCCTTCAGTTTTACCTCAATTTCTGGAAGAATCCCACTCTACCACAACAACCCACAATCATGCAGCCGACTATATCCACACACGAATAAATATTATACAATACGATGGATTTCCAGGGCTTCAATCGTCAATTGCCAGACTCGATTAAGAAATCTGATGAATTAACAATCCTAGTTGGTGTACCGTGAGTCACCAGTGACTCACTTACCAGGCAAAGTCGAAGTGTGATAGCGCACGCAATCCCACGATTTCGGGGGCTTCCCGTTTCCGGGGACGGCGACTCTTTATCGACGAGCTGAGCGTGGCGAACACCCGGGGCTTTACGACCTTATCAGAGGAAGACGAAAGTGTATTGCTAGTTGGAAGATTTATTACCTCTAGTAAGCAAGTATCGTACTCCAATGATATCAAACACAGACAGTTTCTAACAGATATACAATATTTTGACGAGCCAGCACTGAATAGAACATAAACACACACACACCCCGGCTATACGATCTTATGATGCCTCAAGGAAAACTTTACTGAATTGCTAGATGGAAGATTAGCTACCTGTAGTAAGCAATATCGAGTTTTCATATCCCCATCGGTACAAAACATGTCCATTTCTTCTAGATGTTCAATATTTTGATAAGCAATCCTACTAGGGCTTAGAGTAAAATCCGTAGACTGAATCCGCCGGAGAAAGTAATATCTATTGCTTAATCAAAAACGGCGAACTGATATATCTTATTTATCTGCATATATTCTATAATTTGCATTTTCTTAATTGCATTTGCTTCATTGAAAGACTCTATGTACATGATAAAAAATGAAATCTATTTTATACTCACCCAAGTATAACTAATTCGCCGTATTTTACACGATTTTTGTCGTCGTTTGAAGATGGGTGTGTCCGATCTTCTACGTGAGGAGCTTCGCCGTCCGACCTGCAACACAAGATGGAAATCTTAGTAACAACTACAGCTGTTATGATTCGTATCTCTAAAGCATAATAAGGATACAAATTAATAAGAATACAAATAGTTTTAATTACACAGTTTTTTTCCTTTAAAAAGTGCAAAACAGAAGAATCGTTACAATCTCGAAGTAGCCACCTAGTCTCTATAAAGAAATATGAATTTATAAATGCCTATTGAGGTTAGCAACGTCTATTGAGGCAACTTTTAATTGACAGATGGATGCGATGGACTCGTAACTTATTAGAAATCATTTTTAGTTTGTTTCATCACTCATAATTGATTGTATTTAGCTTAAAATTAAAGAACGCGAAACTAGTCTATAATAAGTCATAATTTATATGTATCATGATAAATAATGTCACAACAAGGTGAAGGAGTATTTGACGGCAATTAAGATTTCGCAAAAAAATCCCAATTATTAGGGATGAGATCGGATTATTGGCTTGGTGCCAACTATTTGAATTAATAATTCAGAAATAAAAACATTGTAGAAATACTCCTTTGGGGCCCGCCCAGCAAAAGCCCTGCTCATTAATAATTGATTTGTATTTATTTACTGTTTGGCGGAACATTCAGCTGTAGAAGCAATCTGGGAACTTTGGAAGGCTGTACCTCAGAAACTATTCGTCCAACATAGAAACTCATAAGGACCCAAATTGTCAGAAAATTAATTTATTCTCTACAAGTTTTGGGACGGTTGAAATCCTCGAAAATTTATAAAGTTTTAAACAAAAAACTGAGAAATGTGGTGGAATTGGCGCCACGATTACGGATCGAATCAGACCGGAGACAAAAATTATACGGCAAATTCTGTGCATTTAAGGAGTTTGCCCTCCAGGATTTCAAGCCGATAGGTCCGAAATTGCAATCTCAGTATCGTTTCACAAACAAGCAGACAGACAAACACACAAGTAAAGATCAAGATAAATATTAGACCTCACTGCGTTCGCCAATGATTATTCATCTCCACCTCCTAAAAAATACTTGTGTTTGTTACAGATCGTCAACCACTGGACATCAATGAACATTTTTGCAGTTGGTAAGAGGCATTGCCACAGAATGGTTCTCGGATAAATGTTAAAAACAAAAATGTTGGCCATTCTGATACAGTAAATAACACGACAGATAAGTGTGAATGAAGAATAAAAATCTCAAGAAGCTTCGACAAAGTTATAAATTTGTGTCAAACACTGTTTCCTCTTGCACACTACAGAATATTGGCATATATATGTTCACGACTTATATCTCTACAATACCAAGAAGGTGTAAATGATAATAATGTCATTCATCACTCACCAAGTAGGTAATAGAACTAATCAGAATCGGGATGAAGAAATACTTATTAGATTTTATCAACATATCTAACGGTGTTTTGCCAGGTTGACAACCTGGATTTATAGAGAGGAAATGAATTCCTTCCGAATGGAAGGGGAGAAGAGTCATGGTATAGGTATAATAAAATAGAGGGGGAGGGAGAAGAGTACTTGAACGAACGCCCTTGGTAACAACCCGCAGGGTCCGGAGAGACAGACCCCCTTCGCGCGCGGGGGTTAATCGATATGGTGGAAGTGTGAGTGTCCACACGGAGTAAACGCAATAACCTCCCTAAGGGACGGGGCATTCTAATGAAGCGAGGCGTGAAAACTACACGGGCAAACCTGCTACCTTGCCAAAGTAGGATGTAGCATTCGATTAGTAAGAAAACCCTTTACATACGAGTACATCAGAGGGGAAAACGTCATAGGTCCACTTCCACCAAAAAATTACTTAAGTAACGGAGTTTATCCAGATTCCATTAAAATTAATTTTCTTTTTGGCGTCTTTCACCAACCCAATACTCGTTTAAACCGTGTTTGGAATAACTATGTTTCCTTAATGGAGTCTAAGACAAACTGTCCATTGAAAAATTGGACAGAAGCATCCAGACAGTAAAATCGTCACTACAACCACCACCCCCCACCTGTTGACTCCATATTAATTACCAAATAATGATATTATTTCAGTATTATGCACGAAATTCTGAAGTTTTGTATCGTTTCTATTAAAAAACGTAGGTACTCTATAAGAGCATTCTATTCATCACAGTACCATCATGTACTCACCATCATCTATTATATACATAATTTCCCTCTTATCCTTGTGTTTCGCTGCTAAACAGTGTCAGGGTGTGTATGTGATGAGGCTACTTCTGCTTCAATCTAGAGCACGTAGTATTATTCTACAATAGAACGAAGGTTGTACCTCATTATGTTACTGATAATTTGTCAGGGATGGCATTACGATAATACTTGCTATTTTTCTGGGAAGATACCAACTAAGACCCCACCACAAAAATATTAGGTACGTATCTAAGTGTTACACTAGTTTCAAACAATTATGATTTATTCCCAGTGCCAACGCGTGCGAATTAATTTTCATAAGTAGAAATAACAACCTCACATAAAAGCTAAGCGGTCATATTGATATCACGGCTAACTGAGATTAGTAAGTGTAACTGGCCGGATTTGAGTGTTTAAGCTCAAGCCACCTCAGTAGGAGTTCAATCTCGAAAGCACTCTATTTAAAGACGTTGAGCTTTAACCTCGGTTAATTTCCAATATTTTCGAGCTTAAACTGGTGCAAGTTTTTGGTGAAAGTGGGCCATCATAATACAGTGTGGCATTATGGGCGCATTTTCGAATTCAGTCCTTTTTATGTTACACATACCAACAATAATAATTTCTCCATAACCATAGCAACATACCTACTAATACCTCAATACCTACAATATCGATCAATATTTATAGATCTAGTTATTTAATAGTAAGGCTTGTTGGGGTCTTGAGGTTCAGTCATAAAATAAACCACGGTATTTCTAGGCCAACGTTTCGGTATATTTGTGTACCATTCTCAGGGCTACAAAGAAATGCACCAGAGGAAGTCAGTCTAACAAACCTTATTTTGAGCAAAGCAGTCGAGAAACCAAACCGTTATTCAGTAAGTATGAATCAGTGCTGCCAACCCGTTTCAGCGAAAAATCCCCCCAAATTCATGAAAAAATCCCCAGGAAGAACCAGAAAATCCCCTAAATTTAAGACAGGCAGGCACTTATGGTGAATCATGTTGTCAATAAAAGAAAAACTTGTTGGGTAACTTTCTCACGAGTAATAAATTTGAATAGGTAAACATCAACATAACATGGATCACCAAAAAATGTAAACCAACAAGTATGACTAGTAAGGAAAATAGGAAACAATACACGTACACGTACACCCATTGTACATGATGTAGAAAGATCCATTTAGTATTTTTCCTCTAAATTTTGGAGTAATTTTTCTTGGGGTTCAAACTCCTTCCCTTTCCTACATCTTCACTAACTCTCGTCTGATTTGGTTTGGCTAACTAACGTTCGTGCCTGAGACTGTCCGTGCGTGTCATTTGCCGTTGTTCTGAGAACGATCTAGTGGAGGGATCATTTTTTCATTTGTATTTATAGTGAAATTCAACTTTGATTCATATGTAAGGCAGTAAAAAAATAATATAAATCAAGGATTGTCAGTGAAGCTCAAAAATCCCCCAGAAATCCCCTCCCACACTTCATCCCCCTAGGGCTCTGAGACCCTTAAAAATCCCCCACGTGGGGATAAATCCCCCGCGTTGGCAGCACTGGTATGAATATCTATTAATACATCAATATTTATACTACAACATAACAATACATCAATCAACCATCACACCCGCATCTGCATAAAGACCGTACTCGGTTCGGCATTTCAAACCCCATACCATTCTACGAAATCTAATCAAGCCCGCATCACCAACTCAAATCATTTTGATTTACCTGCCCGTTCCAATTCATTTGTGTCGCTTCCAGAAAACTAAGTCTCACCGTTCACAAAGCACTGCATTTACAGTCAACCAGAAACCATCACCAGAACTGAGAATGTTTCCACGGGTACAACCCCACCCCCTTGTATCAGCCCCAAGTATTCGGAATGGTTTTGGACTCTCTCCCTAAATTTCGCTAGCACGGTTTCGGCAATGAAAGTAATGATGTCGTCATTCAATTGTGTCTGTGTGAATTGTGGAAAACAAAGAAAATGGCTCCAACAATTTTTAAATACTTTTTTTTTCAATAACTTTTTGGGTATTTACCTACCGGTTCAATACACTTTATTTCTTCGTAATGAATGATTACCTAAAATATAGAACATGATTTAGACTGATACTTGAATCAACACAACTTCAACATTTTTTAGTTGAATGGTTGTCCATATGGCACAAGGCCATAATTTTTGATCTATTTACGTGGTTATTTTTAGTTGGACTCGGATATCTACTTATCTTGCTGAGCACCAAGACACTAGAATTTTGGATTCGGCAACAGATGTTTTGGTTCAATAGAATTGATTAATGCATTAAAAACTGTTCTTCATTTTTTCATAAATCAAGGTAGTGCAAGAACGGCTTTAATTGTAATATTAATTTGATAAATATCTCCAACTGCACTGTGTTGCTAGATTTCTGCTTCAGGGGGAAGTACAGAGGGACGCTAATGACGAAAAACGTCTGTTTTTGTTGATTTTCCTCCTCAATCCCAGTTGTTGGAGTGAATAAAATTAGTTTTAGTTGTTGTTTAGTATTTTTCTAAGAACTAAATAATATGAAAGGAAGGTATGTTTAGCGGAAAGTCGAATTTATACGTCGTTGTAGGTAGTATTTGCGACACTTTAAGACACTACTTGAAAATGATGTTTCCTAGATAGAGTCCAATGTTGAAAATAGCAACTATGATCAGCAGGAGTTAGCATCTGTAACTGTTCGCGCTACCAATCCTACACCCCGTGCTTCTTACCTCAGGGGAAGTAATCAAAGCAATCCACCCATGAAGGGAAACGGCTCCATTTGGTTGCAGACGACCGGTAACAAGTGGAGATGACCGACCAATACCGGTCAAGACTCTGGGGGAGGCCAAGGGAACGGACTCAACAACAATGAACCCACACGGGTGGATGCTCGTTCAAAAGAGCATCCACCTGGCTCGGAACAGTGCCCCCGGGATGGGCAGGACAGTCCGGTTGATGGAAGGTGCAGGAAGACTGGAAACCTGAAACCAAAACTGGTCGCTAGTTACGAGTCGAGGTGTATGGAAGGTCAAGGAGACGTCTGCAGACGGTCGTAACTGGGCGGAAGTGGAGGAAAAATCGTTTGACAAGCGCCTGTCTTCCTGCAATTGAGACTAATGTCACCAATTTGAGCGATCCCATTCCCAAGGGAGTTTAAAAACTCCTTTCTAGGGTGCGTAGTATTCCTCAGAAGAGAGTTGGGCGTCGACGACCTAATTGGATGTACTACCCGAGTCTCCCAGAAGTACTTTCTAGTTGAAAACATCACTCAGTAAACAATCCAAGCACAGCGAATTAAGACTTTATACATATTTGTAAAATTGTATGTTTGTTTCTTGAAACCTACCACCTACCTTGATTCTTGAAACAGCAAATTACAAAAATGTTGCGAAATAGTGAACTGGTTTTCAACATGCAAATCATTTTACATTAAAGGCGCACAAAACAACTTTTCAGAAAACGCTCGGTTTTTAGGTTTCACATGCTGAAACTCACACTAATAATTTTCTGATATATATAAAATATTAATTGCTATTAAAGCTACTAGTTGGTGAGAAATATGAACGATCAAATATATTTCAGTTAGAATCAAAGCAAGTATAGGGAGTGAAATCAAATCAAAGAAGTCTAGGAAGCAAGTAAGTGGAATTTTTGGCTGTTGAGATGTGAAAATCGCTGCAAATTATTACAAAAAGGTTTACTATTTCTGTATTAGATAGCCCTGCTACGCAGATCACTGGCCCATAGAAAATTACCTCTCAAACTGAGTTTATGGAGTATTATAGAAATATAACTGGATGCCGCCTTCCAAAAGAAAATAAATCAATAAACTTGGAAAAAATAAATAATACAAAAAATAGAAGCCTTCAAGGTGACTGCGGGAGATATAAGAACTTGTTTCGCAGCCAATAATACAGATCCGAATCCAGCCGCCCGCGCAGCAGTCTTTTACTCTACCACTAAGTTACGATGCCTTGTTCATTAAATTGGCACCATCTGAGGTATATATGGGGTGGACTCGATATATCCCCTTATTCCCTTTAATACATATGGGAAACGAAGAGATGAACCCCGATGGTCTCATTCCATTAAAAGAACTTTTTTGTCCATATCAAACCAAAAATACCCTTTCACTTCGAAAGTTTGAGATACAAAATTTTTCATATTTCAGCCCTTAAATACTACTTCTTAAGGTTGATCAAACTTGATACCGAGATTACCCTGGCCGATTTTTCATTTTTGAGCTAAATTTCATAAAGATCGATCCAGTAGTTTCGAAGAAAAGCTGTGTGTGTGTGACAACTATCTGAGTTTATACAAACGATTGAAATAAAACCAAAACTTCGAAAGCTGTGAGTAGGTCTCTATTACTTACCACTTCGATGATAAACAACTGGGCTTCAAGCACAGAAGGCTAAAGTGCAACCGTCACGTTGCCAACTCTGATTAGCCCTCTCCGCCATCCTCACGGCGAGGCTCCATGCACATTCTTAGATATCGGGAACTATAAGAACGGTGGGTTCGGGACATGCGCAAAAATGTTTTCTGCATTAGCCCCGCCATATTTGAATTTATCTTCGATTTCCCGCGCATTGTTATGGACAATTACTGTTAACCGTTCTGAATCATGGAAGCGCGTTTGGAGTGTCACAAGTTACGGGGTTCGGAATGGTTCTCATCCCATTCCGTTCAGAACGCCGTTCTGAGAACCGCGTTCAGAATGGTCTATACGAAAAAACCTTGATGATCATCATGAAAAAGGAGTACGGGATAGATGCCATTCACAATATGACTCCACAAAGAAGGGTTGTTAGGCAAGGAATAAACGTGATTTGAAACTCATAATTCAGAACATCTAAAGTTCTAAATTACAAGTAAAACAATATTACGTCAAAAATAAGCGAATTTCCTTACAAATCATAAACGAGCTAAAAATAAACACAAGGGCTTTGTTTTTTCCCTAATAGCTTAATATCACCACCAATAAATGAGTTCGAGATCGATGAGATTTCCGAAATGCTCTACACAGAAAGGATGTCGGGAAAGTAATCAACAATACTCGTAATTCAGAACGCACAACGATTAAAAACTGCGAGTAGAACGATCAAATGAAAATTAAGCATCCTTTCGTCTATAAAGCCACATCGTCAATTATCACCACTAACAAACGAGATTGGTGACAACCAAGAAATACCACACAGAAAGTAAAAAACTTAATTGGTAACCCATAATTCAGTTCGTTCTAAACTACCAGTATTACGTCAAAAATAAGCAAATTTCCTAACAAATCATAAAAAAAAGTAAAAAAGAAACACAAAGGTCTTCTTTTTTCCCCAATAGCTTACTATCACCACCAATAAACGAGTTCGAGATCGATGAGATTTCCAAAATACTCTACACAGAAAGGATGTTGGGAAAGTAATAAACAATACTCGTAATTCAGAACGCACAAGGATTTGAAACTGCCAGTAGAACGATCAAATGAAAATTAAGCATCCTTTCGTCTATAACGCCTCATCGTCAATTATAACCACCAACAAACGAGATTGGTGACAACCAAGAAATACCACACAGAAAGTAAAAAACTTAATTAGTAACCGATAATTCAGTTCGTTTAATGATTCTACATTACCAATAGAATAATAAACGAGGTAAGAAAGTAACACAAAAGTATTTTTCTTTTCATAGGTAACGCTTAAGTATCCTCACCAACGAAGAGAACGAGATCGATGGCATCCACGAAATAACTCCTTACTATGATGTCGGGAAAATGAAAAATCATAATCAACAACTTTAATTCAGTACGAGTAAGAATTCCACGTTAATAGCAGAACAATTGTGTCACTATTAACATGTTTTCTTATGCAATGTATAAACGAGAAGAGAAAGGAACATCACTAACAAACGAGTACGAGATCGATGACATCCACAAAATAACTCCACACAGAAGGGATGCAATGCATCACTTATCTATTGACGTGATTAACTTGTTTACTGAACCGGGGAAGGGAGGCCTTGAGGAGGAAGCTGTGCGGTCAATTGAGAGGAAAATCCGGCTCCCAACCCTAAAGACTCCTGCAGTAAAAACCTTAGGGGAAACCTTCCTTGTCCTATGAACTACAACTCGGCTTTCACTCCATCAAATCTTTTCCTTTTTTTTTCATACTTGAAAGAACTTTCGGGAGGTTTTGAGACGTTTTCTAGCGGTTTCAGAGAAGGGTTTTCTCATCATCAAAGAACAAAAGCAGGTAGCCATTGGAGGAGTGAGTACCTACTTTCTTTTCAAGACCAACAAAAAATTAACCACCGGATGAGACAGAGCGCTGTCAACTAACACTTCCGTCCTTCAAAGTGAAGCTTTTCTGACTAGCGGATATATGTTCGACTTATAGATTTTTTTCAACGATTTCAACGATTGGTTATATACTTGAGGTGTACGTACAAGAGTAATGAGATGGGTGAACGATAATATGTTAGCCTTCAATTATAATACATTTCTTAGCTTTGTTTTATGCTCATGATTATTCGGTTGGAAGTATTGGACGAAACAAAATTACAGCGAGCCCCCACTCTAAGCCGTTCAGGCCCAAATTGCTCGAGCCAACCAGGGCCCATCCACCTCGACGGTTATCAGCGTTATCTACTCATTAACGAACTGAAGGAATGAAATCAAAATGAAATAACGTCGCCCTCAAGCCAGCCGAAACACTCGGAAACCCGAAATCCACGGTCAAACAATTTGCGCAAATTCGAATTTTGTGCAAAGAATTTGATCGTCGATGGGATTGTTTGATGTTTGTGCAAACTGTTGGCAAAAAATCGGTCTGGATAAAAATCTTTTGCGCAAACCTGACTACCTGTTTGACCGTGGATGGTACTATTGTGCAAACTTCGGATCAGTCTACGCCTTTTCCCCTTCATGAACAGACGCCTTTTCGCCTTTTTTGAGCTGAGATGGCAGTTTGAAATTTCAGCTCTTCAAAGGAGTCGCTGCTTACAAGATATCTCATAGTTGCCAATAACCTCAGTTCTGGAGATATTGCTTCTCTCATATTCGTGGTGATTTTCTGTATGAAGGGAGTAACCATTTCGAGTAACTCGCTGGATAGCTTCGTCCATTCGAAGGTAGTTTCTGTAGTCCGCAGCTGAGGTAAGCCTGAGCTCTGTGACCAAGCGGTCATGACCAAATTTGTTCCTCTTCAGAAGCCCAACTCTTCACCCACATGTTTGGCTTTCTTCTTTTTAAGCACATTTTTCTGTCCCTAGTGCAAGGATAATAGCGGCACAACAATCGTCTGTGTATGATATGCTCACAGAATGGTGAAAACGAAACTGATATTTGCACAACGGGTTGCAACGTGGATGGGCTTACGTTGGTGCAAACAGGCATTTGCATAAACACCGACTTTGCGCAAATTGTTTGACCGCGGATGGGGGCCTTAACGAAAACCAGTTATCTGGCCCTTTCAACGCTCGTGATAGACAAAATTTGCTCTCTAAGTTGCATGTCCAATAATCAATTCGCAGAGACATGTTAATAAAACCATCACTGAAGTCCGGCCACGCAAGTATCGATCGATCCATTACCAAGAATATTTGTATGGCTCCGCACTCATATTCCAGTCTTTTTCAATATTATAGAACGAATTGTAACATTCTAAGTGAATTAATTGAGAACATTATTGAACCATTACTCTCCATCTTTATTCCCACCAACATGGTATCGAAGGTTAATATTTTGGCTGCCATTATTCGAACGTGTTCAAGTATAATATTTGAAGATTTCTAGGTCAATTTCAAGGATTGTCAATAAGAGAGGTGTTTTCAAAGAATGTAGGGGATTTGAAATGGAAATCAGGCTATTTCCATTCACACATTAAACCGGTCATATCACAGATTTCCTGAGACACATTGATGAATGAATTCCAAATTTTATTTTCCCCTCCATTTCATATTTTCTTCAACTCTTCATATTCACCAAGGTATCAACCAAACGATCACTGAGATTTCAAGTTTACTTTAAACTCCCATCCCACCCAATATGGATTCCAGATTATTCCGATTCAATAATTTCGGCGATGCTACTATACTCTGTCCATCACGCTTTTCGGGGCATATTGCCCAGGTCAAAATCCCCCTCGTCCCCAGCCACGGATTGGCAACGAAAAAAAGACGAAGAAATTCAAAGTTGGAAAAAAAAGAAAAAAGAAAAGAGGAATTTCGGACGGCCTTCCATCCCCTCTCCCACTCATTATGAAAATCGTGAGGTGGGCAGGGGGAGGCAGAAACGCATGTTTGATCCAATTTTCGACGAAAAAATGAGATGGCTATTCTATATTGGTGCAATATACAATAGTGAACATTAGTTACAGCAGCACGCTATGGAGGTCGTCTGAGGAGCGTGCTTCAAAAATTTCACATTTTTCTAATGATCCTTTATGTCCGTAATTGCGATAAAAGTAAGAACACAAATTTAGATCGAGAAAAAAGTACACCTCAGTAACGTTTCGTCATCACTGAAGTTGACAGTGAAAGTACAATTTACAAGTATTTGTAATTGGATCACACAAGTACAAATAAAGGTACATGTACTTGCACTTGGGATCGCAAGTACAGGGTGGTCCGTAATAAACGGACACATTTTAAAATCCTGTAACATTCTCAAATTCGATCGTAGGGGTTAAAAAATAAGCAGAACGTGTGGAGAAAATCAGTAAGTTTTATTCACAATCGAAAAATCGGAAAAAAATTATCAAGTTTTAAAAATTATGTCATTTAAATGACGACCCTGTTTGGTAACGCACAGTTCAAGACCGTCCTTGAAGTTCTGCATCACTCTTTGCACCATATCTTCCGGTATTTCCGCGATTTCTCGTCTTATTGACTGCTTCAATGCTTGAATGGTTCGTGGTTTGTCCACGTACACTTTAGATTTCAGGTGGCTTTTTGCGAACGATTTTTCCCGGACGCGTGATCCCCCGACATGGGGATGTTCCCTGGCCTCCGCGTTCCCCAGACCTCACCCCCTGTGACTTTTTTCTATGGGGCCACCTGAAATCTAAAGTGTATGTGGACAAACCACGAACCATTCAAGCATTGAAGCAGTCAATAAGACGAGAAATCGCGGAAATACCGGAATATATGGTGCAAAGAGTGATGCATAACTTCAAGGACCGTCTTGAACTGTGCGTTACCAAACAGGGTCGTCATTTAAATGACATATAATTTTTAAAAATTGATAATTTTTTTCTCCGATTTTTCGATTGTGAATAAAACTTACTGATTTTCTCTACACGTTCTGCGTATTTTTTAATCCCTACGATCGAATTTGTGAATGTTACAGGATTTTAAAATGTGTCCGTTTATTACGGACCACCCTGTACTTGTACTTGGCAAGTACTTTCGAAGTACTTGCGTCTTGTGCAGCTATACCTCGTCATTCTTATTACTGATTTTCCTCGACTGCTGTAAAATATTACGAGATGACCCCAAGTACTTGAAGAAAGTACTCAAAGTACCAATGTACTTGGGTATTCCAACTCTGGTTAGAAGCCTACTTCGATGGATAAAAATCTTCGAAAATGCCTAAAAGTCGAAATTTCCAGGTTTTTGATAAGCTTTGTTACTTCCTCAGATTGAGTCTTCTAGAACGAGGTTGAGGATGTAGGTTGGTTCCGTACTTGACCCGTTGCTCAACTTGTACTGCATCGGATGCCACTTGGACTTTAATGAACTGACTTTCTCTCACGATCTTGGCCGCCGATGTTCCTTCAACTTGGGGGCCTCCCCCTCTGAAAGGTTCACTTCGATAGCAGAGGGAAATCTCAAACTTGAACTCCGTTACTCAAATATAGGTTATTGCGTCAATGCATCCACGCGTGAAAGTAACTCGAAGCAGCCCATACGAGTGAATTACACAGGCGACGTATCTAATCGCCTAATCTCTAGATAACGACGTGAGTTGAGCTTCTCATCTATGTACGATCCTAAAAATAAGCCCTTAATGACCCTCTCGCAAACGAGTCTAACAATCAGCAATAAACATTTCTACGTTCATGTCGGTAGAAGAGTGAGAGACATTCGAACAACCTGTGCGATAAAAAGTAAGAAAAAGATAAATTGAAGAGCTAAATTCATAAAGTTATATGCTGTGTATACCTAAACATGAAGTCCCCCCCTGGGGCCAATATCATAAAGCAATAAGTGACAAGTTACAATCCGATTTTATGTACAAGTTGTAAGAAATGAGTTGCAAGCGTTCCATAAAGGTACAAGTGTAGACTTGTAATGCACTGTGAAAATTAACAAGTGTACAGGCGAATTTGGACGTTACAAGTGTTTCCTCCCCATCATTTTGAACAAGTCACTATTTTACAGTTGTAAAAACGCTGCAAATTATTACATAATGGTTTATTATTTCTGAATCAGATAGCCAGCTATAGTAACCAGTAGGCTCTGGGGCTTTCGCCAGTCTCTGTTCTAGTATCCACCTCTGTTCTTCCTCTCACTCCACCCCCCGCTCACCCCCCTCACCACCCACCGTGACCCACTGCCAAGCGTGCCAGGCGTGCGTAAGTCTAACACTCAAAGCCTCGAAAAAGACACTTTTTCGCCCGTTTTTGGCCCATAGCATCAATGCGAGTAAAGCGATCGGGATGGTTAAACGTTAGGACCAACTAGACCCCAAATGGAGTCTATGTGCGAAAGAACGGGTTTTTTAAGTCAATTCTTAGGCCTTTTATGGCCCGGACGGCGGACGGACATTTCAAATTTGGATTCTACGCACCTTGAAACGTAAAGTGACAAAGTTTGAAGGGGGAGGTTATAAAAATTTTTTGCTATACGATCACATAGGTTTATTATTGGGAATAATAAACCAAAAATGGCCTATTTTTAACCTACGTCCATTTACCAGTAAACTTGTTATTTTCCAGTATTGTGAGTTGAAAATTTGTCGGTGTTTAATAAGTGGGAATCATCTTCTGCTGAAGAATACAGACAAGAAAGAAGCATTCAGCGTAGAAGACGCCAACGATTTTTTTCGGCCACGAATAAACGCTCATTTCGTGGGTATTTTTGAGTTTAACGAGAGATTTTGGATTATTGAAATGATACAAATGCTGCGTGACCCTGCGCAATTTTTCCTGATCGAGTATTTAGGATCTCCCCACATTGAAGAACAAAGTGAAGTTACACATGACATTCCTAACCCATCAGCATTAAGACTTGATGAACTGATTAATCATTTCTGCTGAATGAAGGAGAAAAATCCGATAATGCCAGCCCTCAGAATAAGTTGAAATCAAATACACACTTTTCAGTTCATACATTGTCTGTCATGTACGATATACATCCTATCGTGTACTTAGTATCGTTTTTTTCTCTTACAAAACTTCAATTTCGGCATTCCGCTTAATGTTGTTCATTTCGTTTGTCCCCACACGCCATTTTCTTTTCTGCTACACTTGTAAACTCAAGCTTCTGTAAGTGTAGCTTTTCCTCACTAGTACTCTTTGTTTTGGTGAAACACTTGTTCTAGTTTACCGTGTATTACAAGTATCTGATTGTTAACTTGTATACTTGTTGTTTTATGAAATAGGCTCTTGATGGCTCTACCTCTTTACCCGTACAGGAAGATGGATTTTTGGTTTGGATCAATTTGGTCAATACCAAAACAAAAAATTTCATTAAAGAAGTAATTTGATGATATTCTGTGGGAAATCACCTACCAGAGTGATATAGACATAGTGTGAAAGCAAAAGATTTCCCATACCGATCCGGGATCAACGTGTTTCACCTACATATTCAACTTGTGGGGGAAATGTCTGTCTACAACAAACTTCAGCAGCGACTTCGGCGTTATTTGAGACTTTCGATACTGCCAATGTAATGGAATATCCTCATCAGTACAACTTCGCATTTTTGCCGCATGATACTTCAACTTCCTTTCACCAATGCCGTTTTGTGTTGGAGAGGATGTGTGGTTGGGATAGCGGATCGATACCCCGTCCACGAGCTCAATGCAAGGAAATACGATCTCCCGTCGAAACAAGAGTAAACCGGAGGGGACTATTCGACAACACGAAGAAGGAAGCACAAGAGGTAACGGTTGTTTCCCTGATGACGTTGAGTCTTCCTTCACGCCACGGTCTTGTCATGAGAACCGTGCCGAGGCGAGGGAACCACGAAGATGTGATACAGGCGGTGGCCGCCCATTGTCATTTTTCGATTTCGCTGAGAACCTTAGGGAACCTTCAAAGAACCTTGGAAGAAAGTAGCCAACTCTAATTATCTTGAAAAAGAGGAAAAGAAGAGTCTAATTCGTTTTCAACCGTCTAGTGATGAATCGTTCTTAAAAGTTGTGATCTTACTCTTAGTTGGTAAAAGAGTTAGGATTCAGACAGCAACTATACGCCAAAGTTGAGAATTTTGGTTCGAGTCCAATTCACCTTATACAAAATCAGGTCCTGTTCAGCGATTTTGAACAGAGAATAGGTCTGGTTTGAACCCCAATCATCGTAAACTTACTAATATCTACAGGTACGATTTGTACAAGTAGATCAAAAAATTATGTATTGTTGTTCAGTAGGTAATGAAAACCAATGTCAAATCAAAATTTTTGTTGGCAAACCTCAGATTCGAGTTCAGCAGCCCAAAATATCCCATAGAACCAAAAATGAAAACTCCACCAAAACTTTCCGCTATAAGGCTTTTTTTGACACAAGCTACCTAGACTAACTGGTGGTTCATCAATGAAACTGTGATCCTCGAGAGAACTCAGTGAAGATATAGATACTTCTTCCACATCTACTCTAAATGTACCGGCTGATACCCAAAAGCACTGGTGTACATTGTTCAAATACATATGTACCTACTTCCCAAAAGCTCCGTTTAATCCTTGTGATTTGAACAAAAGTAGGATGGAAACACTAGCAAGAGCGCTGGAGGGTATGACGGTAGTAAACGTAGACAAATTTATGATGAAGGCGAAACAAATATGAGGATAAATTAGACTAGAATGATAGTTTGTATGGTCGCAAGCTCAAAGGACCGGCTTAAGGCAAAAATTACGTTTGCAAACTGAATTGCCTATTTTGAAATTTAAGTTCTAAAAAACAAAGTTTTTGTGCACTTTTGCGCTTTTTTAGAACATTCAATTCATGTCTCTCAATTTGATTTATTATTGATTGACTTGATAGGTTCAGTACTCCTTCTTGTACTTCAAACCACAATTATGTTAAATAAACTAATGAAAGCTTCCGGGTCATGTTACAAGGATTTTTGCACTTATATTGCAAGCACTCTCAGAATAAATAACCAATGCGGGAAACACCAACCGCCGGACCTAAGATAAATTTCCATATCTCATGGGTAAAAGAAAATAAAACAGAACATAGTGATCCAATAATAGGGGACAGGAAGATTAGTCACAACCCTTCCCGCGTCCAGCCACACGGGCAAACAACTACTGCTCTACTGATCTTGGACCTTGGTCGAGGGCATCAGACTACTGTATTTCAGAACTCATTGGGGCAGATCTTCGGTTTTACCTTGAAATTCAGCTGTAATAGTTTTGAGACAAAATTCCTTCTAATTTAAATATTTCTGCCCAACATTTAAATAAATTTCTAACAATTTGCCAAAATTTATTATTATTTTTTTTAAACCGAAATTGGCCAATTTTATGCCTCTACAAAAGCCTTGAGTGTGTGGAAGCTACGTCGCACACCCCTCAGGCCGGCCCAACAAGCTCGCAATTAAAAAATATAATATAAAACATAAATAAATCCTTTTAGTAAAATATGTATTAGTTGGATAAGCAAATCAGAATGATTTACATAGTTTGGTGATCTGTATGCTCACTATATGTGCCTGCACTTCCGTCACACAAGCCCTGGCACATGTGCCACTTTTCAGTCGTAAAACTAACGCTTCTGTATGGCACCAAAATATACCAACAGCCCAACGTTATGAAGAAGATTACATCTCTTTTACAATTTAAACAGATCAAGGTGCCACTGAGGCATGGGCGAAAGTACAGTGACCTCGTTCCATGGCAGGTGAACTAGGGATTCAGAGAAACAATGAAAAAGCAATAAACACTCCAAACACCACCAAACGCTGTTTCGCTGATTCCCGTTCCCACGAGGCAATCTCGGTCACGGGAGGGAATGTGAATTAACGGGAAGATTGTGAGCGAGTGTGAAATACGTAGGAAAGATTGAACAACGTGAAAGTGCGAAACTGGGTTTTTAACCAATTGCGAGCCAAATAATACAGTGGAGGAAAAACATTATACTAGTAGGAATATGAATGTAGATATCCTGGAAAAAGTATAACAACCCTACTAGTAACGTTGCATTTAGCATACCCTACCCCTGTATATTAACTAATCATTGTATCTGTCCACCTAGAACACACCTATATTACCTTCTCTATGGTACCCGTTGCATGGGTGCCAGGAGACCTCATGTAATAACCTTATGAACAGCAATTGTAACCTTATCATCCAGCCAGCTGATTTCTTGAAAGAATTATATTTTTTATACATATATTTAGCGATTCAAAAAGAGACCTTGGATTTTAAACTTTTTTGGAGTTTATATAGATTTTTTTAGCAAATTTTAATGACATTTAAGTACATTTTTCAGCATAATTTTGCACATAAATTGTTTAATGTTCTATTTCATAGGTAATAAACTTTATTTGAGCAATATTCTCCTAAAACAATATAAATTTAACGAATTTAACCGTTTTTTGCAATGTTTAGTGATTTTTTCAGCACTTTTTCTGAAAATTTACCATTTTAATGCACTCAAAAAATGCTGGCCAACGAACTCATTCTTTCGTTTGGAAAGCTTGATTTTTTTGTCGCAAGAACGGAATTTTTATCTCAATTTTAAGGAGAGTTATCGTCTGGAAGGATATATATACGTAAATAAATAGATATATACATATGAAAAAATGTTAAACTCTAGGATTCGATTCAGAAGGTCTCAAAACGGATTTCAATTAGGGAAATTTTCAAAAATTTTGATTTTAAAATTTTTGGAGCCATTGCAATAGCCCCCATTTTCCCATTTATAACATAAATATAAAACTATGATATAAATAGAAGAACAAGTACGAAAGAAATGCGTGATAAATGGAGAACGATTTTTTGTCCCATAAACATTAAAGTAGTTTTATTCCCCAGCAACGACTTGGTTCTACGTAAAATCAAGAAATGTTCTATGCTGAAAACACAAGCGAACCACTCATCGCAGGAAAGTGAGGATGGTGACGAAATTTCTGGTTAAAATTAATTTTCGTTTAAAACTAGTAAACGTAAAATTTTCAGTCCAATGGGTAATCCTCATTGTTTTCTAGTTTTTTTTTCCCCAGCTGATAACACAACAACGAAACATGTATTACTATAATTTACATGGAACACTATTTCGAAATTATATGTATATACCACATATATAATTGTGTACACAATTTTATGGACACAGAACACAATTATGTGGGTGTTGGAAGTGTGTTCTGGTATCTTCTCATTTTTCCAACATTTTCGCCCGTTCCGTTTCCCTAGTTTCATTTCGGCTACTAGATAACAACCCTGAAAACTACAGACCCGCAGGTAGTTAATAGTGGGTTGTGAGTAGGAGAAGGTGCCCATCTGAGGTCTAGGGAGGTCGGGGACCTCGGGCGCGGATGCTCCCGTTCGCACTTGAAAGCGAGCGAATCCAATCAGAACCTCCTCTGCGATTATTCGAGTTTCCGCTCTGCCTCCTGCGATGATAACATCAAGGGACCATCAAGAGTCATTCGAGAGACTCCCGGTAAAAAGGTAAGGTAGGTATCGGTGGTATTAATAAAAAGTTCCAGTCATGCAGCATGATCGTATGAGCGAATTTTCGTAAATTATCTTCATTTTCCCCCTTTTATTTGGCATTTTAAACAAATACAATGGGTTTGGGACCTTCATCTCGTACATTAAAAAAAAGGAACCCATAAAAACAAGTTTTTAATGTAACTCTTTCTTTTTCTCATGTTATCGGTTAATTTTATTGTTGTTTCAATATTTGGTAGTTTCTTGGCAACAGTAAATTGAAACAAAATCACATTGTTTCAAAATCACATTGATAATAACTTAAATTAAATTGACAAGGAAAATCATTTAATATTTTATTGACCCTGGATTAGTTGTCATTTTATGCAGACGTTCAATAGTATCCTTCTCCTCCCTCCTCCTCCCTCACTCCTCCTCCCTACAATACACAACACTTGTAAGGTTTCCCATATTAAATTTCAAATTTTCGAAAATTTATAGTATAACTAACTTTTTCAAAACGAAAATTTGATAAATTAAAATGTACGCCAGCATGAACTCATGTGCAAAATTTCAGATCGATTGGATATCGGGAAGTGGGTTAAAAATCGATCTGAAATTTTGTCTCAAGAAGAGAATCGAAGTTAAAAGAAAGAGTTAAAAAAAGGAAGAAATGAACACGACCGAACAAGCCTAGCAGGGGAAAAAAGAGAGAGAGAGAGAGAAAAAAACGAACCGATCACCACCCAGTGCCTTAACGAATGAAAGAGAAGATTAACTTGTCAATAAATAGTAATACAGCCATGAAGTGTACATCACATAAAATTAGAACTAAAAAAATCAAGTTTAAACTAAAACCTCAAATTGCACGAAATTGAAATTAAATAATTCTTCATAAATTATAGGATTTTGTAAGATACAAGGGTAATTGAATGGTGTTTCAATTTTAAATTAAATGAATCAAATAATTTTTTTTTTTTTTGTTCAGAAAAGAAATCATAATCAAGTGTTCAACAATGCCAGATGGATTAATATCACAGTACCAGCACTCCGGGGATTCGTACGTTCGTGGATCAATCCGATGCAGATATGCAGGACATAGGGCCACTCCTGTTCTTGATCGGGAAATTACTTTACAGAACTTTCGATTCCCTGCGGTTTCCATCATCCATGTCCTTATTCGTAGCTTGAGTTGGTGCATTTTGTAGAAAGAAATGGTGTCACTTTCGTGATACATCTGACTCCATCGGGTATCATGGTATTTCCTCACTTAACAGTAGAGATCCTCTTTAGGTGTGGAGATGTTCACGAGTGGTCCTTCCTATACGTGCCCCTTGTCTTGCCAAGCGATCTGCCTTAATGTTCCCACTTATCCCATGATGTGCTTTCACCCACATTACGATAACTTTAATGCGTTTGATGTAGCAATCGTGTAATAATCGTAAAATTTGTGCTACTAAGGGGTTACTTGCTTTTCGTGCTACTAAGGGGCTCTTGCGAAACCCAGCTCCTACTAAAGTAAATTATGTTACTATATTATGTTACATTGTTTTGAAAAGTAATGACTTTGAGGGAAAATAAATTGTTAACCACCAATTTTATGGCAAAAAACTCGTTTTAAATAATATTCTGCAATTCAAGGAAAGATTGTGAAATTTTAACTTTTTTGGAGTTTTTATCCATTTTTTTAAGCACATTTTAATGAAATTTAAGTACATTTTTCAGCATAATTTTGCACATAAATTTTTTTATGTTCTATTTTATAGTTAATAAAACTTTATTTGAGCACTATCCTGCTAAAAAATATAAATTTAACCATTTTTAGCAGTTTTTTGCTATTTTTAGCACTTTTAATGAAATTTGACCAATGTAATGTGCTCAAAAAATATTGGCCAACGAACTCGTCCTTTCGTTTGGAAAGCTTGATTTTTTGGCGCAAGAACGGAATTTTTATCTCAACCCTAAGGAGAGTTATCGTCTGGAAGGACACATATATAAATACATATATATATACATATATGAAAAAGCGTTAAACTCAAGGATTCGTTTCAGAATGCCTCAAAACGGATTCCAATGAAAAAAATTTGCAAAAATTTTCATTTTAAAACTTTCCGAATCATTGCAATAGTTCATTTTCTACGAAAATTCACTAAAAGCTGAGTAAATAGGTACCTGACAGCCATTGTGGGCTAACATGTTGGGAAAGCTTGTGGGTCTGCTAAGTTGGCTCAAAAGCTAATTTCTTTTTCTATTTGACGTACGAGGCTCAGAATGGACCTTATTGAAACTGCTGGGTAAAATTGAGCTAGAACAAAGCTGACCTTGTTAGTTAAGTTAGCCATAGGACTCAATTTTATTATACTTAATTTATAACAGAAATAAACACCAGTTTAAATTATACCAGTGCTTGGAGCGCTGGAAAATATTTATGAACTTTTGATCTTTGAGACCTTTTTAAAAATCTTCAAGTTTGTGTGTGATGTGTTTCAGTTCGAGAGCGTACGAAAGCTGCTACGTTTCTATTGGAAAGGTAGTATTCATACAAGACCCCAGTGATGGAGTCCAGCCAATCATTCCATCAATATTTGACCGAATTCTAAAAAACATTAGGAAAACATCGGATTTGTTGTATCCAGTTGCTGCTGTAATGGAATTGTGGGATAAAGTGAAATCATGCACTAAAGGAATCACGATTTCAGCTGAGTTATCAAATTAGCCTTCTCTACGGGCCTTCAAGTATTCAAAAATCAGAGCAAAATAGACAGAAAGTAACAGAAACTAGAAACACTGAGGGTTCCAGTCGTGCAGCATGAGGTTATGAGCGAATATCTTTTATTCATGTGCTACTATTTCCGACGATTTTATTCCACCTTTTTGGACGTACTTATTAATAAACTTGATAAAATTGTTAGTATCTGATATTCAATCTTCTATTAAATCAATCAAATCTATACGATTTTAGTAAATTCATAAGAAATCCGATGAAAATTGACGAAATTGTACGAGTTTCTTGAATTCCAAGTATGCGCAGCCATATACTTTGGTCCGAATGGGATGAAACACATAGGGAATACCCGCACAATCGCTGATAATTTCATCGAGTTTGAAACGTTCGGGGTATCAATGGGGAAACTAAGCGAGTTGCAAGAATTTCACGATTGCATTTGCGCATAGGCTACCGCTCAAAGCAATGAAATGCATGTGCACCATTTAGTACCTGACCGTGTAAAGTCCACACACATTTTTTTATGGAGATCCACAGCGATCGCAAGGATTTCGCAACATTGGCTGACTCAAAATCGAAACTGATCAATTATTTTAACAATGCATTTTAACCTTGACCAAAAAAATAGAAAATGTTACGAAATAGCAATACAAACAGCATAACGTTAATCGATATCCACTCTTTGAGGGTCCAGGGAGTTTTCGGTTTTTCCTATGTAGGAGTGCATAGGTGTTGGCGGCACTGAAAAGTTAACTAATATAAGTACCTACCCCTTAATGTAAACTGATGCCCTAACAAAGCGATAATATAACAATTTTTTCTTCCAGAAAGTAGGAGTAGATCCGTCTCATCATTTTGTAGGCACGTCCAGACAGGCCTTTTGTCTTCCGGGTGATCCGCTCCCACCACCCGCATAGCAAGTCTCCCACGTGCAGATCCGGGCGAATCCTAACATAAAGAAGGAATACCCATCAGGAAGGGGGCAAACAATTACGTCATTACTCAAGTTGAAGCCCAGCAAAGCTCGGTCCCCCGTAACCTGTCGCTTATCTGGGAAGGAAGCACGCGGTAATGAGAGCATTGTTTGGAGTTGTGAGATCGCAACGACCTTGGTAACTTTCATGCCAGCTGTGTAACTCGGCGTTACATTTACGAGCAAAACTGGGCAGTATCGTTGAATCACAACATACTCACGGAATACTAAACATATTATTAAGTAATGCATGAGTTATAGAAAACGGGTAGTGATAACAGAAATTTTTTGCACAAAACCTGGAAATTTTATCATAAACCTCTTCCACATTGAATATAAATTAAATGCTTGACAAGCAGAATCGAATGAGGACAAACTTGAATAAAGATCTGGAATCAAAAATATTTGTAGACATACTTTCACGCGAACTAGACCCAGTCAAGTATTGGAGAATTCGTCTGGACTGCAGGCTAACTGGGGAACCATGTGGACGCGGTTTGCAAGAAATTAATACGTACGAGCTCCCTCCATCCTCGTTTGCCTACTGTGGTTACGTGAAACCACAGCCATTATTTCAAGCAAACACCACTCGGTATTGGATGAACCTCGACCAACTCTGCGAGGGTTTTCAAGATCCGTAAAAGGTAATTCGGATTACACTTGGCCTTGATTAGTCTGACAGCTGCACACTAATTTTCTTGAAATAAAGATTCCTAACCATTCTATTCCACTACACATATGTTTAGTTACTACGGAGAATCCAAAGAAGATATAGTACAACAGACATGAACAGATTGCCACTAACATTAGATAATTTATTCTCAGTGTTACAATTTATATGCTGTACATAACCCATTCAATACCACGCGGTGCAATCACAGCTTCGAATGAAGGATTGATTGATGACGTTTCCAAGGATTTTTTCTCACGTTATTTTGCGGCAATGTTCGTGTAACAGTACAGAGGAATACATGCTTGAATGATGTCCATCAACATTCACTCTCATCATGTTGTAGAAATAATCATAGAACATACAGGTAACATAAATAGGAATTGATGTGTAATGTGGGTTGATTAATAAAATTAGTATTTTTATCAGCAGTTATTTTAAGAGGTTTGCAAGGATTTTAGATTGCAGACATGAAGAGACAACATTGGCTCAGAAAGACCTGAAAAGGCCAGCGGAAATTTTGACATACACATATTTTTCTCTGTCTGTCTCTAGAAATGATGTTCACTCAACAAGCCAACAGTTCACTGTTATCATTAGAAATCAAATTGAGTGGGGAAATATTTTAGTATTCGCCTAATTTACATTTAAACCTATCTCGAGCTCTTCAACCTTGAACCGATTGAGAGATACTGGAGGAGGTTGTGTCCGTTATTCACCTTGCGTTGTAAATTCCAGACTGCTTAACATTATAAACATCTAACACGAGGCTTCAAACTGCATTCCAAACTTCTTTACTCTTTTAAAACATCTGGAGTTTTAGGTGAAATTTTCTAACACACAGTTACAACACTAGTGTCACAACTACACTTTCCAAAGATGTCAACTGAATCAGATCAACTAATGATAGACCATACAGGTTACGTTATAGAGTTTAATTTATGCAATTTCTACATCGTTACCGACGTGAAATTTGGGGGGCCTTCATATTAGCTTGCGAACTTCAATTAATCGGCGCACATATTTATTTGACAATAATCAACAACTGTTACGAATTCACCTTTGAATCTAGGGATCTAGGCTACGGGTACCTTTCGTCTAGTGCAACGTACGGTTTAACCAGACAGTTACCAATTATATTATATACCATTATAATATAGTAAAACGAAACCACAACTTTATCCAGGTTTAGAAACAGAGGGCAAACACCAGACGGCCAACGTGGGCATTTATGAATTCATCGAGTGAATCACCAAAGGCTACCGAGAAATCTCTTCAGGAAATGAGCGGTCGCCGCTCGGCCTCTCGTATCCGCTCATTCATTTATCGGGGGTAAAACCCTGCGACTAGCACCGCCAGAATGCTATTTTAACGGTTTAATTTCTACTAAAACACAACCGGTGACACATATCGACGTATAATATAATACTGCAAGCGACTAACCAAATGTAGATTGATATGATGTATTCCAATATCACAGCACAAAATAATAACCCTATATTTCGAGCAATGTATGTAAGAACAATTTCATTTCCAGAACCATAAATTATATTGGTTTAATTGCTAATACAGAACTGTATTCATACAGGGTGTTGATGAAGACTCTAGCAGAGTTGGACAGAAAAGAGAGAAGAAAGGGGATGGTGTAGTGATCTATGGTTATATCAGCAGTCAACCAAGAGTGTTCATTTTAGCATGGCGAGTTCAGCTGTGGTGCAATTTCCAAACCAAGTGGTTTTATTAATTGAATTTAGAATCGTATTTTGGTTCTTGATAATATATATCATCCAATGCTTTTGATATACCTTCGACCTGGCAAGGACGCATTATTAAGTTGTTTGTGGATGTTTGTTCAGCTACCTCATTTGTCGATTGTAGCAATATCAGGTAATTGAGCAGAAGGTAATGGAAGTAATTAAAAACATCATTTACTTCCACTTCAATATAGAGTTACTATGACAGATTTCCACTGTAATGTCAAAATCAGAAACAAACAATAACTAAGTTAAAGGTGTGTTTAACTTATAACCAAGATAACCTGGTACGAGATGAATGTGCCAGAATGTCAAGTTCAGCATGGCAGGGAGTTGTGGTCGAACCAGTGCTCAAAGAGGGCACTGACACTTGTTCTGGTTTGGTGGCTGATATTAAAGTGGAGGGGGTCTGGGACAGGAAGAGGGTCGCTTTCTTCGATAACCGCATAATCAATGCCAATGCACCCTCTTACCTCACCCAAACCTGGCATGTCACAGAATCTGCCTCCATGGAAAAGCACCACAAATACAATGAAGCAGCAGGAAGATCTGAGAGAGTCGCACATAGGTTTGCTCGTGTGAAGGTGTTTTCTATAGAGAATTGCATATGTTTACGAAGAGATTAACCACGGTTTTGCGCGATAAATGGTGTAGGCCTAGATTACAAATAGCTGGGTGGACATGGACGAAGATTCAGTTCTCCATAATACGAGGGTACGAGGCGCGAGAAAGAATGTTACCGGTTTCCTGTTTGATGCAGAAAAGTTGGGACCTGGGGTGGAGGATGAAGCACCCTTGCCCCTTCTCCAGGACTAAGACGAAGAAGACATTGAGCTTTTGTTTGTTATTATTGTTAAATTTTCATATTATTGTTAAATTTTTGTTTTGGAGTTTTTGCTGCATGACTGAATTTCATTGTTTTTAAACCCGATTTTCAAAAATAAAGCTGTTTACCTCCTGAAAAAAAAATGATAAGTTATTGTTTGTTACTGATGTCGATCTAAACTTCTTAATCTACATTTCTTGAAATGAAATTTCTTGTGAAAGAAAACCATTCTAGGTAAGAATGTTAGCTCTTTATTCTAGGTCGTGAACCAGTATTAAAAACTTGTATCCATCATCCGTATATCTATCAAATTGCTTCTTCATCACGCAACCGATCATTCTAAATTCTACTGAAATATGGCCTGCAGCTTATTTTTAACTCAATTTGGGAAGCTAGCAATAGGAATGCCAGGAGCATTTTTTTAGAACACTCGAATATCAGCGTACAAGCGTACAGTACATACGTAATGCAAACAAATAGTACCGAACTAAAATGATGCTCTAGATCGATTACAAAGAATGCTTGAGGTGATGAATTGAGAACACCTTCACTTATAACGTCTTTCAAAAATCGAATGCAGTAAATGTTTCTATAAAGCGATTGATGTCTGCGTATTAGTATGAGATCTATCCGTTCCAAGGTACGTTATTTGTTGCAATAAGCGTTCAATTAAGCGAATTCTACTGTACAGGCATATCCTTCTTATACGTTGTAATATGGAATGCACAAATCAAATGAGCAACGTGTGTTCCTATTTCTTATTTTTGATCAGTACTTTAATCTCATTTCTGAAGAGTAGGATTCTGGATCCTGGAAAACACCAGACTAAATTTATAGCTCGAAACTCCAAAAATGGTTTGAAAAAAATACCGAATTAAAGAGAATAAATTGAAGTCATAGGTGGGCGGCGATGAGATCGTTCAGCTGATGGTATAAAATGAAATAGATGCCCATTGGAGGTTTTTCATTTCAAATTGATATGTAAAACCTCCAATTTGATGTGTACATGCTATATATACTTTTATTGATTCTATTTCTGCATGACGGTATAAATTGGTGTCCCCTTGCCGTTCGCTCCTGTCAACCGTACGTGAAAGTGCTCGTTTGGAATCAATCAGTAGCCGGTATATGACGAAGGGGTGTGACGGCGGGGGGTCGAATATCGCAATATCCCATCCAAGGCCGATCAATCATTTTTCCCATTAACGGACTAGCGGGGATATTTGAGTCGATAGGAGAGGGCGAGGTTTATTTGCATGCGCAAATTCGCAATTAAGTCACGAAGGTGGGGGGGGGGGGGGGGGTGAAGGAATGAAACCTGAGGTTAACGAATGTTTGGCGAAGAGAAATAAATAATAACGATGGTAAACGGACTAGACGATGAAGAATTTATTGGCATCCGTGGTTTTGTTGATACAACGTCGATTGGAAAAATAACGTAGTGAATGATAACATACAGTACAACACAATGATTAAAATACGTTTCGAAGAAGAAAATGTTACTTTGAGTTGTACCCACGCACAGGGTGGATGGAAATAATTGGAATTTTTGGAATGGAGAACAAAAGCCTGTCAGTTAGTTTGAACATTTTCAACATATACGTCCGCACGGAAAAGGTTTTTAAATATCTGACGTTCTCGCCACCACTCGACGGACCCCTCAACAAACAAATCTTTCCGAATCTGCAGATAATCCATTATTAATCTCTTTCCATTTACCAATAATTATTCAAAGTCTCGGCAACGACGTCACGCTAGGAAGGGATTGTCGCTCAGAGCGTACAATGGCGTAGTTTGCCAAGCCTTGGAAAGATCGCGGTTGATGTAAAAATTCTTACTATGGAATCTGCTTTCTTCCAAAAACATGACGCAATCATGCGTGTATGGAAATACGTAAGTGGGTAGTAGAAATGTAGTATCGAAAATCTTCCAAGAATTTGGGATTAAGTAATTTATTTGCTTAAAAACTTAGTATCAGGCACCCCAAAATTGATATTTGACAAACAGTACAACAGCAAACCAACCATCAGTAAACTGATGTTGAGTACCTACACTACATGCAGATACATCGGTACATGGATATGTCTTATTTCCCCCCCTATGAAATATGTGTTTTGTGTCTCAAGTTAAAAATGTCTCAATTACAAAAGTGACTGAATCAGAAAACATACCTACTACGAACATACTTCAATAACCCAATGATAATAGTAAGCACAGTTGTTAACCGGCAGTGCCCGTTGGAATTAAGATTTGAGGTCATTAGGTATACCTACCGCAGCCGAAGAGAGCTGCTAGTAGTTACTACTACATACAGCTGCTGTTGCTGCATGGTTACCGACTTTGTTTACTGGTATCGCATTATTTTTTTCCGTGTAACAAAATTTTCACGACCTCCAGCTGTAAGATATATTTATGCAATAAAATTAAAAAAATTAATTGATTTGATCGTACGCAAAGTAGTTGGTCTAGGCAGAAGGGGAAGATAGATGATGGTTAGATCGCCGTAACGGGTGGAAGATATTAATTTCTGTAGAATCAAACTAAGTTTGTTGGTTCTAGTCTACCAATCAAAACTTGGCTGGTAATTAGGCCAAATACAAATTCCCCAGGTAGGTAATTGAGAAGTTAATAAGTCCACGAATCTGAAAACTTACTATCATGCTACCAGGCATTACCACGCAGCACGAAAATGTAACCCAAATCGAAGCGTGGGAACGTCTATTGTGAACGAATTGAGCTTGGAAGGCAGTTGAAGCGGATTCCGGTGTTATCCAATCCTATGCAATCTTGACCGGTCTTGGTCATTCCCGTTCCTGCTGGAACAGGGTTTGTTGGACGCCCCCACGGCTTGAGAGCACTGCTCCACATATCCGTCACAATCTGGTTTTCAAATGGTGACTAACTGTTTCTCATTAAGGTCGGAGACATTCTGAGAACTACGCGAAGTAAAAAAACCTAACTGTCATATACCTAAACACATATGTGGTAGTCATCTTCTTTTGACCGACCCAGACGTTACGTCACAAAACCTGGAGATGATTAAGGGACATATCATTTTAATTCTTCTTCACATATTTGATCTTGCGAATTTTAGTGTATTTTCAAAGTAAATGGAGAATACTGATACGGCTCGGCAGTTCTCACATATCGACTACATAGATAGGCTGTACGTTTTGGAACATCCCGAAAGGTGCATTTTTACCCATTTTATTTTATTCCATCAGCTGAAAATGTATTCCTTAATGCCGAGAGCTTTCTGAAAAGGCGTGGTATGGAAGGTATCGGATGGGGGAACGACCACGCTACTGGTTGGCGAGGAGGGGAGGGGGGCATCAGCGTCAACCATCTATGATTCAGTTTCTTCCTATCGACTTTTCCAAACCATTTGGAGTTTTGAGCAGAAGATTTACTCAAAGCAAAATCTGATTCTTAGATCAAAAGTTAAAAATTCGAAAGGAAAATTGCCCATTTAGACGTGTAGATATATCCTATATAAAGAAGGGTACCTATGCCTGACTCAAATAGGCAGTTCGTTGCGCCGCAGAATTCGCTCATTTTTATTTTGGAACGTTATGAGGATACGTTTCATTTTTTAATGTTAATCATTTCAACGACCTCACACCAATTCCGTCCACAACAAACGTTACATGTATACCTGGCATTACAACGCACTAAATAACCTGCTATTAGTTATGCTGTTCCCGAGAAGTAGCAACAATTTTGTCCAAGAATCTTGGAGTTTTTCAACAATAAATTAGAACGACAGGCATTATACAGCACAAACATGAGCTTAAAGTTCAATAAAATGTGATTGAAAAATGGATATAAAGGACGAGAACTTGCGAAAGGTACTAATTGAAGCTTTCTTTGCATTATAATTGTTCAAATTCCAGAGAACTTTATACTAATAGAGCAGTGAATGTTATTATTATGTTCACTTTACAAAGTAGATAAATACATTCATTCATAGTAGATAGATATCATTCATTTCTTCAAGTAGGTAATGGAGTATCGGTTGAAAATAAGAATTATTTCAAGAATGATGTGCTTTATAATTAGTGAACTTCTGAATATCTGTATTAGGAAAATTATTGAAAATAATGGAATTAAGGATGACCTGAGTGGTTCACACGATCCCAGCTTGGTGAACCCCTAGTTATTCAACTTCACCGATGAAAAGGCGATCCGACAAGGCTGGTGGGAACATTTCACGGAAGCAAGAAAACCACGTAGACTGTATGTAACACACATCACTTTGAAGTAACGTGCACTCAAACTGCTGTAAGAAGGCTATATAAACGGAATTCGATTTCTTGTTTCCACGTCTTCCTAGCTTTTAAATATTTATTGTACTTACACCAATTGTTAATTTAAATTCTTTAACGAGTATGTAAACAAAAACTTTGCAAAAACGCACGTTTATTAGAGCCCCTTTTAAAACGCTAATTTTGAAGGAGGTTCAGAGAGTGAATTCGTGTTCTGCATTCCTAATCCATATTGTTAAACGCTGCCAATTTTGGCATTGTTAATTAGTTGAGGCGCAATGTAAGCCTCAACCTCGATAAAAAGCCGCCATAGTTTTAAACGGATTCATTTGCAATTTTGTTCTGTCAGACTTCATTATTGTTAAAACTAACTTCACTATTGTTAAACTTAGACACAACGTAGGGAGGTAATTCAGGTACTTAAGGAGGTAATTTAATTCATTCTCTGTAATTCATTGATTTTTCATTTTTAAATATCAACTATCTATGATTTACTCGATAAATGCAGCAGTCCTGATTTTCGCAGTAAAGAAATAAGATATTTGGATTCATTGTGTGGCCAGATAAGTTGGCTAGCGGTACTGCCTCAAAACTAAGTATAGTCTTGATAATTTTATCAACCATGTAGGAATGTTGTTTAGTCCCCTCAAGAGTTTGGTGTTTTTACATCGAGAAAAATGATAAACTATGTGTAATCACTTGAATTTACTATTGTGTATTCGAAGGTGTTTTGTTTGGCTAATTTTATTGCAATTTTTACTGCACGATTAATAATATATATCATTAGTAGCACAACTGTTGAGACCAAAGACCTAAAAACAGAAGATATTAAGAATAAAATAATAACCTGACAGCATATTGACGAATTCAAAGATTTCATTTCCCGAACGTTTCACTACTTTTACGATTCAGGAAGGATCACTAACGCTATAATTTCATTAGGCTCCATCAAGAACTAAATCAATAAATATAAGCATAACTTTACCCTTTCTAATAGGAAACGATTACAACACAACTTTTACCGTTAATGCCTTCGAAAGGCTTGAATAAAATATTTCAATATTTTCATGACAGTATTTTACAAGCAGTCAGTATTACGTCATTCGATCATGAAAGTGTACAGCTTTCTACGAGTTTTGCAAAACTGCTCCTCAAATAACTAGAAATATTCCCACGCGATGCAACAGGAGAGAAAACTGCCGCAAATCAACCGGGATGACGTAACCCACTCACCTTTACATCACAACTATAAATGTTACGCCTATTAAAGTGAATTGAAGCAACTGCTCTTGAATGAGAAAACTCTAAAACTCCGAAACTTATTACACAACAAAAACAAACCAAACGGAGATCCCTCCGGGGATCCTTCCTTCGGTGACTTAACAGATTTATTTTTGCAAATGAGTAGAAAATTGAATAATTTTTAAAGAAACAAAATTTCTAAAAATGATTATTGTAGTAAAGCATTTTTAATTCATGACGAATTACTAGTGAGTCAGTTAACCAGCTCACGTAGAATTCGACATTTAAATAACAAAAAAAAAAAAAAAAAAAAAAAATCAAGCATTTCAATACATACTTAACTAGTGGGTCAGTTAACCAGCTCAAAAAAAAAATTGAATAAAATAAATAAAAAAATTAAATAAAAATTGAAAAATCTGCAATGCGATCATGTGGTCATAATCCATATTCCATCAGTTCGTCGACAGTTCTGCGAGTGGTCTCATTCGATTAAAACCCATTGATTCTATTGAAAGCCGTTTGTAAAAAATGTTGCCTTTAAATGAAACTCCCAAGCTAGAGCATTCATAATAGGCCTTCATCTAAGATTCATTTAATAACACGATCATTGAGTTCAATGTTTGTAGGTTTATAATCTTTGTAAGTTTCTGAAATGTAGTTTCGATTCAAATAAAATATCATTGAAGTCTTGGCAGGGTCTGTCCGGTGAAAGGAGAATGACCAACCGCTTCCGAGTACTGTATAACGCTCTTTTCCCCGTTTATCATCGTATACTCATAAATGGTGAAGGGGAGAAAGTTATATCGGAGTCACATCGGAATCTTACAACTCATTTAGGACACAATGTTCACAATCCAATTCGATTTAAGAAGTTGAATTCTGTCTTGAACTATTTAAAACTACACTTTGTATACTACTATACAATTTTATATATATATATATATATATATATATATATATATATATATATATATATATATATATATATATATATTTTTTTTTTTTAATTTTTTTTTAAAACTAAAAACCTTCTTCTGGCCAAGTAAAATGACCTGATGTCTGCCTAACGTCTGATTTGTCATATATATGTAAATGGCTGATTTAGTAAATATGTGAGAGAAAAAAGGTTCAAATATTATACAAAAATAACAATGGCAGCAGTTTTCAAAATAACCAAGAGACAGGGGGCAGACACCACATAATGTGACAAAGTGATCGACAAATTAAGGTGTACGGAAGTGGCTGATTTTTCATAATGTGAGAGAGGAAAGGTTCTAATCTACGCAAATAACAATGTCATAACAATTGTTATTTTGTTTTTTATCCAGAAAATCTGGCAACACTGAACGACATTTTCGGTATGGAAAATCAAGGATGACCTTTCTGTGAAGAGACGACCTTGACATGAAACTCAACTCAGCTCCTCCATCTACCACTGATAAAGGTCAGACCTTCCAGAAACCAAGGTGAGGGTCGCGGATCATTTCTCGATCGCTAGAGCGTCGGTTTTCGCGGTATAGAATCGTGTTGTGGTCTGATAATAACCCCTCATTCGACGTAATCCATCCATACGGTGAATAAAATTATCGACAATCAAAGGTACACAAGTATCGAAGGATGAAAGTGATGTTAGTAATTCATGCCGATCAGTGTATTTGGTCTTCGTGAGGTTGTATGGAAAAGTTGCAGTCGTGACCCATGAAGTTAAAAATATTTAACTAAAATATATGGACAAAAAGTGGAGAATATCCATGAATGAAACCAAATCGTCCACCATCACCTTCACTTTAAAAAACAACTTTCACGCAAACATGCTTAGCCTAAACAATAGACAAATTCCTTGCGAAGATTCTGTTCGATATCTTGGCATTCATCTGCAACAACGGCTCACATACAACCAACATATGCTCAGCCGCATTTCACCACTCACAATAGACACAAAACGTCTACCTTACCTCTCTTTAATAAGACCGTTTTGGCAGTATGGTAGTTCTGTATGGGGTCTTGCTTGCAAGAGCCAAATCAAAAAGGTTCAAGTGCAGCGAAACAGAACACTAAGACTGATAACCAACGCACCTTGGTACGTCAGAAACTCTGTACTACACAGAGATCTTGACATCCCGGAAGTCGAAGAGGTGATCAAGGCCTCCATCAAACACTTAAACTTTTCTCTCATAAAGCATCCAACACCAGTATTATTTGAAAATCTATAGGCACACTGGGGGAACCATCAACCCTGATGTCTCAAGAGAAAAAGAGCACCAGACATCTTAGACTGAAAAATACTTGTATTATGATATATATATATATATATATATATATATATATATTGTTATTTGCTAAATTGTTGAATCTTATCACTTATTTATTGAATTGTTGTATTAACTGTTTTTCTCGTATAATCAAAAACTATTTGTAGGGACTGTCACTGGACAGTAACCCTAACACACGTGTCATAGTACTTATTGTACATACTATATTTCGTCGAACGTATCATAACATCTAGTATGTAATACTGGAAGTTAAAAATAAACGTTATAATTGGGCCTCGTGCATTGTCCGAAAGACAGAGAGCTCTACGCGGCGAAATATAGCTAACAAAGCCTCCAGACCACCCTCCCCCCGGCCAATTCTCCCGTGATTTCTGTAGCCCACCTCCTTCCGTGCTCTATGGAAAGTTTCCTTTCAGTTTTTCGGACCCAAAGAATGCGGAAAAGAAGAATGATAACACAACGGTCAATTGAAGTTGTTTAAACAGTACTGTTGACTGTTAAAATTCATTGAGTGTTGATTGCGACAACGATGTCTGTGATAATTGAATATTAAAGATGCGTTTTTAGGGAATTTTTGTAAAAAATGAAGCTACTGCATTGGCTCCAAAATTTTTAAAATCAATATTTTTGAAAAATTTCTTCATTGAAATCCGTTTTGAGGCATTCTGAAACGAACCCTTGAGTTTAACACTTTTTCATACATATACGAGTATACATTATGTGTGTGTGTGTGTGTCTTTGTGTGATTCCAGACGACAACTCTCCTTAGGATTGAGATAAAAATTCCGTTGGTGCGCGAAAAATCAAGCTTTCCAAAGTGGTCGGTTGGAGGCATTTCAGTCAGAGCTTTCGATCCCAGACAACCCATAATTCGATCGTAAATATTGTTTAGTTATCGAAAGAAATGTTGGAACAAAGGAAATCTTGACAATAGAAATGGAATAAGCAGAAATGGGATGGATGGCCAGTCGAACTCAAAACAAACGTCTAGCCGACTGAAGTTCAAGGAACTGAGTGAAACAAAAGGGAATCATTTTCTGGTTAATTAAACAGTTGCATGGGCAAAGTCATTACCAAGTCACTGACGTCGAGATGACGTGTTTTACTCTTTTTGATATTACGGTTGTTTCGAGTTCGACCTACTAAAGTATACGGACCATGATCCTTCAAGACATTAGGTCAAGTCAACTCTATAAAACTGGATTTTAATACCAGCAACTCTTAGGCGGGGTCGTTTTGTCACAAGTCCTTCGCAGCTTTCCCCAATGAGATTGCTTCAAATATTCTAAAGTAGTTTTTGTTCGATATTTTAGATTTTCAGGTTTTGTTGAATTGAATCTTATAGGTGCTTTCAAAAACTGATAAGAGAAGTCCATATTAGCAACAAGTATTTATTAAAGTTCAGGATTTTCGATCGCTCATGTAAAACACGCATTTTTGCAAGAAATCCCAAAAAGAAACCTTAACAAAGACTTTGGCGCATTGAGTTCAGATAATTCATGGAATTATCCACTTGTCCAAAATTGTCCACTTGTTTAAACGATAAAATAATACTCCGACTGCACGATTAAAAACCATTAAACTAAAAAGCATTGATTGGTATTGATTGATTAATATTATTTAGAGGATGGATTATTAGAACAACATGAAAGAAGAAAATAGGTACCAAGAGAAAAATGATTGAAAGCGACATTAGCTTCGTTCCAGGAGGCGACCAGACGACAGCTGTTACGCTGGTTACACATTGGGCGGTTTCTGCCGCGGCGGCAATTTCACCGTCGCCGCCGTTCGAGCAGTTGTCTGAAGATTTAAATGGAAGCTTACACATTGGGCGGCAGAAATGCCGCGCGGTCGTTTTGCCGTTTGCGGTCGCTGTGCAGCCGCCCACTGCCACTGCGGCGGGCGGTTTTTCTGCCGCCTTCAGGCTCACAGTGGCGTACGTGACCAAATGCGAGTCTACACATTTGGCGGTGTTGTTGCCGTCGCAGCCAGTACCCAGTCCACCTTTGAGCTGGTTCCACAGACGTCTTGTGTTTAAGTTGGTCCGTGTTTTCTAGTGAAAATGATTGACAGTGAAATGGGTGATGACAATGATGTCATGTTCCACATTCTTTTCTCCTTAAGTTTATTGGATGGATCCAAACACTGCGATTTTTAGTTCTCCTCTTTCGTCTTCGATGGAATAATAACAGTGCTAACAGTTGTTGTCTGTCCATTTTATTACTCAAACACTAAATAATTTGTATACAACTGACCTGTTGAATTATCCTCACACCACTCAACATACACACACAACACACACACTTACTTTCTACACATTGGGCCTGTGTACACATATAATGAAAAGTCAACTACAACCCAAGCCCGCGGGATCACCACAGCTTAAATGACATCCATTACGCCGTCGACTGATTGACGGTGTTTTGACAGCCCAGTGTGTAAGCAAGCAGATTTTCTCGGGCGGCGACGGCGAAATTGCCGCCGCGGCAGAAACCGCCCAATGTGTAACCAGCGTTAACAGAAGCGAACGGGCGCCTGAGCAGTTTAGCTAAATGCTGGTTCTTGAGGAAGGCTTCAACCGTAGGACAGAAACCGGCCATAATAGGAACGATACAGTGGACCAGAGGCTTTAGATACCACCTTTTTCAAATGTCAAGATTTTGTCCAACAAACATATATTTAATGTATGCTTTTTCAAGTATTTTTCGCGAAGAACCAATATGCTGGTTTCTCGATTAAAAAGTTATCATAAAATGAATGGCCCTTTCAAGTGGGAGAATATGGAATTCATCAAAAAAGATAACTTCTGGAAAATTCAACCGCTTCTAACTGAGTTATGAAAAATTCGTACACCATATAATATTCTCAATATATGATCCCCGAAATCAAAATAATTGCGGATAGAGAAGCTAAACGATCAATTGCACTACCACTACCCACCCCAACACCTTCCTTCCCGGTAAATCTCAAAAAATCGATAACATCGGTAATAACAAATCGTATGCCACTGGAGGAAAGAATTTCACGAATCGAAAAATATCAAAAAAACAATCGGTTAGCGCTACGAAAACCTATTTCCGCCATCTGACTGGGTACCATGGTTCCAACTTGCAACGGATGTAAAACCCAAAAGCTTCTACACCAGAATAAATCGACTTCGCAGTGGAGTATGTAGAACCAATGGAAGACCACAGAGACCACCACAGACCATATGACCAAAAGACACCACAACATATTGTGACCACCACCAATATGACCATACCATCGGAAGACCACACCATATGACCATACCACCGGACCATACGATTGGAAAATCAGGCACCACAGGGCCAACGAAGACATTGAAGGAAATGCTGGGCATCTTATTCTGGAGTGCCCAGCATACAACAACCACCGAAATAAGCTAATCAAGAGCATATACAAGAGAAAATTCCCCAACCCTTCAATTCGGACACCATCGTGGGGAGTGGAGATTTGTGCATTAATAACTGTGTCTACAAGTACCTTATTTCAACAAACATTAAACTTTATTACATATTGCATTATAGCAAGTGAAGAAAAGTGAATTGTAAAATTTTTAAAAGGTTGAAACTATGTAACATGCAACGGATGGATGCTACGAAAAGCCAATATATATAGCTGCGATTGGTTTGAAATTATTGTATTGTTGACGTTGATTAGTTCTACAGAGAATGGAACGAGCAAATAGGTACCTAGTATGTTCCTGTCCCGTGAGCTATTGGATGAGGGCACAGAAATAATGTTCTTGAATAAAACTGAAAAGAAAGATGCAGGTGCTATAAAACAAATTGGTTTATTATATATTTTTACTAACATGAATCAAGTCAGATCAGAGGAAATAAGGGGTTCAAATACATTCCCTGCATATCAGACTTGAGGTAGTTGAAATCAACCGCTTATCATTCTACATCATTTGTCTAACCTATTATACATAACTGACTTATCCAGTTGCATTTCGCATTTCAACTTCGATCGATGAGAAGAGCGTTCATGAAATAATAGTGGCACTGACCTTGGAAATGAATAATTCATGACGAAAATGAAGATGATTGACATTAATAATGCATGAGGGAATCGATCGATATAATAATTTCCCGATGGGACGCTCTAACGAAGGTTCAGTGGATTTTTGAAGTTAACGAAAATAAATTAAGGAGAGACTGAAGGAAAAATTTAAGAAATAATTACGGAGAAGTGAGCTGCGTGGGGTGAAGAATAATATGACGCAATATCAGTAATAGCATAAAAATAAATTAGATTAAGTTTAAAAAGAACACATGGGATTTAGGTATTGTTCCCCTATCTCATAAAATGTAATAAAGTACAATTACATACGTACATGCATCGAATGGCTTTTAATAAAACATATTGTAACCGATATCAGAAAGAAATTATCAACCCCTCTAAAAATTTGGAGTTATATGTTTCCGATGTGGACGTATTTAAGAATCCAAAAACCCTAGCTCAGTTGACATGATATTTCCAATTCAGATCTCTTACGTCAAGAAATAAAGATATAAAACCTCATGAGTAACAGTTAACAGCTGCTTACCTCATCATTGTTACCCGGCAGTCCCAAGAGGCTACATTACGGAATCCAGCCTTGACGACAAGAAGGGAAGAAATTACCGTAAAGGCTTATGATAATAAACTAAGTTTACATCCTTCAATAAATCGTAGCGATGTGATAGCTACAACTTATTACTCCAATTTAGGTCAAATTTGGCGTTGAGCGCTACAGTAGTGTTGATGCCACCATGGGAGTAGTGGTATTTTCGCTGTACAAGATGTTAGCACTTTTGGTTGAGAACCGCCTATGGATGAATCCAACAATTACTAGATGATTTCAAAAAAAGTATGTATTGATACAAACATGTATTATTATTATTGGTTGTTGATGGGATGACCGTTTTCTTGTTAGTGTAAGAAACTCCACCCCTAGAGTTCGAAAAATCAAAAAAAAGTGTCAAATGTACGTTTAGTGTCGTAACGTTCATTTTTCAGTGATAAACACCTATAACTATTAATATAATACTTGTCTAAATGGTGTAAAATGGGAAATTCTAGTTCTACAATAGTGATAAATATTTTAAAGAAATTTAAGGTAGGTACTGAGTAAAAGTACATAACAATGCAAATACCGCATTGCCATCTCTGTAGGTTCAAAGGAATTTTAAAGGAGTTGACAACTTGTTGATGGTAGACGAAAGAACGGGCTTGACAAAGCTGTTAGTTAGGGACGTAGTCTCAATGCTATAACTTTACAAGGACTTTTTCTTACACGAGTACATGACGTGGACTGGAGATATATCTCAATACAATAGCGAAAAAAATTGTTAGACGAAAGGATGATAGGAACTAAGTTATCTAGAAAAACAAAATGCGACTGTCAATGGTAAGAACATTCCAAAATAGGCATAAATGAGTGAAATGAGTTCGCATGATGTGTGAACTTTAAAATGACGATTTTGGAGATGACGTTGGATTTTAAAACCAGAAATGGGCAGATATGTAAGGAAATACGCTTCGAAAGTTTTCCATGAGGTTGCACATAGCGTAAAAGGTGTTTGTACTATCTCGAAATGTTTATGGGAGAATGATGGTATTTTCATGAAGATGAGAGGAGAAGTTGCAAAGCAAGGCTGGAATTTCAAACTGATTTTTTTTTTTTTTCCAAACGGTCCACAACTCAGATCACAACGGATAGCATTCGGTTAGGGGAGAGATCAAACTGCTCCGTCACAGAGGCAGATTTATCACAATATAATGCCTGTACCTAGTTTTGGACGCTCTCCATCGACTACAGAATATCCCCATGTACAGTTGAAAAACCTAGAACGGAAAAACAAAAAGCATGTTTTTATTTGGAGCTCTCATAACATTAGTTTTTGGCACGTAATACACAACAGAATGGGCGAGTAGAGTTCATACTAATTATACTGTGCTTATATGATTATAGGAAGAACTATATATAATTAATTGTTTATATCATGCTCTAAGTGGAAGGACCAACTTAAAATACGCGTATTTTAAACATTAAAATAGCTCACGATGAAAATTATCTGTGAGAGCCAATGCAAAAATGCGTGTATGAGTTACGCTACCTTACATTGTACCCAACAGCATACATCAGATGACAGCCTGCAACCCCGGAAGACATTTTCATGTTTCGGATATTACATTCGCCTTCGTAGTAAGCCAGTTTGGTTACTACCAAATCACGTATTATATATATCTCGAGGATTGTTTATAGTTCATTAATAACTTTGCGTGTAAGTTCAGCTGCTTTATTTTCGGAGGGATTTAAACAGCGTAAAGAATAAATTGAGATATTTCCAACGATTGACAAAATATATTTGTATATACGCTGCAAACTGGTAAAGATACAGCTAAATAGCAACGATAGGTTGTAAGCAAGAACCACAAAAAATCCACTTCGCGCACCGCGTAAACGTTGGTCGCGTCGGTAGTAAGTATATTAAGCATAAGTCGACTGACTTGTAGACAAGTTCATTCTAAAACGAAAAACTATTAAATTGTGTGGAGGAAAAAACAAGCAGATATTTTGAACTTTCATTCTAAAACGAGAAACAATTAAATTATGTAAAGGAAAAAAATATGCAGATATTTCGAACTTTCTTTCTTAAGAGCAAGAATACAACGAAAAAAAAAAGACCCAGATGGTCTGATTTCTTTACAATCATATACAACGCTCCCCAAGAGGCTGTGTACCAAATTTCAGGGCTCTAGAATGTGCAGGAGAGATATTACATTTGCTGCTCACACAGCTGATCTGACTTTCTCACTTCCAAAGGTTCCTAAGAGGCTGTGTACCAAATTTCAGGGCTGTAGGATGTACTTGAGAGAAGTTAGCTTCATTGCTCACACTTCTGATCGAACTTCTTTGCAATCACCCACCTCCACAGATCCCCCAAGAGGCTGTATACCAAATCTCAGGGCTCCAGGATGTACAGGAGAGAAGTCAGCTTTATCCTCACACAGCAGGTATCCACTTCCAGTTGTCCCCAAGGGGCTGTGTACCAAACTTCACCACTCTAGGCTGTACAGGAGGCAGGTTTTTTTTAAATCAATCACCCAGCTGATCCAACTTCCATGCAATCACTTCTAGCTGTCCCCGGGAGGCCGTGTACCAAATTTCACGGCTCTAAGATGTACAGGAGAGAAGTTAGCTTTATCACTCACACAGCTGAACTGGCTTCCTCGCAATCACTTCCACATGTCCCCCTCTTTGAGGAAGTACACAACTTTTGGGGCTCTGGTAGTCTGTGGAACTTTGGTTTGATGTGAAATAACAAATAGTGACGGATTTGCGTAAAACGCTCAAATCGTGAAGTATTTTCGTAACCCAATTTTTCGTGTCTTTTCGTACTTTAGACCTCACTTAACGTTCCCTCGCTTAGGAGGGAAGTTTTCTTCGCATGACTGCATGACTGAGTACTTTTTTTGAGTTTGCCCATACTTTATATTTTTTCTTAGAATCCTACATTCACTCGTATGCCACCTACATAGCTAGTAGCTAGTAACAGGTAAATAGTTTGGCTTGAAAAATGAACATTCTTCCAAAGGCAAAAGAAACTTGTAATAGCCACGATAAAACTATTTTTCAAAACTCTTTTGACATTATCAGTTCAAACGGAAAAACGTTTGGGTTGTATTCATGAGATCAGGCTCGAGAGCTAATCTCATTCACTTAATTAATACCTAAATCGTGTATTTTAACTGTAAACGGACATCGTAGTAACTCATTAAATTTCAACTCCCATTTTAATAAGGCTGTCCACTCCCGGCATCTGATATCTCATTGTCCGCGGCAACTTGGTTGTTATTTCGCATAAAACGTTGAGCAATCGTGATTTCAGCAGTTCCCCCTTCAAATGCGCGAACCATGAAGGTTTTTCCTTCCATTCTGGCCTTTATAGCTTACTGTCAATGACGTTATTTCATGGACGCTTTATTTCGAAAAAAAAAAATTACTTTATTATCTCTCCGCAGACGACTATCTTAGTTAAGCCAGATGCGAGGATGGTACCCGCACGCGGTAGTGCGGTTAGTCGTGAAAGATGAAACTAAATTGATCTTAAACAATTCCAGTGAAAGGACTGAACATTCCTAAATTTAGTAAATTTACTCAGGAAGCGGTGATGTTCAATAGCGTTGAAGAAAAATGAATATAGACTGTATGAGCGAATTTTAACATCACATTATTTTGTCAATTTTATTTGAAATTCGTGCACTTCATGTGCACAGAAATGGTTAGCAATGAAATGTGTGGCAAGAACAATTCCCCCAAATAATACTCTGTTATACAAACCAATAATAGGATTCTAAACAAAGACTTTTGTAGATTTCTTTTGCACTGCGTTTTTACACCTTCATTCTCACTCTAGGTCTGATTCCCACTACAATTATTTATGAGGATAATTCTAGTAGGTAGTTGAGATAGGTAAAAATATGGGATGTTAGCGTTTTCCAGGAAAAAATTGTTCAAAATAATATTTATGAGCGAAATACAAAAAATTGAAAGACAAAATTTTGTTAGCTATTTTTTGGAAACTTTGTTATGTTCGCTCGATAGCCTAGGATGAGACAAACTCAAATATATATTTAGATTTAAAAATTGATTGACTGGTGTAGAGATAATCAAGATTATCTATTTGTATCTTCCCTCTTTCTCACACAACTGTCGTTCCCTTTAGCCTTAAACACATTTGAATGAAATTAAATGCAAACTGTGTTTGGGGTTAGTACAGAAGAAAAACGGCGGACAGCGCGGTAAACGGACGGATTTCCTTTCTTTCTTTGTAGGAGTTTTTACATCTACATCGGTATCACGAAACGTACCTAAACAAAAAAATCATTTTGGCAGGATTTATTTTCTAATTAAATTGAATTAAATGAAAATCAACCGAATCGAGAGAGAAACGATAATATTTACTAATGTGATCTCTCTTTTTTACTAATCAAAAAATTGAGTTACAGACTGTTATAATCATTATTTAACGCGAAAGTTCAGATACACGGATCCGTGCGCACAACCTATAGACCAGGAGCCAAGGCCGAAAATAAGGTTTGCCATTAGATTTTGAAAACGCGTTCTGAGTGAGAAAATCTTCGTCTGCCATCTCAAAACTAGTGGAATACAAAATGGCGGCCTCATGACGGCTTAATTTGACCATTTTGGTTTATTATTTCCAATAATAAGCCTATGTGATCGTGTAGCAAAAAATTTTTATAACCCCCCCTCAAACTTTGTCACTTTACGTTTCAAGGTACGTAGAATCCAAATTTGAAATGTCCGTCCGCCGTTCGCCGTTCGGGCCATAAAAGGCCTAAGAATTGACTTAAAAAACCCGTTCTTTCGCACATAGACTCTATTTGGGGTCTAGTTGGTCCTAACGTTTAACCATCCCGATCGCTTTACTCGCATAGATGCTATGGGCCAAAAACGGGCAAAAACGTGTCTTTTTCGACGCGAGCACGCCTGGCACGCTTGGCAGGGGGTCACGGTGGGTGGAGAGGGGGGTGGGATGGTGAGCGGGGGGGGGGGGGGGGGGGGGGGGGTGGAGTGAGAGGAGGCGCCGGCGTTCGTTCGAGGCATGAATATGTTTTTTTCAAGGTCATATTTGCGTGTTAATACCAAAGCTTTTCCTACGCATATTTGATAACATATCCTCTCAACTTTTCGTACGTACTTAGATAATGATATTATTAAGGCAATAACTATTTGAATAGATAGGAGCTCAAATCGAGAAATATAAACATGCGTATATAATTATAGAAGTATAGGTTGTGGCAACTCGAAATAGGACACGCCGAGGAGTCTGGACGGGCCTTATGACGTACGCTAGCCAACTAAAACTACGATCATACTCAATTGAAAAATAATAAACCTTTGTGAAATAATTTGCAGCGTTTTTCTGTAATAATTCCTAAGCCGTACATCCTACAGAAATTTTTATACGTAGCAAAGTTGTAGAACAAGAAAAAAAAAAAAAAAAAAAAAAAAAAAAAAAAAGGAAAAAAAAAAAAAAAAAAAAAAAAAAAAAAAAAAAAAAAAAAACGATTCGATCCCAAAACTCTGAATTATCTCTTGAAACAAGTGAATTACAAACAATTGAAAATCGGGCTAATTTTGGGTCAGTCCTCTCCTCCCCCCGTCAAGACTTTTGCCCTCCAAAATCACCTGGTAGCATTAATATTGGTCTGATTTCAGTCTGCCAAAGCTAAGTCTACTCAAGATTAAATAATTTCCAAAGTTTGTATCGAGCATATTTAAGCTGACTTACGTTCGAACCAATGAATTTCATGTCATTTTACGCATAAAGATCGCAAAAACGGCCTTTTACTCAGTACTTTACTGGGAAACGGTCTGAGCAAAAACTTCCCCGATACGAACTTTAGAAAGTATTTAACCCTGAATCGAGTGAGGTTTGGCAATCCTGAATCAGACCAATATAGAGGTCGCTAGAGGTTTTTGAAGGGCAAAAGTCTAGGCGTCTTTAAGAGATCATCTGACGCATTGCTCTTGTACTATACATTTATCTCTTCCTAATGTACATTTTTACCTATAAAAAATGACAAACAATGTATTATTACATAGTGCAGTATTAGGTATCAGCACAACAAGCCTACCGAGCCTCTGTGCGAGCAACAGAAGAACTAGTTACCTCAATCCGAACAGGCAGGCCTCTCAACTACATTGATCACCTAAACAAAGTAGCCAATGTCTTGAGGGAGGAAAAAAAGCTTCTGGATGAAGTCACAGCCCGTAGGAGTGCAGAACTCACGAGTAGACTGCAACCATTACAAAAACGAGTTCTAGAACGGGTCCAAAACAATTCCCAATGGCTGACAGTATTACCCATGGCGGCCGATGGTTTTGATTTGTCTCCAACACAATTTAGAGATGCCCTAGCTCTACGTTATGGACACACCCCACTCGAACTTCCCAACAGATGTGACGGTTGCGATGCCTCTTTCGACCTCAACCACGCATTGAACTGCAAGAAGGGGGGTCTCGTAAAAAGAGGACATGATGGAGTCCGAGATGAATGTGCGAAACTAGCCGGGATGGCCTGGGGAGGAGCCACACTGGAACCTGTACTGCAGGAGTCAAGCGAGGAAAGCCCGATGCTCGTGGCCGACATTAAAGTCCAGGGAGTTTGGGATAGGGCGAGGCCAGCGTTTTTTGACACACGCATTATAAATGCTGACGCTGCCTCGTACCTTTCCCAAACGTGGGACTCAACGGCACAGTCTGCAGCAAGAAAAAAACATGAAAAATATGACAGAGCAGCTGAGCACCTTCGAGGTTCGTTCACGCCACTTATTTGTTCGTGCGACGGAGCAGTCCATCGGGAGTATGCAATATTTCTCAAAAGAATGGCAAGTACGCTAGCTGAGAAGTGGGGCAAGCCGTACACCCAGGTGTTAGGGTGGGTTAAGGTACGAACCCAAGTATCAATAATCAGAGCTGTGTCTCTTCGACTAAGGGGCACAAGGAAGGTTATTAGATCGCTTGGGTTGGAGGACGGAGCAGGAATTCCCTACATGGAAGACTGAAGAGAAGAGGGATTTCGAAACAAAGAAAAAAAATCACGTGAAGAAAACCTCCCTGCCACGATAAACCCAAAACTCAAATAAAATACGTTTTCATTAAGTATTAGGTATAATTAACCTCCAATGAACTATTAGTGTATCAACTACGAGTACAAAATTGATGTCCCGAAGAGGCCTATAAAGGCGAAACTAGTCGACAAATATATAAAATCACACCTTTGGAAGACTCCAAATCAAATGTCTTGTTGACCGTTGTTTTCAAGCTTTTGTTTCGTAATTCAATCATTGAATTCCGTGTAGCCTTACCATTGATGAATCAAAATAAAACGATGCGACCAAGAATTGAGACTTGTTAACCCTATTGAAGTTTGAGGAGTTTTCGAAATAACGCTAAGTGCGCATATATGTAGAATAAAACATTCAGATCTAAAATGAAAGCTAGTGAAGTGTCTAGATCAACAGTGTGGTTTGGATATTAAAAACCATGCTCTAATTTGTATGAGTAATGTTATTATGAGAACGCATGTATTTATTCGAATCATCGCGAAATTAGCAATTACAATAAGGAAAAAACAAAGGTGAATGACAATGAATGCAAAATATTCTCTCTAGATAATGAATCAACAGTGAATAAACAAAGACGAACTAAACCACCAACTCATCACTTCTACAAACATTTTCGCTTGCAACGAAACTGCGTTTGTTACGATGAACTCGTTCGAAGGAATGGGGTCAAGGAATTTCTCTCGAGCATCTTCCAAAAGCAAACCTGGATAAGGAACTGCGTAAAGATAGTTGCGACGAACGGAGACATTTAAAAAAGGTGCAATGACCCGTTATTTTGGAATTAGCATCATGAGTGGAGCTCCGGAATACGTAATATACAGAGCATCTACGTTTTCACTGAGAAACAACGGAAACAACGGATTTTTCTGTTAATGCGTCATTTTGGAGCGAAAAATGAGACAAGGTTTGAAAATTGATCATTCAGACATCGAGATTTTCAAAGGCTGACTCGGTTTTTGGAAATGGGTCGAGCTTCGCTAACGAAGTTCGTTCGTTTCGCTGGAATCTGGGACGGAATGTTGAATAAATACTTTTAGAAACAGTTAATAAGGCTCCATTGTTATTGCCAGAAGCTTTGACTTCAAATGAGCTAGGTGTATGAGTACTTCAAAAAGTGCTACATTTACACGCAAGTTGACACTTGAGGCAACACCTACATAATAACGATAGTTGAACGAATATCAAGAGTTGAAAAAATCAAGCACAGTATACCTTCTGGATGCTGATGCAACATAACCGCGACAGAGGTTACTTTACATGACAGAGATAACATAAAATATGGATATTTTACAGTATATCTGCTTATCAAGTGAAATGTTGATGAAAACTAAACCCAGTTCAACTAACGATAGCCATCAATAACTCCCCCAGTGAGTACTAGTAATTACACGTACCAATCAATATGTTCTGGAAAAATGAACGAAATGATGTTAGTTATTAAATATTTTAAAATCTGAAGTCTTGGGGAACTTTTTTTAGTTTCCGGCAAATGGGGTTACCGGCGTCACTTTTAGAGCTAGAAGGCTTTCTGAGTTTCCAAATTTCGAAGGATTTGCATAAATTGATTTTTAAACAAGAATCTTAAAAATTCAAACCACTCAAAAATTCTCTGAACCTGCATTGCCCGAGAGCAAACTTGATGAGATCTTAAACTGTAATCAACAATTTTCTCTTGAGCTTTCAAGTAAGCTAATTATTGTTAGCGAAAAATTGTTAACGGGAAATTTCTACTGTCGATCGGTAATGAGCCCAATTAGCACTTTTGATTCGATTCCCAACTTCTTACTAACCTGTTTTGTTTACAGGCAGTATAGGACGGGAATATTATTTCTCCGTCGATGCCAGTGGCCAAAATATAACTCGTAAGAAATTTCAAATAAGATAGGAGATGATGAGATGGCAGTTGATGCCAAAAAACAAGTTTTTTCTATTTACCTTTATCCTGATTTAGTTTGAGATCATTTTTCACTTACCTGAAAAAGCAAAAAGAATAATTCATTAGCTCAATTACAAATATTGTAGAAATAGAGAAACTTATAAAGGGGAAACGTTGTATTATTAAATAACAAATGTGATGCTGAAAATAAAGGGAACTCCGAGTTATTATTGAGTTATTGTTATTTCCTTAAAAAGATGGTTATATCTGAACAATTTAATGCAAAAATTATAATTCTACCTATCTTAAAAATTGACAAAGTTATGGACAAATAAAAATTAGTAACGGGAAAAAGGTATTTTTTAGAAAAACGGATCTAAAGTTTTGAATAACATATCTACATTTATTAATCATACTTAAGAAAATATATATACATGAAATTTACTGTCAGACTACCTATTAATGGCTTAAAAAAATTAAGAAAACTCGGCCCTTCGGGCCTCGCAAGGGGCTCTGCCCCTTGACCCCGCTGGGCGTGACCCCCAGATGTTATTACTTGGAGCCCGTGGCTAAAAGTCAAGAAACATGGTACATGCCTGGAAGACGTGACCATGTGACAAAAACCAAATTTTTCAAGAGTTTCATACGACATAAATTGAAGAACAAGTTCGAAAGAAATGCGTGATAAATCGAGAGCTTTCCAACGATTTTTGTCCCATTAACACTAAAGAAGTTTTATTTTCCCAGCAACGGCTTGGTTGTACGTGAAAATTATAAGAAAAAATTTTGTGACACATCGCCTCTCCCAAAAACGTGAGACATTTCGCCAGTTAGTTCAAGGCAACCACCATGACATGGTTTTTTTGGCATGTTCCATGCTAAAAATTATGTTGAGCGTTTTCGCTTCTAGGCAACTTTCTTAGGCTGCTGCGGACCTGGTATGGATACCTGACATCAGTTACGCAGCACCTTTTTATCGACTGTTTCGCAGTTTAAAACGACTTCAACATCGATACTAGCTTATAAATAAATGTAGAGTTGGAGAACAATAATCGATTAAAACCCAAAAAGGTATGTTTTCGATCCTGACAACCTCATTTTACCCGTACCTATTGAACATTTTACTCGCGCGAAAATAGGTCCCTTATCATTTTCCACATCACAATTATCGAACAAGGAATCTGACAGTGTACGAGTAGGGGACTCTCGACAACATGACATACTCAAATTCAACTACTAATTTATTTATTTATTTTATTTTATTTATTTATTTATTTTATTTTTTTAATATAGATTATGTATTTTATATTGATAAAGATAGAATGAGGGCGAAATTCGCCTGAAAGTTATAAATTTGAGGTTTCTCTTCTTCTTTTGCCATTAGAGTTCCTAGTAGATCCGTAAAACACAATACGTGGTGCGGTATTGACAATCCAGCGTAGTAACTCTAACGCAATGAGTTACGGTGACGCATCCTTCCGTACGGATACGGTAACGAATAGCAATCCGGAAAAAACGTAATCGCCTAAAATAACCTTCTTCCATGGACTCAAATTACCATCTAGGGTTAATTTCCTCCTTCCATGGATTTAGCGTTACAACTATATCCGTTAAGGACTTGATGTGACTTTGAGGTACGGTAAATGTTTCTCGTTACCGCAAGCCATATTGAGACCGACGGATCTCTAGGAACTCTCTAATCTCTCTTTTCTTAAAACTTGAAAATGTAACGTCTTAAGTTCTAGGGCTTCTCACACGTTCGAATGCTTGTAATCAATAGATTGATGGTTTAATGAAAACAAGATCTGTGTTATCTTATAACAGGTAAAAACGAAGGAGAAATCGGTGGGCTACCTGCTTAGTCTTCCGATTGATTGGTTGCTCAGGTAACGGAGTGAACTTGCGATTCGTAACGGAAAAGTGAAAAACGTTACAACCTCATCGGTTACGTGGCGATCTTGCCTGTCTCAATTAGTATGTCCGATAGTAGATTGCGTAATAGCATTGTTTGTGTTGGAGTTGCTTCATTGGATTTGGGAGGAAATGCCCTCCTATGGACACCAAAGTATGCTATTCACTTGAGTGGCTTTGACCGGTAAAATTATAAAAGGTAGAACGTGATTGTCTCTACAGGCTCCGAAGCTCACTAGCTGATAAGGGCAATTTTTTACAATTTTATTATTTTAGTCACACAGGCCCCAAGAAGCTTCTTTAAGGCGAGTCAATCACACCCAACCCTTTGTACCCCAGTATGGTAAACATACCAGTGGTTGAAACTGGTATGTACACACGCACATATATATATGTGTGTGTGTGTGTGTGTGTGTGTGTGTGTGTGTGTGTGTGTGTGCAAAGAAAACTACCTCACTCATATACGAGCACTTTTCTTCAGTTCGTAATTGTATCACAATAGAACAAGCCTACTATGTAATTTAATTCATGAATTACAGCTGGGACTTTATTCACTGTTAACAAAGTTTGATAAATTTATTTTTATTAAATTATAACTAGGTATTTCCAAAGGATTTGAAGAACCCTGAGATAAAGGCTTCAAATGTTGTTTCTTCCGTTTTTACAGGTGAGTGAACCTTTTGTAAGCCGATAATAATAATGGTTCAAGAGTTTTACCTAATTACGTATTGATAATAAAACTTTCGTTTTTACAGAGAAACGCAATTACGTCTTTATTTCATCGTCCTAGAGCAGAAAATTCATTTGATATATATATATATATATATATATATATATATATATATATATATATATATATATATATATATATATATATATGCTGTTGGCTCTAAACCCTAGTCCAGAATGATAAGAAAGGTGGTCGGAATGAATGGAAATATTGCTCATTTTTCATCATTTCAACCAATCCTTGACTGGTTGTTGCTTTTACATCAATATACTCCATATCTCACGACGTTTTCAGTTGATTTGGTAGGGGAATGATTTATAATATCCAATCCTCTATTGGTACTGGAAAAACGTAAACCGCAAACTTCACTTGAGAAGAAAGATAGTCTTTTTATGTCAAATTCAATTGGTACCTTTACAAAATTTATCAAGTTTCCTGTACCTCCCACCAAGTCCGAGATATATCTTTTTCTGATCCAGTTATATATACATAGGTACGGTGACCATATTTATCTTAAGCAAAATCGGGACGGATAGACCTATCAAGGGGGTCTGAGGGGTATAGAATACCCTCCATGGGGAGGGGGGTCCGGGGGTCCACCCCCTTAAGTTTGAATTTTTTACCATTAAAATGTTTGTTTTTAAGCCTATTTCATCCATTCAAACATTGGTTTATAAAGAGCTTCGTATCAAACTAAAAATATGTAATATTCATTAAAGAATGTGGCACTAAGAATTACATGACAAAATAATTTCAAGAAGTTTATTACATACACAGAAAGAATATGTGCCTTTTGCACGAATAAACTGAACTTCACGAACAACTGGTAAGTTTTTATAGTCAAATAAACAAACATTAATTTTCCAAAAAATGAAAAAATAAAAGTTAACAGAGCAGTCTGTTTACATCATTGTTCTTGTTATATTTTTTCACTAGGGCCAGGGGTACTCTTTTTACTCCAGTCGTACTTCTGCGTTGAGGAAAGTGCTCTCAGCAAGGAGTCGTCTTTTCTTATTTTGTCGTACATTTCAACACACGACAAAGAACTATTCATTTGGACAATTAGTAATGCTTTAACACAGTCTAGTGCCATTGAAGATTTTTCTGCGGTCCAAAAGTTGTTTGTCAATGAGAAAGCTCGCTCGACTGAAGCATTTGTTCCTGGTAAAGAAAGAGCAAATTCTACCAGAGTTTTGAGATTAGGAACGCTTATTTCGTTTTTCTGCAGACTGATCGTCTCCAGACTGATGATGATTTGGTTTGAAAAAATCTTTATTGGTGAAAATCGGGACATTTCTTTCCCAATTCGGGACCCCGGGACACAGGCTTTAAAATCGGGACGTATGGTCACCGTATACATAGGACACTCAAATAGAACATGAAACAAGTTTTCGAGAAGACCCGTGTCACCAGTAAATAAGGGTTAACTCTAGTATGACACTGAATTATACACAGAGGTGGTATATTGGTGTTTGTGAGAATTCGAAAGGCTCCAGTTGAAACTGTGGACCACGTGTGGGGTTGCAAGGCAATGGCTGTAGTGGTGACGGTGGGGAGGGGAGGGGGCTTCCAAGGCGACAGGTGCGAAGCGGTTGTTTTCGTGCCGTTTACCTCGACGCGACAGCCCGCCGGCTGAGGGCTCCGTCGTACCAGACAATACGAGAACAGTGCTGCCAACCGTACTCGCCCCATCCTCTCTTTACCCTACAACTAACTATATTAATCATTAACCCATAACTACACTGCCGTCAAAAGGAAGGACACGACAGAAATCTCCGTTTAAAATCTCTCCGTCTTAATCTCTGTCTTTGGAAACGACAGATGAATTTTCCAGACAATACGAGAACAGTGCTGCCAACCGTACTCGCCCCATCCTCCCTTTACCCTATAACTAACTATATTAATCATTAATCCATAACTACACTGCTGTCAAAAGGACGGACACGACAGAAATCTCCGTTTAAAATCTATCCGTCTTAATCTCTGTCTTTGGAAACGACGTGACATTTTGACATGCACTTTTTCCATTAGTGAAAAAAAAGGTTTGGGCATTTATGAAAATAATTTTCATATTTACTAACTACTTCTGTGCTCACAACAGTGCTGAAATTTTAGAAAAAGTTGACATATATGAAAAATTATAATGGGTATCAAATATCAATTAAATAAATTGTTTGCATAGTTATGATTTATTGAAACTTTTGCTAGCCACAGAAATGTATCAAATTATTCACTACCTTTGCATGATTTTCTTATTCGTAAGAAGCAGGGGTTGACCAAGAATTTAAAAAAAAAAAAAAAAAAAAACTATTGTTCCCCCACCCTATGATACTAATCTGAAATATTTTACCAAGGGATTGAGTACGTGATATTATGTATTTTTGAGATGCGAGCTTGCTAGCATCCTGCCCATTAAACTATATACATATCATTCTGACCTATTAGCCAACTAAAGGACGACTAAAGCTAACCACTCGAGAGATTTTGCACAGATCAGTTTTTTGCTTAGATCAGTGATCTGGATTTATGTTCGCATTTCAAAAATACATAACGTTAAGTAGTCAATCCCCTAAGTAAAAATTAAAAGATTAGTTGGACATAAACGTAGACATCATATCATATGGTGGCGGAACTATGACGGAAAAGGTCCTACTACACCGAATCGTTTTGGAAGTCACAAGCGTTGTAGTTGGATTGCAGTCAGTCTACCCAAAGTTTCCACTGTACCTGGAGGAATTTCAGTAGCTGAAAGTTTTTGACTTAATAATGGCAGGTTCCTGTAAAGCGCGTTTACTCATCTAGTCGTTTGTGGTTTTTGCAGCAGAATTCAACAACTGCTGAATTTGTTGAGATAGTGAAGAATCGGATTTGGAAAGGTAGGTAGGTACATAATTTATATCCCTCACCACGATCAAAAGGATCCCCCTTCCCCTCCTGATCTGTAATGTATACGCCACCTAATGATCGAAAAAAAAATTGTTTCGCGTTCTTACGCCAAGTTAATGAAATGGGTATCCAAGTTCTTGAGTCAACTGATATGACAGAACTGCCCTAATTTCCGCGGAGAACCCCGCCTTGTCCGATTACCTGTACGACGTAATTTACTTGGTCTGGATCGAAAGTTGCCAGACCTTGATATCCTGACCTCCTTCACAAGCCGCACCGAATCGCGCTAACCGAGAGATGCGCCGAAATGAACGTCACTGGAAAACCCCCACATGATACCGATGTTATTGAGGTTTTTCCGTCGGTCGAGTTGATAATTTTCTAAGAGGGCTGTGTTTATACAGAATCGCAAATTGAAAACTGAATGTTGTTCTTCCTACCGAAGGTAGAGGATTTTTACTATTATGTAACAGGAATAAAAAGTTCCAGTCATGCAGTATGTACCTTTGAAATAATTAAATCATTAATTTGTAATTAATTTATTTTAATTAAGTAATTAATTTCCAGTCGATTTTTACGTTTTAGACCATCCTAAACAACTTTCGTTCCGTCTCTCTCTCTCTCTCTCTCTCTCTCCAAAAAAACGTAAATTATTAATTATAGCCTCATTTTCTCGTTTCTTAATTGATCAATTTGACATTTTACGCTACGTACAGCTTGATCTATTATAGAATTTTAAGCTCATTTAAAACATTTCAATGATTTATACATTCATGTTACGGATACGAGGAAGCTGTGTACCACACCCAACATTTTTCCTTATAGTTAAATTGTTTTCTAATTTGAGAAGTTTGAGTGCCCGAAAATTGTTAACTATGTATTTTCAATAACACCTAATACAAACTATTTTTAAATAATATTCGCCCTTAGATACCAATTATTATAGAATAGATTTTAAAACTATATTATATTATTTTGAGGTGTTACAGATGGTCGGAATTTATTTATTTGTTTCCTATATTTTCCGACCATCGGTAACACCTCAAAATAATATATATATACATATATATATATATATATATATATATATATATATATATATATAGTTTTAAAATCTATTCTATAATAATTGGTATCTAAGGGCGAATATTATTTAAAAATAGTTTGTATTAGGTGTTATTGAAAATACATAGTTAACGATTTTCGGGCACTCAAACTTCTCAAATTAGAAAACAAAGAAAAGAAAAGAATCATTCAAATCCACTTTGTACAATACAAAAATACTGAAATTCTCTCATAATATGTGATGCATTTTTATAACTGAATATTACTGAAGAAAAGTTTATTCTGTCAACTAGAACGTACAATAACCTTGCTGAAAAATGTGATCAAATTTAGCTAAATGTGCTAAAAACCGTCAACAATGCATAATTGTAAAAAATTTTAAATTTGGAGGTTAATAATTTTGTGCTCACAAAATGCCTTGATATCTGTCGGAGAAAAAAATTACGAAAATTCGCATGTGGGGTCAAGCAGGCTAACCGGAAGTCCAAATGTTATTGTTATAGAGGCCTTGGAGTATGGATAAGTACTATAAATTTACAAAAGTTAATTCCCTCTAAAAATACAGCTAACCCTAAACAAAACTCGAAACCTCGCACTCTGCACGAGAGACGTGGAAAGTCGACAGACAAATCGAAACATCAACATCACGAAGTACAGATGTTGAATATTTATGTGCAGTAGAACCTAGAATCATTGGTAACGCAACTTTAGTGACACCTTTATAATTTTAACCTCGCTTATCGTAGTCTGTCGACTACAATAGAATTTGTGGAATACTGTAAAGAGAAAATGTATAATTAAATGTTTACCATCCATTGCTGGACATCCAGTGCAACATTTTGAAGGAGCCAGCCTCAGTCCGAAGCACAGAATGAGCAGCAAATCCGAATGACGAGGAGAGAAAACAGAAAAACGCATTTCGTCAACAACTACGTGAATCGTTAACGGAGCGTGACGTACGGCGAATTAAAACAGGAACAGACTAAGAACCCAGATCAGGTAACTAAACGGCATTAACCATCAAATAAAATAAGGAGAATTGCGTGCTTCAAATGATTTGTGACGGCGATCGAGCAACGAGGTAAAATAAAGAGTAAAGAAAACGTACACAAATTTCATTGGTGTATCGGAGAAACACTCACGTTACATTTCAAATACATTGTGTTCCAGATCCAGTCAAGCAACATGATCGTATGAGTGAATTTTCGTAATATATCATATATTATATTACATGGTATTCCAGTCAAGCAACATGATCGTATGAGTGAATTTTCGTAATATATCATATCATATTACGTGGTATTTTTTTGCAATTTGAGCACTGAGTGCAATGCAATTTTTAACTACCAATTTTATGGCAAAAAACTAGTTAACAGTATCCTGCAATTCTATTTTATTTCAGATTTGTTTACAGTTTTTATCAATTTTTCAACAAATATTGATGAAATTTAAGTACATTTCTCAGAATAAATTTGTGCAAAAATTTATCATTATTCAAGCTCATCGTTGATAGACTTTTTTCGAATAAAACGCTGCTAAAATTTTCAAATTTAATAATTTTGTTAGATATTTTTAGCCATTTTCAGTGATTTGTAGCACAATAAATAAATCAGACTAATTTAATAAACTCAAAAAGTGCTGCCCAACGAACCCATTCTTTCATTTGAAAAGATTGATTTTTTGGTACAAGAACGGGATTCTTATCTCAATTCTAAGGAGAGTTAACGTCGTGAGTGACATATATATTATATACAAATGAAAAAGTAGTAAACTCTAGGATTCGTTTCAGAATGCATCAAAACGGATTTCAATAGAAAAAAATTTCCAAAAATTTTGATTTTTAAAATTTTTCTAGCTATTGCAATAACTTCATTTTTTATGAAAATTCGCTGAGTACACCTTCGAAACAACATCAAATTTCCGATCTCCTTGATGCAAATCAAAACGCCTCTAGCGGAACCAATGGATGAAAGAAGGTTTTTCAACCAAACAATGTTCCTCGGGATTGCTACGATTTCAAAAATTACGAACAACTTAAACTAACAAAAGTAATTTATTAATTCATTTTGCTTCCTAACTACCAAGGGTAGTGTAGGAAAGTTAGTGTTCGTGCTAGAAGTCAAAAATATTTTTAGGAAGTTCCTCTGAAGCTAGGCTTCGTCAATAGGGGGACGACCTAATGTATTGGAACTGATCCAAGGGGTAGGTAGGGAACAACCCAAGCATGAGAAAAAAATAACAGCATACAAATCCGTTTCAGACCATTCTAAGACCGAATCTCAATCCTAAGGAGAGTTATCTGTCTGGCATATATATGTATATATATATATATATATATATATATATATATATATATATATATATATATATATATATATATATATATATACATATATATATGTGTGTGTGTGTCTGTCTGTGCGTGTGACGAATTTTGTCGACGCTGCTCAGGCCACAATTTCCAACTGATTATCGAGATTCTTTCTTTGTTCGATCCCAATTTTAGACAAGTTGTGCAAAAAAAAAACTTCGGGTATTTTGAATTTCAAGATGGAAGAGGAAAAATGGATGGGGTAAAGCCGAAAAACGTGTTTTTTTTTTTTCAACAAATTTCGTTGGCGCCATCCAGGCTACAATTCTCAACCGCGATTTTCAGTCTAGTTGAGCGAAAAACCTCGGAAATTTCGGATTTGCAATCAACGTGGGGGGTGGAGGTGATAATTACCGATTTTTTTCAAGCGCTGCCCAAGCTACAAATCTCTACCGATTTTCGCGATTCTTATTTTGTTCCATTATGAATTCGATATAGTTTTGGAAAGTGGGGGGTGAATGGAGGGGGTAATACTGATAAATAATTATGTTTTACTATTCTCTTCCGATTTTCGAGTCGGCACGATCGAAGACATGTTTGGTGACGGGACTGTACTTGTTTAATTGATGAATCTACTCTATCCGTGTATATACTCTCCTCCATCTTTAGTTAATGTATTCTAACAGTCCTGTCGGGGTCGGGAAATATAATATCCCAGTAGCTTTAAATAATTGCAAGGTCAACACCTTTTTCTTTAAACCAATTTTAACGTAATAATTGTTTGTATTCCTGACACTTTTGCGTTTGCAATTTGCTTTTTGACGATCTATAATAAATACATAGCTGTGAAAACAAGATTCAATTTCGCTTTTGAATTATTTCAGTTCGTTGATTCTTCGCGTAAATTTTGGCAAAAAAGCAACTGAACAGTTTTTGAGGAATGTCCCTAGTCGATTGACAAAGAGTTGTGTGCTGAGTTGATATTCGCCGTATTCAATACCGTAAGACGTCGAAAAGCAGCAATGTGAATGAATGGAAGCCAGTTCAATAGGAAAATTAAAAAGGAAAATACCTCATCTTGGCCTCGGCTCCAGCAGAAGCTTTTCAATCGACATTATTTGTATTTCACTTAGATGAACAGGTTTTGAAGTGGGTGGCTGCGGTCATGACGAGGAACGGTGAAGCCCTCACCGGTGGGCGACAACTAAAAAGAAGACCCGTTACACAAACCTCTTCCCAGGTGCACAAATTAATTTTCAAACTGGACATTTTCTTCAACCACCTCGAAGTGGGCGGGTGAATGTTTACTGGGCCGTAAAGGTTACTTGCGCCGCTTTCCGAGCTCACCTTCTCTCCATCAATCTATGTAAAGTTGGTGGGGGAGCAACAAACAGTTTCGCCCTTTTTAGGGACGCCCCTAAAAGTCTGGCGGTTCTTTTAAAGGCTTTTTGGAGTCTGAGGTGATTGTTTTTCAGCAACGCTTGGAATTATGCCTCCGTAATGTCGGGACTAATTAGAGTAACCCTCTTCACTTTTAGATAAGCTGCAATCACCATTTCACTTTGGTCACTTTTAATTGGTTGTATCTCCCAGCCCTTTCTTCTCTCGACCAATGGGATTCCAGCTCCCTTTCACCTGTGACTAAGTAAGTTGTGTCCCTTCAGATGCTAGTTCGGTAATTAATTATTGTTAGTTACTGATAATGACCTAACTGTAGTTGACCTAGTGTGGTAATAGATTCAACGTTGGAACTCTTTATTTCGCGGGTAAACAACTTTTAATAAACATCCGTTTTCTTCATTAAACATCCGTTAAACTCTAGGATTCGTTCCTACAACAAAACGAAAATTGTTTGAAAATTTTGTTGAAAATTTTTTTTCGAGGCGATTGTTTTTCGGCAACGCCTCCGTGAGGTAGAGTTTTTCGTTACACGAAACCTCTTCCCGTGAGTCAGAACTAATTAGAGTAACCCTCTTCACTTTAAGATGAGCTGCAATCACCCTTTCACTTTGTTTACTCTTGATCGGTTGTACCTCCCAGCCCTTTTTTCTCTCGACCAATGAAATTTCAGCTCCCTTTCACCGGTGAGTAAGTAACTTGTGTCCCTTCAGATGTAAGTACGGTGATTATAAAATAATTGTTAGTTACTGATAATTACCTAACTGTAGTTGACCTAGTGTAGTAATAGATTCAACATTGGAAATCTTTATTTCGCGGGAAAACCACTTTTAATAAACATCCGTTTTCTTCATTAAACATCCGTTAAACTCTAGGATTCGTTCCTAAAACAAAACGGATTTCAATGAAGAAATTGTTCAGAAATTTTATTAATTTATTTTTTTTTTGCAATCAATAGTTCATTCTTTTACGAAAATTCGCTAAAACTACCACCTTGAAATCTCTAAAATTACATAATTTATACGATCAAAATATAATACATTATAAGATATTCAGTATAGTTTTGCACGGGACAAGGAATTACCATCTACTGTCGGAATCAAAATTGTTCAAAATGCAGCGCAATGCAAAAATCAAGTGAGAAATTTTCCCGGAATGCAACAACTTTCAACCTCAAGCACGAAATCATCATAAAACTAAAGCAAGTTTAATTCCAAAATAAGCAATCTCATGGAATCCATCCTTTAACAATCCCCCCAATTTTGAGCAAATCCCATACATTATACTGTAGGAACGCGTGTTTCATGAAATTCGACTGGTATATGCGCACACGCTACATGGTCCGGAGGGGATAATATAATAACTACAAATAGTTTGTTTAAACCTTTCAAACCAGGAGGAATTTCTGAGCATTCAATCGAAATTTCGTGATAGTTACGGAGGTTAGCCTCCGATAACATACTTTAAATTCTTACATTCGTGTTGCTGCCGAGAACAAAGCTGATTCCAATGGCGATGCAATTCATAACAGATCAGCTTGAGGGATTTAAGCAGAAACTTAGGTTCCAGGTCTATGACGTTTCTGGCAATCTACCTCTCTTCCGATTAGAATGAGATATTTGGGGATATTTTGGGTTAGATCGAAGACGGTCCTTGAAGATTAGATCAAGCGTAGCCAACTGCCAAACGCATACGCAACGTGGAACTGCACCTAGGATCATCCAAAATAGAGTTGATATGAGGTTGAACGGTAAGATGTGTTCATTCCTGTACCAAGCACGTTGTTTTCAAACCTTGGCTCCACGCAATCAATTCAAAACAAACAAGACCAAGCCGTGAGTGACGAATATCCGTCCGCCGCAGTTTCCTTTGTTTGAAGGTTTGAAGCCGCAGCTCTGGCATTGTGTGGAGGGAACTGGTGCCCCAGTTTTGCTATCAAGACGAAGTATTGCAAAATATGAGGCTGTTTATTATTTCTTGTCGGGTGGCGGTTTGATATCGAGGAAGACGTGGTAGGTTTGGAGGGGAAACGACTTTCGTTTTACGCAACGGTCCCGCAATCCAGTGAGCCTGACCTTTGCTGAGTGCCGACATCTCTCCAAGCCTTTCTCGTGACACTGGAGGCCGTGTCCGTTATTAGGCTGGTTTTTCTGGACGTTGCGAATTTCGCAAGAGTTAATCGAACATCAACAAATTAAAACACAAAGGTTGATTATTTTAATACGACGCTAAATCTTCTGCATGGATCATTGTTCGTACAATACTTTCTAAACAAAATAGAAATATTTTCGGTACAAAGTTCACGAATGAACAAGAAATTTACAATCATGTCTGATGGAAGCTAAATAACTAGAACATAACAGTTTGTTTATGAACAATGAGCATTAAGAAGGAACTGAAAATAGTTTTACGTTTCAAGATACATAGCATCCAAAAATCGAATTAAAAAAAAAAAATAATAATAATAATAAAGTCAAAAACCGTCCGTCCGCCTTCCAGATCTTTTCTCTGAAATTACTAAACAAAACTTATGGAACTTGGGTGAAAAATCACAATTGGGGTCTCTAGTTGATCCTAGAAGCTCGGCATCAATTTTCATTAAACCTAAAGGGTAGCATTAAAGGGTAAACATATTTAAAAGTCAAGATCTCAAAAATTCCAAGGTTACAGTAATGATTTTCTGCTGGTCATTGTAAAGGATTGAGGTAGCCCCCCAGAGGTGCAATGAGGTCCTAAATCCTCAATAATGAGGTAGAGGAGGATGACAGTATCCCGTCAGAGGGATAACACTCCTACTAATAGCATTAATGAGCAATGTTCGGAGTAGATTGGATTTCCAGGACCTGGATCAACCATCCAACGCCAAACTCAGTTTCTCAAGAACACGAGAAGGCGTGCGATGCCCGCTGTTTTCCAACGGAGCGACGGCAGCGCTTTCTCTGGGATTCTGACGGGAACTCTGTCACATCATTGATAAATATTATCCCGAAGAATCGATTAAAACCATCTGCAACGCTATAAGTTGATCCGTTTGCTCTCCCAAAGGGGAACTTTGAAAAAAAACTCGGCGCTCCGCGCCTCGCCAGGGGGCAAGCCCCCTGGACCCCCGGTTACCTCTATTTACATACTTCGGACGAAATTATTGAAACACAGAATGTGTTTGCGTTGTCGCGCAACCAAGTGACAACCAAACAAGCGTCATTGTTTACTATTCATTTACTATTCATGCTCATAACTCAGGTTGATGGCCACGCACTTCGCAGTAGTTAACATAATATGGTTGGATAAATCAGGAGCTTTCCAACGAATGGTGAACGATTTCTGTGCGATTAAAATTGCGGAAGTTCCATTTCCCTACCAACGGCTCGGTTGTACGTGAAAATCATAAGAAAATTTACAAGCGGTTGCAATCATGTTGACAATATCAATTATTGAGAATGATCATCTGTGTGTAAACAATTGATTCAAATAACCATGCTCATAACTATGGTTGTTGGCCACGCACTTCGCAGTAGTTAACATAATATGGTTGGATAAATCAGGAGCTTTCCAACGAATGGTGAACGATTTCTGTGCGATTAAAATTGCGGAAGTTCCATTTCCCTACCAACGGCTCGGTTGTACGTGAAAATCATAAGAAAATTTACAAGCGGTTGCAATCATGTTGACAATATCAATTATTGAGAATGATCATCTGTGTGTAAACAATTGATTCAAATAACCATGCTCATAACTCAGGTTGATGGCCACGCACTTCGCAGTAGTTAACATAATATGGTTGGATAAATCAGTAGCTTTCCAACGAATGGTGAACGATTTCTGTGCAATTAAAATTGCGGAAGTTCCATTTCCCTACCAACGGCTCGGTTGTACGTGAAAATCATCACCGTCACACATTTCGTTACATCCCGCGTTCCATTTTCGGCTAGTTAGTCCATGGCTAAAACACATTCTGTGTTAAAAAAACCAACGGATTTTTAGGCGAAATGTGCTGTTAGCGAATCTATTGATTAGCCGATCAATCTCTTAATTCCATTAATGATCGCTTGAGAGGTGGACCGGAATACATAGAAATTGCCTTGGAAATATCAGCTGAAATAATTCCAATGGAATTGTCAAGTGCTATAGTTCCAATTGAATTTATTCTAAATATTGACAGTGCGGATGTAATAGTGAAGCATTGACAGATACTTATTTAATCTCATAAATTGCTTCCGAGTCTACCTATAGGTAGTGGAAGCATAGATTTCACTATTGAGAGATAAAAAACTGTTAGTCTTCAAAAAAACAAACGGTTGTTGTTTTTTTACAGTGGTGAAATTTCCACTCGCATTTTACGTTTTAGACCATTCTGAACAACATTTGTTCCGCGTCTTTATGTGTGTGTGTGTGTGTCCGCGAATCATTGTAACAAGCTTAATTTCCACAATTTTCAACAGATTTTTATGAAATGTTGATGGAATGTATGGGTTAGGATGTAGATGGTCTCCTATCAGTTTCGTTATTCCCACATATCAATACCTAATTCACTCAGCGCATGTGCAAACGTAAATTCCACCAAGCATCATTTTCTCACGCCCCCGCTGTCTGATTTCACTCAAACTTGGAAGGTAGTTGGGAGGAATTTATTTTAGCATTCCATGGTAATTCTAACATAATCTAATCATTGGTAGCCTCTGAGCATGCGCAAATGTGACAAGCTCAGCATATCCAGCACCTTCTAGAAAAGCTCTCGCTCGGATTTTTCCATCGAGTAGATAAAAAATAACCATGAAAATTCCTCATTACTTGTTAAGCGCCGTGGTTGGTCAATGGGAAAGATTATTTTATTGATTATAGATGCTTCCTTGGAAGAAAGACCTGTGAATGATTAAGATGCATCACGATTTTTGAGCTATGACGCATTCAAGTGTGTATCTGCGCCGCATACTTCACACTTAATATAACTCCTAATACATATTCGTTTCAATCACGCCGTAACTTGAATCTACGTACCGCACAATAGCAGTTACTCGATAAAAGAAGAAAAAAAATCTCGTAGCATGCGTCACAGTTTCCTCTCCGCACCTCGAGAATTCTAAAAGACTCCGTCGAACTAGCGGTTGGTACGTGTCCTGACTCCCGGGCGAGCCAAAACTTTTCTGGGACTGCAGAAGGGGTTAAGACTTCTGCTCACCCTTCAGTGATGTTCAGTAAATCTGAGAACCCTCTTTTCTCTCCGCCTTTCCCTTGTAAAGTTTATAAAGTGCCCTTTAACTGCTGACGAGTCGTTTTCCCGACAACGACACCCCCTTTATTTATTTTAGAGTTTTTTTCCTTCTCTTTTTGTTTGGCAAATATTTAGCATATCGTTGTCATTAGCCAGGGTACGCGGTGACTCAAACGACAAACGCAGAGGGAGAAAAGGCATTTGAAATGGTAGATCTACCTAATAAATCCATTTTTGTTGACCCCACACTGAATATTGCCATTGCAAGGGGAAGTAACCAAGTCCGCCAATCGGATTAATTAGACGTGCTCGAACATGCAGTCTCCGCCGGGGTTGATCAGCTCAGATATGAAGCTTCCGACTCCTGGTCTTACGCGATGGCCCTTCGAACTAACTTTACTATATCTGAATCCCAACGCGTAGACAAATTGTTATTTTCGAGTATAATAAGTTCCATCCATCGAAAAAAATATTAGCACGCATACTCGTGACCCAGTTACCGACAAACAAATTTTGATAGAAAAAGTGGCGATTTCCGTTAAAAGACCTTTCGAACATTCGATTTTGAATGTATTCAATATATTATATTTTTATAAATTATACACCTACTGACATTTGCGTTTCGATTTTTTCAAATATACTTCTTGTACGAATCGTATACCAACTTACCAAGATGGCTTTTACTTTTCCTAGCGGAGGTGAACACTGGCGGAGTTGGTAATGAGAGTACAATAGGCAGAGTTGAACACTGGCGGAGTTGGCCATGCTTCTGGCGGAGTTGTTCAAACCCCATTTTCAGAACAAAGGTAAGTGAGTATTGCTGAGGGGAGGGGAAGGGGTGAAATGGGGTAACTTGGACACCACTGAACGAACTCGGGATCTGATTGGTCGAATATGTCTGAATTATTCCAACTTAAATCACAGGCTACTTGAAACTTTTCAAATCTGTACCATAGGAGGTGTTTTAGGTGAGGAGGGAGTGGCGGATCTTTGTCATCACCGAACAAACTGGGGATTTGAGTTGTCGAATATGTTTGGAGTATTCTAACTTAAATCACAGGATACTTGAAATTTTTCAAATCTAACCCATAGAAGGGGGTGTTGTGTTTTAAGGGAAAGACTTTTTTGAATTAGATCCATAGGGTTGTCCCAAAATGTGACGGGTTAGAGGGGGGGGGCGCTTACGCATATTGTAGTCATCAACCTGTGCAACGCACGAGTGAGCCAGATAGTAGTTCATATACATATGGGAGAGCTTCCATGAACTTGAGTTTTCCATTTTTTTAAATTGTTTTTAGACCACGAAAATTACATTTTTTATGACCCCGAGTACCAACCTACCTAATCAGAGTAGAGGAATATCCAAAAGTTTCGGTTAGAACGAAACAGTAGTAACAGCTCATCTCTCAGAAACTTAAAGGATGACTCGGGAACACCAGCTGAAGGCAGAAAAGGCTTCCAAGGCGCCCGATCTAATTTTATCTCCGGACAAGTAGGAGGTCGACCCGACTGACGGGGCCTTTTAAAAAACTTGATATTAAGGTCTAATGACCGCCCTAGACCTCAACTCGACAAGCTTGGCTGACACCGTGACGGGGAAAACGCTAATTCCGTCCGTTTTTTTTCCAACTCATTTCTGTTATTGACCTTTATTGCGGAAGAAGATCGGAAACCTATGACTTACGCGTGGTACAACATCCTTTTGTGTTTCCTGATATTAGTCGAGGACTAATTATAAATAACAACCAAGCATTTTGAAATTAACCAGGAACATACATTTTTGGAACTTCCTTAAGCATTGAGGTGTGACATTTCGCTGAACACATACACATAGTATCACACTCAACGATCAGTACCGACTTCGCCTCTAATGCACTCTACCGTCATCAACAAATTACTGTCAAACAAAATCAACTTCGGTGATTGGTGATCATAGATTCCTTAGTTTTGTTACATAGACGAATAAAATAATTTGTTCCGTAGTGATGCCCTGCGTCTTCCTTCGAGACTAATGAATATCTTTAAATAACCATAAGTTATTTCGACAATAAGCAATCACCTACAGACCATCCTTCAATTATACCCCCGATATTCGAATATATTCAGGCCATTAGATCGCGAGAAAAAGATGTTTCATGGCGTCATGACATCATTAACATCATCGTATGCGCACGAACTAATGGTCTGACAACGGTGGGTGTCTAGGATCCTTAAAAAAGCTAACCTGCATAATCCCTAGGAAATTAATAAAGCTAGTTTCGAAGCCCCTGGCAACGAATTTTACGTTTGAGAATGCACAGAACCAATCATGATTTGCGTGACAGCACCGGGGCTTTCTGTTGAAAGAGGTGGAAAAAAAAAGAATTCAAAAACCCGATCGAGAGCTCTTGTCATTATCATTCGATAAATTATGAACACACGACAAAATAATAAGTTAAAAAACGAACACATCTCGAGAATTTTGGCCACATTTTTATGGGGTGGTTTGGTAAGTGAGGAGTCGAGCAAATATTGATTCGAGTTTACGCCCAGTAACCGGCCGAGATCGAGTGTTCAATGCCGAACGCCGGTTGATCGGAGATCAGCCATGAACTTCCATGGTGAAATGAAATATTGCGGACGATCTTCGTTCAATAGTCACATCACATCTTGAACTCGGATCAAAAACTTGGTGAAAGTAGCCCTAAACTGATCGTTGACAAAAGTCGAAGCACGAACAGAGCTAGTATTTTGTGGTCAGGTTAAAAACGCAGTTTAGTTATAGCAGTTTCATGTATCTCTAGTTCATTATAGTTTAATGAGGGAGACGAAAATGATAGCGCAGAACAGCTGGATTCGTCGTTGTTCCCGGATCACGGACAGCTGCTCACCCGCATGGAATAGAGTTCACAAGGACATCAAGCTTATAAGAGCCACAATGGGCACGAATGGTTCCAGAGACAAAAGGCGGGTAGCTAGAGAGGCCACGCAAAATTACAAAAACTGTTATCTACCGGTGAAATTAAACACGTTTTTGGGTTCAAACCTAAATGCGTATTTCCCCTTCAAAGCAAAACTAATAAAATCGAAATTCAACAGAATTTCAGGTTAGGGCACATAAGGTACATATTATGTACACACAACTCTGATTGCATCGCAGTCAGTACATGGTGCTATCAAATGGTATTCTACTTTACGATCTAAATGTATAACATCTGATTCGAGGCGTCACACAAGTTCCTTACTTATTCGAAAGGCTTCTGATTGCTAGAAAATAGCTTCATTTTCTACGAAAACTCACTAATGAAATTTGCAAAAATCTTCATAATTGAAATCCGTTTTAGTACTGACCACTCTAGAACCATTCATGAATTTAAGAAGATGATACTTTGACGATTGATTTTTCGTATATTTTTGCATCGTTCACCACCTTTGAATTTTCTAGAGCATGAAAGGTATTGCTTAATGTTTTAGCTATGTCAGCAGTAACAGTGAATGCCATCAACAAACTAGCTCGATCCATTTTGTGTAAAAAAATTATAATTTTTTAGTAAATTTCTGCTTTTAATAAAATGTTTTTCGGTCAAATGTTTATACCGTTTCATTGATAAAGTGCAGTAAATTTAAGTTAAAATAAAATGAAACTACATGATATATGCAATTTTTATAGCGATGAAGCAATGTTTCTATTCAAACCTCGGATGCCCGCTTATTTGTGTTTCTTTACATTTTGTCATGTCTTGTGTTCGTAAATCAATTCGCGAATTTTTCAAGTGTTTTTTGCTCTGGAGGAAAGATCGAAGATATTCGTTTGAGGAGGAATCCGTTTGAGAGAAACGTTCACATATATCTGATTCTGTAGGCCTCGTGTAAGTATATTATAGTAACCTAATACTCTCGAGTTCATCAGTATTTTTACATTATAACAATCTAAATGTTTGACAGTTTTTATGCACATCATTTTTGGTAGGTACATAGTCAAGTTTGAAATGTTTGCTAAAAATTATCATTGAAGATGTCGGAGATTGTATATGTACCCAATACACTATTATTGGTATATGCCACTGCTTTATATTGTACAAAATCGTTTTTTATACAAAAATAGCTATATGCATCTTAGCTATAACACTAGTTATGTATGAATAAGCGCTACCAAAAAAGTAAATAATAAATAATAATATAAAATAAGCTATGTAACCGTGGTCTGCTAATGGTAATTTATGGTAATTACATCGCACCACGTGCCTTTGTGGTGGCTTCGTACCTTGTCAATCAACCTTAATTACGTTAAAACTCATCCCAACCAACGTTGCTGTAGTTGATAAGCCGTTTTAATGACAATTTTCGAAGATCTATCGTTACAAATAAAAACTTCTCGGCTCATCCCACCAAAATCGTTTTGGAATCGTTGAATTTGTAATATACGTTTTTACGCGTAAACCCAGCCTATCCACATTTGGCGCGAAAAGTTTGACGCCTGGATTTTCTTCCGAGTTCTCAATGAAGGAGTAAGTCTAGAGCCTAAAAACATCCCTGGAGCTTGCTAGTCAATTTGCGCTCGCCCGTATGGAAATCGGTGCAACATTTTTGGACATTTCTAGCGGACAAACAAACAAATTTTCTCGTATATGATATATATGGGGATTAGGTAAGTTCGTTGTAGATTTTTGAAGTTTTTTTGATCCTTCAACACACTGTTCGCAATGAAATAATAGTTTTACATCGCATATTAAAACTAGATTTAAAGCTTGGAAAGAAGTGGGATGCTTGGCACGCATACATAATGAGATTATCCATCGCCTGTGAGTGATTCAATTTACAATCATTGGCGAAAGCTCTTCCCTCCCCAGTTCCAGCGGAGCGAAGAATGTCGTAACTAAAAGTGAATTGTTCCAGGACAACCGATTTTGACAAGGTCCTTGACGCTTTAACGTTGAACGAATGTCCTTACATAGTTTTGCTAAGGAGTTACGCTAAAGGTAAATAGAGTATCCTTGACGTAAGAACCTGCTCTAGGGCGATTGTGCCGTTTGGTGGATGGGAAACAGTTGGCGGCTGAATCCTACCAAATGGGTGACCCCGATTTCCCGCTCAAGGACTTGCTGGTTGTGCAGACGTGCTTTTCCGTCACGTCGCAGCGCTTTGAAGAACGTTCTTGAGATTGAGCCTCTGGTATCAGGTTTCCGAGTGGACCTGATTTCTACAGACATGACACCCTCTTGCAAAGGCGTTCTTTGATATCAAACCCCGAAACATCTGTCACAATTCACATAGGAACTGACGGGGAGTAACGGAGTGATGGGAGACTTGAATTCAATTGAACATTGTCCATTTACCTTCGAAACCCCTCGAAAGGAATAGCCTATCCCAAAAGAAACAGTGTAGAGTTACTAAGGACCCCTTGCATCAAATAGGGTTAAAGACAAGCTGATCTAGAATCGAAAGTTATCCCTCAAAAACAGCAGTGGGTTAAATGGATTAGGTTTTTGTTCCCAATGGTGCAACGGGCCATATGACATGGATAACTTATCATTAGGGACTGGAATTATATGCACAAAATTTTGCCAAAATAAGCACCCCAAGCCAAAATACATTAACAAAATTATAAATATTTATAAAATGAACTAAATTCTGCTGTGGAACGTACAGGGGGACGTATACGTAATATACTACTATTCATGACGTACTTGATATTTACATGATACTAATGTTTCAAAATATTATATTATATACATATATAATGAGTGATATTAAACATATCGCAACTAGAGCACTGGACCACAACTGATTTCTTTAAATTTCCAACCGTAAATCTCCTAAGGTTGTCCCAAAGGAGCAACATTTTTAAGGCAGAAAATGACCTCTCGACATTACAGGACATCACCTCCCCTCAGCTCTACCAGGTACACGGAAACGGTGAATGCCCTAAGAATGTTAGTGACCCATTTTCAGCGGAGGATTTGGTGACTGTAATATGAAAACATGGGAAAATTTCCCAATTTCGATCGAATATTGTGCAATTATTCACGAAATGACCAAAATATGAAAAAATCTCCGAAATCGACCAAAATATGCTATTTCAATTTCATTTTAACACACGCTAAGAACTTCGGATACCCTGAAAACGGAAATGTAGAACGATATACACGATAAAAAACATACATGCAAAATATGCAAATTCCAGTCCCTTCTCATCATGAATCGAAAGTCTAACTGCGCATGTGTGACTTGAGGCGGGACCTTATTCTCAATGTGGCAAATTTATTTCACCCGGGCAATTTACGAACAGCTTAGTCGCGGTCCTGCACTAATCTATATTTTCTTGGGGATAATAAGTCTTCGGTAACAGTTAAATTTGGATTGTTATACTCATATAGTAATCTCATTCGTATTTTGACTCATAGCAAATTATTAATGAATTTTAACTATGAGTAACTGTCGATTTTATTAAACAAAAACGAATGGATAAGACTCTTGTTTTGCCACTTTCACAAAGCTGTCCTGGGGTTCAGAAGAGTTTGGTGTGGGTCCTTCCACAACTTGGTCAAAAAAGCTCAATAAGCCTCGTCCGTTTATGTAACTAACTCGGGGTAGAGGCTAAAACAAAATAATCTATGGAGATCGACTTAACAGAACACAGAGAAAAGTTCACCGAAACATGACCATTCGTTCGGTCTTTTTGTCAATGAGAGAGACCAGCAACCCCACGAGTTTCTTCCAACCTATGTCATTAATCCACCGTGAAGTCACACTTGCCGGAACACTGAAATTCTTATAAAATACACTACCAATCGAAAGGGGGTATGGACTGGTGATCAAATTCAATTAAACATTATGAAAATGGAATTCAGTGTCATTTAAAATCATCAAAACCACGTTTTTACAAACTCATGGTTACACTTGTTATATATTTCCTTATTGACCTAAAAGGAAAACCTTCAATGCAACCTTCACATCATCATCGTACAAACGTAAAAGTGCATGTCGAGTAACAATTCTTTAATTACTGAAAGATACAATAATTGTTGACTTCTTAAATTAAATCAAACCATCGTTCAAATGGCGAAAAAACATCTAGTACAAGATTTCACACAATTTTTGTATTTTGCGTTTTTTGATCAAGTTAGCAATTAGTTTTCCAATTCTTCTACGCTCCCGTTACAAAAATTTCATAAAATGTTGACTTGGTCTCCACGATCAACCCAAGATTCTGGGATTCGAAAGCCTCACGGTGAATCTATAGAACACTTAAATAACACCTTCGGGTAATAATTCGCAGCGTTTTTACTTCTAACTATTGAAAGGGAACCCCTTTTCGCATTCCACGGCTGTTAAACCGTTGAGGCTTGATTTTCATGCAATGGCGTAACGTTGGCATTGTGTACGCTTCAAACCGAAAAAAGAAGAGATTTCGCCGGTGGGATGCGAATGGTTAGTCGTAAGACCGAGAGAAAACGGGCCATGAATATTCCACTGAAACGAGTAGAGTATTTTTCGTTTGGTATTTTTCAAGTATCACGGATTTGAATACAAAATTTCACATAATCCCATTAACTTCAACGCACTTATAAACTCATTTTGCATTTTATCTGTTCACCATACTACCGTTCCTTTCTCACTATTCCTGTCGCTTTGAGTACAGTGGGGGTTTATGACACCCCCAGACTATTTTGCAGAGAGTTTGTGACGAAGGCAAACTGTTTTATGAGTGGGCAAATCATGCCGCGTTTGCCAATACGATAATACTTAATAACTTAATACGATAAAGCGTTATTTTTTAAAATTCTGGAACTCATTACGCATAAAATGATTAGCCTGACGAAATTCGAACCTTTTCCGAGTTGAGTGGCTACCCATGTTTAATGACTATATCTATAGACGAAATCATGTATATTATTGGTCTAAAGTGTATATTCAGGAGAGTGCTAAAAGTTTTGGGTGAAACTAAACCGAAAATAGATAAGGAAACCGTAAAGCGTATAATATTTAATCTCAATCCGTACCTACTCGTTGTGTGTGGGCGGTGTGGAGATGACCTGTCCATCTGCCACTTCCCGGAGGACCACCCGCAGCAGTCCAACAGCGATTATTTTATTATTATTATTTTCTTTCAACATTTATCAGAAATCTTGTATACTTACATAGTATGTGATAGGTTTCCTTGGGTCACGACATCGAATGCAACACCAAGTTGAATCTCTACCTGCGTTGCCCACAATCAAAAGGAACGGTACGTTAGTCATACTCCCTCCTGGAATCCCCTCAACTCGATCGCTGCATGTGCGAACATGCCTGGGAGTTGGGGCTTGTGACGACACATCTAGGAGCGGTCGCTTTCAAGCATGGAGAGTTAAGTCATAGTCGTGTGCAAAACGGTTCGAATACCGTTGCCAGATACTATATTTTATAAATGTACTACCGAACTATATTTTGGGTTGAGCCCATACACATTACAAAACTGCGCGTCTAGGGGTGCTGTGTACGTGTGATATTTTTAACCAAATAATAAAAGCAGATAACACTTTGTTATGGGTGTGTGTTGACGAATTTGAAGGGGTTTTGGGGTTACTGCCAACTTTTGGTGCCAAATACCCCACTGTGGGAACATTAAATTGGTCAACTTTCAAAAATGCGCTCAAAAATCACTAAATATTCTATTTTTAGCAAAATTTTAGTCAAAAAAGTTTATTAACGATGAAGTACAACATTAAAAAATGTATGCAGAAAAATTTGCTTAATTAATTAATTGTATTTCATTAATGTTTGCCAAAAACTGCAAAAAAATCTAAAAATCAAAAAAAATTTGTGAACTGCCAAAAATTATTTGGAACGAGTTTTTTACCGTATAATTTGCTAGACAACAATTCCTCTTTACTCAAAGTTCTGAATTTCAAAAAACAATTCAACATAATATATACGATAATTAACGAAAACTCGCTCATACGATCATGCTGCATGAATGATTATATGATGTACTATATTTTTCCAAAATCAAGGATAGAATGTACTTTATATCCCTAACAGTTTTTCTGGCAACCCTGGGTTAGAACCGCCCATTACTTATAACAGCCATTCAGGGAATCGAATGTTCTCGGAATAATCCCCTGCCAAATGGTAATAAATATTATCAAAAATGTCTACTAGGTAGGTAACTATAAAATTCTCCTCGCACAATACATTAAAAACTGACCTGTCTTTTCATATTCATATTGGAACTGATCATACTGATTTTCTAGGACGTTTCGTTGACGATTTAAACGAAATTATGAGAGAAGAGCTATGAGCATTGAAAATTTCTCAGTAATTTCAATGCGGTCCGCTAAAAACCTGCTGGCCGAATTGAAACGGACTTTTCAATAATAACACCTGTATTTAATGTTCTAAATAAACTTACATTACGTTAATTAAATGACTGATTTCATTGCTAGTATACACAATCATAACAACACCTAACTTGTTTATAGGTTGCGTGGCGTTTTTTCTTTGCGTAACAAAATTTCCGTAACAAAATTTCCGGTTGACCCGTCGACTAAGACATTTTCAATGTCAAAAACTTCTGTTTGATCTTGCATATCAACATTGTCTCACAATTCACAATCGTGTCGACTGCCCATTTGGCAGCCACACTTGGCAGTTTCTTCGCCTATACTCCGAGTAATCTCATTCGATCAAAAATATTGATTTCTTTGTTTCCTTCAATAACTTTCTTTAATTTCAACAATTGTAGGTTGGTTTCATTATTGAAAAAAGTATAATTTCAAATTAATGGGGTTGATGAACACGATAGTTGATCAAATCGCAAAATATTTTATGAAGATGAGGCAAAAAACAGGCAGTTTTTGTCACCATTGAAATGTTTCGCTTTTCATCCCCAAGAGGTCCTTGGTTCACTTTGTCTCAACATGTCCAACCGAATCATCGCCGCAAGGACTTGAGGAAGTTCACAGAACAAAAGGCCACCCGTCTTCCATTTGTGCCGACTACCGACTTGGTCAGGCCTTTGCGGGAGTAAACTCGACTTGAACCACTCTAGCGGGCTTAACTGTTTGAAGAAAAAAGAGTCTTGGAAGCACCAGAGTTTCTTTTTTAAGGTCAAAGTAACGGAATCACGAAAGAAGGGAAAACTTCTTGTTCCAAGTCAATGGGCTCCCGCCGACCGCTAATGACGATTGGGGATTGAAACCTTTGAAACGCTGAACCGACGATATGATGGATGGCCAAAACGATCCTAACAATCCACCGAATCCACGAAAGATGCGTACTTACTATGCAGGATCTTTGTTTTGAAAGATGGTGAGGGTAAGCATTTTGCGTCTTACATTTCGCTTCCTTACTACCGAAGGTAGGGAAGCTTCATGTTCGTGATTGAAGCCGAGAAAATTATTGTCCTCCAAAATCAAAATTTCCACTTGTTTTTTGCGTTTCAGAGTTTGCTGATCAATTTTGGTTCCGTGTCCGTCTGTCAGATAAATCCTCGTCACTCCAAAAATTATAAGTTTCAGTTCGATTCCGATGAAATTTTCAGGGATCATGCCGATTAGCTTCTAGATAGTCCCCTATAATTTTTAAAGCCGTAAAATCAACAGTAGTCTGTGCGCATGCGCATACGTGAATTTCTCATAACGTCGATTTCTCATCACCTGTTGGTTCGATTTCGTTGAAACTCGGTAGGTAAATGGGTATATATCTTCAAGAAAAAACCCTACAAATTATATCGCAATTGGTAGAGTAACAACATTTGCGCATGCGCAAAACATATATCGATTGACACAGGCAAAACTCCGAGTCTAATGGAACTATTTTGATGAAATTTGCAGGGATTGTGCAGGATAGCTTCTAGATGGTCCCCTATAACTTTCATTACCGTCACTTAAATAGTAGTTTGTGCGAATGCGAAAACGTTAATTTCCCATGTTGACTTATCAATCATTTCGACTCGTACTTTGTTCTTCAACTAATTGTATACGTCCATGTTACAATGTGTGAGGAAGCTATACTGCCCACCCAACTTGGCAGTCGTTTTTTGGTGGTCTGGATGCTCACAAGCTCGCATCTCAAAGATACATAAGTGAAAATTCAAGTGAAATTCAGTGAAAATTCAGATTAGTTGGACATATAAGTCAGAATGATGGGTATATTTTGCTGGTCTGGATGCTCAAAAGCTCGCATATCAAAAATACATAACATCAAGTAGTCAATCCCTAAGTAAAAATTCACATTAGTTGGACAAATGGACCCCTTTACCCTCGTCAATAGCTACTGTTTCCCCATTTACGCATATTCCGCTGTACGCTTTTTTCGTGCCACCAATCCAGCAAAATAAGCATATCTTAGTTAACACGGATACTGCTGCAATATGTTTAAGACAGCCAATCATGATCAAAGTCGTGATAATGGGGCTCCGAACATGAGTAGCTCGAGATAGAGCGCAGCACTTGAACAAGGACCTTGCTATTCCATGCCATTCCGTTACAATACCGATTTGCTATTCAATTCATTCACTTGTGTGACGGACACAAGTTGTTTATGTTGTTTTGTCAGTTCTTGATTGTTTGTGTGTTTCTTTATTATTATAATTTATTTATTAATAATATAATTCGCATTTTTGACCAATATTGATGGTGTGGGGAATGAATAGTAGAGCGAAAAAGGGTGAAAGTCATGTCAACAACCATGTTCCTTAGGTCCTTCGCCCCCAACTGCTCCTAGTGGCGAAAATTGTTACTTCGGAGCCCCACTGTAACGTCTACATCATAAAATATTATCCGATTTTTCATCAGACATGCACGAAGTAACGTTCAAATTGGCTCACCTACAAAACAATTCCGATAACCATATCTCTAGGGCCTTACGAGCACTAAAATGTTGTTGAGTGCATCCACTATAGCACTCGCTAAGGAGTGCCGAGGAGGGTCTCTGTTGACAGTTTGACAAGGCTAAAACATTCAGGCAAGGTTTTCGATTTCTTTATCAATATGCAGCAACCAATAGTATTTTCGAGCAATCTGCTTCACCATTAACTACGCCCACCCAAATGACCAATATTCAGTTTTATTTTCCAAATCATACGAGGAAAATTATAAGCATTCCGAATTTCATTGTCTGATCTGTATCGCCAGTCTCCCATGGTCTCTGAAGCCTCTCATGGTCATATTAGTACCTTGGGATTTTCGCTTAGATAGTAAATCTGACCTTTACAAACACGTACACCGGTCAACAAAACCGCAATCCTTGGCGATAACTTCACAACGTTGCCCCAATATCTCCCCGATGCTCCATCTCATCTATTGGACGATGTTCTGATAAAATGGACTGTCATTTAAGAAAATAATTTCTTTCCACCGTCAATATCTGATCGCGACCCAATAGCATTGGCACGGTGAAGGTGATAGGCCTCGTACGGGGCTTTGACATTGACGATCCCTATCATTAGAAACTCGCCGTACCCTGCAATTAGTATTGCATGTTTACGAACGATATTTTCTATAATAATGGTTTGAGGCTCAGATAATTCGGGTCCACAGTACATTGAATATGCGCACGAAATTTAACTTTTATTCGTTTTTTCCAATTAGTTAATTTTTCTAATATAAACCATCCCAACTTTCCAAACAGCAAAAATGCGAGTTGAATATATAGTACCTAGGTAATAAGGTATTAAATATCAATATAATTACTTCGTTCGAGTACTTTATAGTTCGGATAATGACAATCGGACTTGTTTTAAGGGTAGCACCCACTTTAGTTGCCCAACTAGGTACCTAAATAAAGAGGCGATTTTCAGGTGTCATTTTCTCGGTTGCTGTTCGGCCAATCTTGTTCCAATTTTTTCAGCATGTACTATAGGTCTTCCTCTTCAAATGAGTAGGATAGTTTTTTGATATAATTAGACAAAATATTTTTAACGTGCGATCCAAAAAGAGGCTTTTTTGACCCAGATTTTTATTTATTCATAAAATCGTACTCTACCTAAGCCAAGCCTCATTTAACGAAACTATATCTAGACTTATTTGAAGCTCTCTTCTTTCTCTATCAGGCAAAAACAGGACCATCCTGCTACGATGAACCGTTTTTCCAAAAACTCATCTTTTCGCAACTTTTGTGTCCACATGATACGCAAAGTGGACACTCTGTGTCTGACATGAAAAAAAAAATGAAGAGGAAGAATATGCATTCTATCACCCTTATCACCTTATCATATCACTGTTTTTCGTACCTATCAGCTGAATTAGCTGAATGCGAAGCAGATGAGCCATCCTATAGCGCTAGGAACTTTTAATCCTGTTTTCAAATTTTTTTTGTAGTACACTTAGTAGCATCTAAAATTACTTTTTATCACGCCATTTTATTTGTGACATTGTCTAGTTATTGAAGTTTCCTGTCTAGTAAGTAGTTTCCTTTAAGAAGAATTTTAGGAATCAAATATAAAGGGTATCGGATGATTTGAAGTAGCCTCTTCTTTACATGGGTGACTTAAAGAAAGCTAATATGGCGTCATAAGAAAACAACCTCACCCCAGCTTTTGACTGGTGGTGGGGAGGAAGATCTCAGTGCTGTCCGCCTATGACAAAATTAATTCTTTCCTATCGGTTTTATGTCAAAGCCATTTGGAGTATTGAGCTGAATATACATATACTCTGTGTTTTTGAGATCAAAAATGAAAATTCACGCTTTTCTTCAATCCATACCACGATGAAATAAAGTGATAAAGTGAGGTAGAGTAAAATAACTCCTATCCTCATCTCCGCCAGAGGACACCGGATTCCTCTAAAAAGCTGTAAAAAATAGGGTTTCCTGCTTCTTGAATAAAGATTGAAGATTCATAGTCTCTCTTTATGAGAAGAAAAATTATATCTAATAAGCAGTGAGAAGCCTTGTTCCAAACATCAGTATGGAAGGACTTAACTCTAATCAGCTTGAAGAAACCTCTGGTACACTCCTTCGCCTGAATGGGAGAAATAGCAGTCAGCCTTTGGCTTCGACGCTTCAACAGATATTACGTAATCAACCGACGTGGTAGTTAATACGAAAATTTACCTAATTTCATAAAATATAGGAATCGTTCAAACGATATCAAGTCTCATTTCCAGCATTACACAATTCAACCGAAGCCCTTGGCACCGTTAACAATTTCCCGCGATATCTTTACTATTCGTCGGAGACATCTGTTTCCTTCCCAGGAACCGTCCGTTGCATAATATTTTCTATCCTCACGTAATGGAAACCTTGTCCTTGCGTCTCTGCATCTCTTCATTAAAGTGTGTGACAGTCGAGAAGAACGTCGCAGAAGTTGTTGCACAATGCTTTGCGTGCCTTCCTTGTGATCTAGGCCAAAAAGTGGAAGCAGATGCATTGACATCATTCAAATGGGAGCTTCCTAAAGATTGGGAAACTTTCGTGTAGGAAATTATATTTTTTATCGAAGAATCAAATTCAGCGTCCTTGAAACTGTTGAGCTCAGAACTACAAATAGTTTGGACAAAAAGCTGATAGAAAGAATCTGAATTGACGTCATAACATCATTCAGCTGTATTTACACGGCTATTTCGGCCACTTCCAATCAACCACAAGCAAAAGCTGTCGCAAGATCTTTCAGCTAATGGAACAAAATGAAATGGGTGAAATTGACTATTCAATAGTAGTGTATTTATTCGTTGAGCACTTCTAGTATAGACACATGAACAGTATCTGTAATTTATGAAAACAGCTGAGCAGTACAAATACGTACCTTAAAGCGCTATAATTTATGCATATATATGAGTTATAATGTTCGGTAACGAATTTCACGATCGTGTTGCACGAAGTTTCGAATAAAAATGCCACACAATTATTTCAAGAAGTGAAAGTAACTATGAGAAAGGAGAAAATCTACAACTCAACTCTCGAAATGCCTGAGAATTTCAAAGTAATAGACTGGAAATGTAGAGGAAGTTGTCTTAAAATATATTAAGTTTGCGCATTCTCAATAGTTACCTTTAATGTGGCATAGATTAAAACCATAGGGGACCAAGCAGAACACAATCCGCACAATTTATTCTAGAAAATTACATCAATAATCGGGTAATAACTGTATTGGTTATGATGGTTACAAGGATTTTAAGTTTACGCATGTGCAGAGGATCTAGAAGCGATTAAATTCTGAGGGTACCCATCTAGATAGGATCTACGAGTAGATTATCTAAATAGGACTGAAAGTTACAAGGATTGTTCAAGACTGCCCAAAAAGTAAATTGGAAGTAGTTTTTCTGATTCTGATTCACAGGATTTGCCTTCTTCATAGATAACTAGTAAAATGGAAGAGTATCACAATAGGAAGGAGGTTGACGATTTCGGGTTTATCAAAACGACTTGTTAATTAAACATATACCTAATAACAAGATACGAACAGTACGTTACCACATCAATATAAAAACGTAGGTAGTGACACGTGACATGACACATCTATGTGGAAGAAGAAAATACATATTGGTAAGTAATGCATGCATTCCAGGGGCGTCCCTATGAATGGATTGTATACAATTTTGGTGAGAATTAAAATAAGAGAAGAAAGCTAAAGTATCATGATTTATTGGGATCCCCCCCCCCCCCCCCCCCCATCACACCATTTAACCACAACAATACAACAGTCACAAACAATAAAAACAGTCACGAAAATTCTGATGAATATAATAAAAATACACACCATTCCACTACTTCATTCACACAATCTCTTGATAAAATTTGAAAATCCAGACAAACTTTCAAAAACTATATCAAATTCATAATGGAACAAAATAAGAATCACGAAAATCAGTATCGATTTGTAGCTTGGGCAGCGCTTGACAAAATCGGATTATCCCCCCCATAGGAAATCCACCTCGACAGGAAATCCGAAATTTCCTAGGTTTGCTGCACAACTAGATTGAAATTGGAAACGAACAAAATGAGAATCATGAAAATCGGTTGAGAATTTTAACCTAGGTAGCGTCTACCAAATTTGTCGAAAAAACACGTTTTTTCTACTTTACCCCCTCCATTCCCCCTCTTCCACCTTGAAATTCAAAATTTCCGAGGTTTGTTGCACAACTAGACTAAAATTGGGATCGAACAAAGAAAGAATATTGAAAATCGGTTGAGAATCGTGGTCTGGGCAGAGTCAACAAAATTTATGTCACACACACTTTTTTTTTTTTTTTTTTTTTTTAATAGAAAACTTCCCTCAAAGGCGGAGGGGACTTCAAAAATAAATAAAAGAAGCGGGGGGTACAACCAGGTTTACCAGGTTTACTCAGGTTTACTAGCGGTGAGGGAAGTTGCACTCAAGAGTGGCTCCCAAAATTCCACAAACTCCTGGAGAGGGGGCAAAACTTGGTCATCCCCAGCTCTCTAAAGTGCATACCCTCTGAGGGAAAAATCCAGACAGAAATCCTCCGGGGGAGGACACTCTCTGATGCATACCCTATGCATCCACAATAGCCAGATGCTCCCTCCACAACCTCTGGACCCGCTGATAATATTCCCACCTCCTTGCTTGCTTGGCTGCTCTGCGACCTCCAAAAGGCACCAACACATGCGGATTTCCTCCCTGATGCTTTGCCACGGTCCCACGGTCGCATCCCCAACCTGTGGGAGATCTTGTGTACATAAGCTGCGCCAACCAAGCCATCAGGCCTCTCAACGCCTTGCCATTTCCTGCAGGTAGGCGCTCTCATGATCTTCAATGCAGCCTACCTACTCCCCGAGCCTCAACACTTCGGTCTTCAAATCGTCAAGAAGACCGAAGGTCCCGGGGGAGGATTGCTGAATGGCGGGCTGCTGTCCCACGCCTGTAGGAGATGCGGGAGAGGCCCCACGGCTATTTGCCAGGATTGCGTCCTGGACAAGCTGCTTGTAGTGGGGCCTCAGGCGAAGGGATTGAATGGCAGAAAGCGTGTGCATGGGAAAACGCGCAAGCGCGCGCACACACACTCACACATATATGGTTTTCTCAAGGATTCGGTCTTGGAATAGACTGAAACGGATTGTATGTGGTTATTTAACTTTTTCTCTTGCTTAGGTTTTCCCCTACCCCCCTTGATCAATTTCAATAGGCGTCCCTCTTATTAACAAAGCCTTGCCTATTAGACATAGCTTCAGAGGGACGTCCTAAAAAACAAAATAACAAAATACAAGACCTAACTGCGTACAATCAACTCACAAAACTCAATAATTCTTCGTATCAATAATTCTTACGTTGAGGTTGTCGCTGATTGAAAGGTAAGTACGCCCAACTGTTACATCACTGGCAAAGCTAAGCCTGTATCAATAACCTTATCTTATCTTTCAGGACATCCATCTCTCTCTCTCGAATTCAGGCCGTTAAAATCGATAGAATTCCCCTGCCCGTGCCTGTCATTGCGGCTTCGTTTGAAGAAAAGAACGGGACCTAGACGTCATGAAAGTTTCAAGCCCTTCGTCCCAAACTGCTGTTTCTACCGAAAAGCGAACGGGTTGAGCCGAACCTCTCGCCGAAGGGCTTATCTCACTTTTCCCGTTTTATCACCGCAGGTCGAGTCACGCTAGCGTTAGCCCTACCCGTGGGATTCCCGTAACACATTCAGAAACCAATATTTCTTAGGAACTAGGGCGCACGCTAGTTAGGACAGGGGAGCTACGGATTTTCGGGGTGAACTCATCAACCATCAGGCTATCGTGTCTCCGTAGGGCTGATTCGTGAATGTTAAAATATACCTAAGGCGGAGTATTCTGAAGGGATAACTCCTAGGGCTTCTAGAGGTCTATCCAATAATGAATTTCTTTCTCTCGTTCACTTTTTCACTGACTCAATTGATGTTATTTCGACCAATCATACACATTTGAAACATTTACAATTTTAGTTAGATTGCTTTCCCTTCTCTTCAACGCCTTAAAAAGTGGCTAAAACTTAGTTTGTTATTTTAAATAAAATGAGTGTAACCCAAGCATTCAAACGGAGCGGTTTTACGTGAAGATCTGGCGTTTTTTGTTTGTTTGTAGGTACTTTCCGTGTGAAAAAAGTGGCGCAATTTTATAGTTTACCCCTCCGTAAAGACATTGCCATGTCAACAAATCCTACAAAATGCATAACTCCTCCCTTTACGAGAGAAGCAAAAGATCATGGATAATCTTTTCTTAATATTTTGTTTTTCCGATTACTAAGAGGAGAAATTAATGAAATGATACGATGAAATGATGAAAGATCCAATAGGTACCTAGTGATGTAATGCCATACTACTTGCTGCCCTTGCCAAGGAAATTAGAAGGCCTCTAAAACCTTCAATCAGTCTAATAACGGTGGAGCTGTCATTTCATTTTTCTCATCTTGTCCATGAGCGGCACTCTACTAAATTTCAACATCCTAGGGTGAAAAAGACAGGATATAGCTCAATCAGCCGATCAGGATGGAACCCGTCATCGTATTCGTCTTGCAATGTCCCTACCGTATTTTAACATCCTAGGGTGAGAAGGAGAGAGAATTGAGCTAACTTAGCTGACAGGATGGAGTCCGTCAATCGATTCGACTCTTGTTGTGCCAGAGAAGCAATTTAAATTTCAAGGGTGAACAGGGGAGAATTTTGCTCAATCAGCTGATCAGGAAAGAGCCCATAATTTTATTCGTTTCTTGATGTCCCTGAGAGGCTTCTTATCAAATTTCAAATTCTAAGGGTGAACAAGAGATAATATAGGTAATCAGATGATTAGGATGAGGTCCACTATTTCAATCGTCTCTTAATATCCCAGAGAGGCTTCCTTTCAAATTCAGGGTGAACACTAGAGAATTCATCTCTCAGCTGATCGGGATGGATCGCGATAAATCACAAATTACTTAATAGTAGGTGCATGCTTCATCTTGCCGTCGAATACAGTAAACAAATTAGAGTAAAGAGAAATACGCCTCTTTAATGAGTATGATTGTTGTTTGTATTCCAAATTGATTACGCAGTTTATGGAATTGGGAGTAAGGGGAGGGGAAATTTGACCGCATGATGTTTTGAGGTAAATTTAGAGCTTTCCAACGAGTGGTAAAAATAGGATGAAAATGAACGGAGTTAGTACCTGAAAATCTGGGGTTTTGTTTACTTTTTGTGAGGGCGGGGGGGGGGGGGGGGGGGGGGGTATGAGACGCAATTTTTTGGTTAACCCCCTCAGTAAAAGACATATGTCAATAAAAATTTTACCATCCGCCATCCAAAGCTATTCTCCTCAACTACTGGATTCAAGGTAGTCCATATCAACATATCAAAGTAAACATATCTCTTTAGTAGTGAAAGTAAACATATCTCTTGAGCCGAGATGCCACTCACACACTTTTTATCATGCGCACCAATTAAATCCACTTTAGGAACTGAAATACTGGATCGAATTGTGAAACCAACTTAATCCAACTCATCTTCTAATAAATTTCGAACATTTTTGAATTAGATCAAGTAACTTACTAAAAGAATGATTAGGCCTCAATATTTTTTATATCAATTATGCATGACCTGATTCCGACGAGCAAAATATCTCCCTCTCGCGTTATACTAGAAAATGAAAATGAAAAAATCGTTAAGTGAAATCCTATCTAAAACTAAAACTTTTGCAGAACGATATATATACATTTCAGAGCAGGCCAACCAAGACAAAAAAGGCCAGGAAAAAGATCGATGGAACTTTAATACTTGGCTTGGTAAACTAGGGCAACCGCTGCCGTGGGGATGGGCTCAAAAAAAGCACAATGGGCGCACATTCCCAGTTGAAAGTTTAGCCATTAATTTTCCCGGAGGGAAAAATAAAAGACAAAGTGAGTAAAATTACATAAAGCAATTCAGAATGGGAAGTGAAACGTATTTAATAAAAATGTAGAACTCTACATTTATATATATATTTGAGGGTCTACAGTTAGGATTTCTCCTTCTTCGTAATCGTCGTATTCAAAACAAAGCTAGCAATATTACGATTTTCATACACAACCGTTTTGAAACTCAAACTAAACGTTTTCCCACTTGACGGCATTAAATAACCATATATGGTGTCCACACTTTGCAACTATCAACTGTTAACAAGTTTCAATTTCAGACTAAAACATAGAGCAGGCAAGGCACGCACGAAAGATCATCGACAACTGAACTTGTGAACAAGAGGAAGCCTACATATAGATAGTAGTCTATTAGCCTTCATATACATGCATTTCACTTACCAAAACGGTTTTCAAAGTCAATAGAAACAAATGCCACTCACCTGTAACAAAATTAAAAGTTATGAAGATATTCAGCTAGATCATATGAACATTAAAATATGTACTGATGTAAGTATGTATTTTTCAAAGCTTACATGGACATTGCTCGAATTCCGTTTAATGGCTAATCTATATTTCCCTGAAACGAATCTGAATTTTGGGTGTTTTGGCTTTATTTTTTCAATAATGAAACCTTGATTAGAGTCGATTTTGGTTCACTTATTATACAGTAGATTTCGTCTTCAAGATTGAATGTTGATGACCGATCCACGTTGAATGAAATATAGATTCCAAAAATTGAACATGAATAATCCAAAATTTAGAATTTTAGCTCAAGAATTACTTATTGGCTAACTTTGTCCTGAAATCTCGGGACCACATTCGATTAACCCCAAGGTGCAAGGTTTGCAACAAGAACAGTACCTGGTAATCTTCCTTGTGATATCTCCTTTCATTTTTATTTTGATGAACTCGAAATGAATCAATTACGACCACCCAGATCGCTATGCGAACAACCGCTCGCTCCGAGGGTTAGGGGAAAAATTGTCAAAGCGATACAACAAACTTTACATTTACACGTACCCGTAAATTAATTAAAACTGGATATTAGTTAAAATGATATACTGCTCCAATATTTTTGAATATTCAACAATATAAGCTGGTCTAGAATAAATGAGACTACTATCCAAAACTAAAAATAAATACAGATCAACTCTAACTACATTTGACATATTTTGTTTACGTTCTCATCAATTTTTTAAGAACCTAGTCTGTTTTTGAGATTGTCCTGTTCTGTGTCCGTTGACCAGTTTCCTCAAAAAGTTTGAAAAAACGTAAACGTTTTACAATAGACGTTGCAGGAACAAAAAAATATTAATGCATATGTTTTAGGGTCGGCAATCGTGAAATTTACGTTATGACAGGAAAAGTGTAACGCAATACGGATGAATAGGAGACACCAATAGATAATTACGGTAAACATACAAATAAACACAAACACGTATACATACATATACACATACACACACAAACGCACTAGGATTTTTAGGTATTCAGTTACTTTTTTCTCTCATGATTGGGCTGTCCCTCACTCTCCTGGATCAATTCTGATAGGCGTCCCTCTTATTTACAAAGCCTTGCATATAAGATAGCTTCAGGGGGTCGCCCTAAACACATATCCGTGATTCAATGTTTTTCCATGATAGCGGAGAAAATCCGTTATATTCGGTTACAATCCAGACGTGAGAAATAATTGGTATTTTGAGATTTATCGTCCGATATCATCGACGGTAATCGTAGTTGCATCGAATCGGCTCGCTCTGAAAGTTGTTATCATCAATTCATTGCGCCAAAAACTATGGAAATCCATTCCAAACAATATCTATTTCTGAAGTGTTTTGTTCGACCGATACCGCCGCCACATTGTGTCGGATCGGAACCACAAACTGTACAGCATCCGGACATCTAAGGAGTCTTTCTACCACATGTCAACTCGATAGCTCCAAAATTGCGGCTTTTAGCGCGAAACAGATAGACACACCTGGGAACTAGAAACACCCAAGACTTATAAATCCAAAATTACTCAAATGACGTGATTCTATCACGTATATACCTACATTAACGGTCTATTTGTACTCTTGCACTATTTACTATGAGTCACACTGACGTAGAAACAGTATGTTACATACAGGAAAAATATCGATAAGATAACTGCAGTCGAGGTTTGGTTAAATTGGCCTCAGCAGCCAAGTGGATAAAGACGATGGTCTTTGTCTGGGCTTCTCTCGGGGAAAATGCATTGGTTTCAATTCTGTTGAGATACCTATCATATAATTTTTGGAGCTGTAACATTTGACACAGTCAGAAGACCCAAATTGTCCACAGCCTGAGTTTCATCATGTCAACCGTCCAACCACAATAAGCGTTACCAACATATTCATTTTATATTTTTAAATGAAAGTAAGTGAGATTCTCGTACTCTGAACTTTTACTAGATACTACGATATTTATGATTTTCCGACTCATTTACAAGTTTTCTCCCAAAAAAAAACTAAAAATCACCATTCTTAGTTTTTTTTTTTTGGGGGGGGGGGGGGGGGGGGGGGCTTATAAATGAACGTACGTCCACCCATGAGTCATTAGGCATTTCCGTCGTAGGAACCGCGAGTAAGAAATCGGGAAATAACTATTATTTACGTAACGGGTTCAGACACCGTTGCCTGTAGATACTCGTGGAGATATATTTGTGTCAATATTTTCCTTCATTAGTTCACGGCGCACAAGGATGATAGCATCTGACAGTGTTTACTAATGAAGAAACTGTAGATAGTAATGAGGAAACTGGGATAACAGATAAAAAAGAACCTAAAACACTGGTACCTGAACACGTATTCAGTTTGTGACCGAAACACTTTCGATCCAGGGAAATGAACAATGAGTTCCAACAATTTCTTAACCTCTAACTTCTGTACCGATGCAATGATTTTGGATCCTACAACAATAATAAATTAGATTGAGACAAGCGGGAAGTGAATAGGAGGAAAAAACAATCCATTCACGACCATTTCGTTTCTCACTATAAAGATAAATTTGGGAAGAGTGTCCATAGAAAATTGTCAACAATTTTTATTTTAAAATTATCCGAGCCATTGCAATAGCTACATTTTTTACGAAAATTCGCTAAAAAGGTAAAACTGCTAGACGTGATCTGCACTTTGAGAGGCCAATAAATATTCTAATAATCATGAATGAAGAATAAATAAATAGTTTATTGTCATAATTTCCAATAAAATAGTTAGGTATAATAATCAAAATTTTAAACTTAAAGCACAAATATTCAACTTTACAAAGATTATGATCGACCTTCATTCATCATTTATATCAGTCTGAAGAGAAAGCTAAAGCTATCAAGAGGTACTTTGTTCTATGGCATTCCTGAACTGAACCAAGTAAGTTTTTCGGTTATGAAATATGTATTCTTGAAGGAGGATGGCATTTTGCTTTAAAGGTCGTATCACACTAGCATTTTTTCCGTATTTTTTCGGCATTTATAATGCCTAAACGTGAAGAAGATGAAGTGCTTTTTTCCAGCTTTTTCGATCATTGCGCATCCTGGCGAATTTTTAAATTCACTTGGGAAAATTAACATGTTCTCATTTTTACCTCCACGCAAGAAAAATGCTAAACATAACCCTTGGGGAGGTAAAAATTCAATGAAAAATCCCTAGGAGCCCTAACCTGACAGATTTCATAAAAATGCATTCCGCCAGAATGCGCTGTTTTTGCACTTATTCCTTCTCAACATTCACGGCATTACCTCGCGGATTTTCGCCGATTCTGATGAAAATTTCGGGGATTGTGCGGTTGAATAGGACTTCCGGATTTCCTGAAACCCCTATTTTTACGATTTAATGGCCATGATTTGCTCAAAATCGGAGTGTGAAAGACGCGTGTTTCATAGACCAACTTTGGCTACTGCGCCAGAGTAAACGTAAAATGCGGTTTTACATGGATGGGTATATAAATCGAATGTATGATAAATCAAAATAATCGAATCGTTTTTAATCAATGTAGTCTAGGTTTGATTAATCAGTAATAGATTAATAATAGGTTGCGTTATTCAACTTTATTTTTTCCTCAGATTTCATAGGTACTTCAATAAAAACAATTTTACTTTATAGATAGTTAAAAAACGTTGCCAACATCTACCTATGTACCAACATCATACCAAGTTAGTATTACCAACCTAAATATTTTATCACCAAAGAAGCATTTCTGATCATATTCATAGAAATCCTGGCGACGTAGATCTATAAATTCATAGGTAAATCATAGGCTGAACAAATGGAAGAAAAAATACTACTATTCAGAGACTGCGTCTAAAATTATAAAATCATGACCATGTTTAGCCTCCCAATTTTTTCTGATTCTAAGTCTGCAGATTCTCGGAATGCTGTTACTGTCAAATTTAAACTTCCTAGTGTGAACAGGAGAGAATTTAGGTCACTGAGCTGATCAGGAAAGAGACCATCATTTCAACCGTCTCTTAAAGACCCACAGAGTCTCCCTATCGAATTTCAACTTCCTACGGTGAACAGAAGATAATTTAGCTCAGTCAGTTGATCAGGAAAGATACTCATCATTTCAATCGTCTCTTAATGACCCAGATAGTCTCCCTATCAAATTTCAACTTCCTAGGAGAGAATTTAGTTCATAGTATCTGTCTGAGTTTTGCATCCAGTAAAAAAGATTTAAAATTTCAGCATGCCAAAATCAAGCCATATTTGCCAGTATCTACTACTTATTAGTACTTACCTACCCAACCATGTTGTGCCTTCTTTTCTACGATCAACCATTCTGCCTTCATACCCATCATAACCGAGATTACCACCTTAACAGGTAACAAAGCTAGCTATCAATTTCAAAGCAATGGACATTTATCGGTATCGCGCTACTTTCGTTCCCATCTAACGTAACTCCCAAGCATAACGTTTTTCGGTACATCGTTAAGTCATGGTTAAAGTATGTTCATGCTAAAAACTAGACGAAAAACATCGTTTTCTGTAGTCATATTTCGTCAACAATTTGATGAAAATTAAGATTCCAAAAAATATATAATCGCTGATAATCTACTGTTATACCATTGTCTACCTACTGTTGTCGTCCGTCCTGTCCTATAAAGAAAATGGATTCAAGTTTCTCAGTTTTCCCCTTTGTACAAGTGAATGACGATTTTTGATAAACTAAAAATATAGCTTCCAAGACCAATCGATTGGTTGGCCTACATGTAGGAATGTAGAAGCTGAACATCTAGGCCAACATAGCCTCCATATTTTTTGTACGATGAAGTTTATTAAAACCACCGGACCAAATGGATAACCATGCAGCATGCGACATACATTTGATCAGAAATGTAATTATTTTTTGGGTAGACCGATATTTACCAATTACTCGAAAACTGAAGTCGAATAAAAATGTTACTATGAATTTTACTATACAAATGAGAGTGTTTGGGTATTTTTCCTGTTATTAGAGCTACGATTGGAGTATATTTCATACGATTCAATCTTGACCCTAATTCGATTCTGAGCAAGAAAATTCCAACGACTTGTTATTCGCAACATCGTTTATATTCTGTATAAACGATTAATATTGTAGCATTACTTACCATTTTTCATAAGGTAATAGTTCTAACAGATTTCTTTAAATTTAAGCACACGTTTGTTCTCAAAAAATGTATTTCGAACTCACCCTTTTGTGATGGTTGATTTTTTGGTGAAAGGATTTTTTAAATATTGATATCAAGATTAGATATTGTCGGGAATGATGACAAACGATTAAAATTCTATTTCCAAAAATGAGCTTCCAACATTTTAAAGCTGTTTCAATAAGCTAAACTTTTTAAATGAAAAATTCGGTAAAATGCACAATTGGCTAGCGAGACAGGTGAATGCTTTTATAAGGGAGGAATCAACAAGAACGGCGGGAAAATTCGGTAGAGAACTTGGTTGATTTACTGAACCAAACCCTTCAAACCAAACATGAAGACACCCTGGGGGGTCACCTCCTACCTAGAGAGCCCGAACATCTTACACAAATGTGTAGGTAACAACACATGCATAGGGAAGGGATGCTAGGAGGAATATGGATGGCCCCACAAGGAGTGATTTTATGGATATGACCCTTTCGAATTGGGTCACAACAATGGGCATGTGTATATCGAACGAGAGGGGGCTCCTGGCAACACAAACACTTGTGTTTCGCTCGTTTACACTAAAACCGAGTAAGGTATTGTTAAAGGTAAACAGTTATGGGAAATGTCACTGTGCCAAGTCTCAAAGTTTGGTTTTAAAACCAACGCTTTTCTGGTAGTGAGTGGTAAGATACCTACATGGTAAGTACTTGGGTTGAAAGAAGGAACACTTACTTTATCACCATGTTGGTAAATAATTGGGTTAAGTTGGGAATCTTGCGAGCTTTGGGCGACACAGAGATCGCAGAAATGGACGGCTCAGCCCGCAGCATTGAAGCTATCCATTCTATGAGATACACAAAAGGGAGAAAAAAAAACACTGCACTGACCGACACAAGAGCCTCCTACGGACGAGGACAGAAAACGACTGAAAACCGAGCGACACGGCCAGACAGGGCTTACGACCAATAATAAGACATAAACCGCCCTCCCACTACAGCTGGGGTGGAGGAAAAGCTGCGCATGCGCGGGTCGGAACAGCTCCAGGACGCTCCATCTATTGAAGAGGGAGGTGAACTACGGATCGACCTTTCAGATGACGGGCGCGATTAGGGGATGAGGGCAGAGGAAAGGGTCAGGCACCAGGCAACCCAACCCATAGGCTTGCATGTTGTAGACAAGATACAGGCGGCTCAAAACAGCCTCTTAACAAATTGTTGTTATTCTTGAACCACTCAAAAAACTTCGATGAAATTCACTCGAATAGCTCAAGTGGGCACATTAGTGTCCATCAACAGTCACAGAACAATCACAGTCACAGAACAATTACAGTAAAGAGCCTAGAGTAAAGGAGCCTTCTTCAGGGTGGCCCCCAAATGAAAATTTTCAATTTCCCTGACATGAAAATTTAGTACGACAGAATGTTGTAATTTTTTCGGACTCCCTAAGTGCTATAAAGCTATTGTATGGTGAACTTCGAAGAGCCCGTAATCCATTGATCGGTTGCATTTTAGAAAAATTAGTGGAACTCAGTGAAGAGGGTATAGAAGTTCATTTTGACTGGATTAAGGGTCATGCTGGTATAGGACATAATGAGGTTGTAGATAGTCTAGCAAAACGTGGAGCAATTAACGGCACGACGGTAGACTTGAGATTTCCTAAAGAAGACTTTTTCTTCTTAATTAATAAAAATCCAGTCATGCAGCATGACCCCATGAGCGAATTTTTGAAGAAATCTTTGACATTTCAGTCGCTATTGATCGTGTAGAGAAATTTTAGTTTATGATTTTGATAGACAAACATGGAATCAAATTATTATAAACGAGAGAATCGGAGGACGGAATATTTCACAGAGTAAACTCATCAGTTGTGATTACATTTTTTAACAAGCACCTACTATCTACGTTTTAAACAGCATGGTTCTAGGATTGTTTATACACGGATACTTCCATAAGAGATGTTCAATCTGAATTTGGACAATGTTTCATGCAAATATTACCGATTTTTACAACTAGCGAACGGCATTATTTCGATTTTTGACTGATTTTTCAACTTTGAAATTTTTGAAAACTTGATACATATTCTTAAAGAAAATTTTACGCTGATTCCGAATATACCACATGTTAGTATGCTGAAAAAATTATTTCGCACAACAAATCACAAAAAACAGGCTATTTTGAAATGTTTGACTTATTTTTGAAAATTTCAACCCGAAGATGTAATCCGATCATGCTGGCAAACGAACTTGAACTTTCGTTCTGTGTCCTTAACATTTTAAAATTTGTTTGAAGTTTCTAGCACAATTCTACGGACAGTTATGGTCTGGAATGACACATACATACATACATATATAAAAAAATGCATTAAACTTCAGAATATGATTCAGAATAGCCTGAAACGGATTTCTGCATACAATTTTTTCGAAAATTCTCATTCTACAAATTTTGAGGCGAGAGCAATAGCTTAATTTTCTTCAAAAATTCGCTAAAACTACCGAACGGTATGGAGAAACAAATACGCATCGTCAGAAAAGGGATCCTTTTATAAACATAAACAATCCTATACCACCGTTAATACCTTGGTTTAAACAATTTACAAGTAGACGGATGATAGTATTACTGAATAGACTCCAGTATAATCATGGAGTCTGTTAAGTGTTCAAATACAGGAAAGGTATACTTGACACTACGTTATGCCAAGCCTGTTAGGAAGAAGAAGCTGAACACTTGAGCAATATGGTGATGAGTTGTGCTGCTTTCAGAGAGGAAAGAGGAATTCTATTTGAAAATATTGAACCCTCCCTTGTACATCCGTTCAATTATCAATAAATGTTACAAAACAGCAGTTTATCAATAAATTTATGAATTTTTCAATAATTTAAGAATTTATGTCTAACTTGCAGCAGTTTATATTAATTTTGTGCCTTTTGTTGATAATTAATTTTGGAGCTTAGACCATAAGTTATGTAAAGTTGAAAAGTTAATTTTAATGTTGCTGTAATAAATATTTTATGGCAAAATGTAACACTTTATAATGCCAAATTAAAAAAAAAAAATAAAAATAAAAAAAAAAAAAAAAAAAAAAAAAGGCTACCAAATTTAACAAAAAATTTGCTTTTGTTTTCTCGTCATTTTATTATACCTTTAATGCTTCTAAAACAAAAATCGTATAATTTAAAGAAGAAAAAAAAAAAACAGACTACTTATAACAATTTCATTGCCCTCGAAGTGCTCAAATATCATAACAATTTAACCTAAATGTAATACGATAATTTACGAAAACTCACTAATACGATCATGCTGCATGACTTTTGATTCAATATTTTATGGTCTCTCAATTTGTGATCTGAAGCCATTTGTCGACGTAAATTTTTCCTTACATGGATTTCTTAGCTCTGGGGATCATTAAAAATTGTCGTCGGACACCAAAAAATGTCACGCTTTTTTTCACCTCAATCGTTGCCAGAAAGAGTATAATTTCCTGATTTCCCTCCTACAAAAATCGTTCGTTGGAAAGTTGCCCTGTGAATTTATAACACATGACTCCACATTCCAATGGGCCAATTTCCCCCTCCTTAACCCTCCTGAGAAGTCCTAGCTCATGTATACAAACTAGTTTTGGGACTCTTACTAGATCAATCCACTACTCAGCTGGGTTTTTTCTCTCTAGTTCAATACTCAGTTGATTTTTCTCAAAAATGGTTTGCTCTAGGTGATGTATTTACCAGGGAAGCCTATGGCATATCCATTCACTTTTCATGTGCATGTAGCGTAGTTACTTTTGAACAGTTTAACCACAACTCTTGATAATTATTATTGTCATTCGTATAACTCACCTATGAAATAATAGGTACCTAGTATGATAAAGTACGCTATTGAAGTTTGATTGTTTAGGAGTTATAATATGCCTAAAAACGCTTTAAATGATCACACCAAGTTTTCATTTGAACAATTCCTTGAAATTTGGTGGTTGTTGAAAAATTCCCTGATATTTCCCTGACTTTTCCCGACGCAAAGAATTCCCTCACCATTCCAGTTGGGGGCCACCCTGCTTTTTACGGTTACGAGGTGGGTTTACAAGAAAAGCTGTAATCGCGACAAAATTTCAAAAACCTCAGAAAATATTAGAACAGAATATTCCGGAAGAAGCGGTTATCGATCAATTCCAGGCAAAGGAACTTTGGGCTTAAAATCGCCTCTGAAATCTTAATCCAACCTACTAAGGTAGAATCTAAACTAGAATTATCCAAATGAAGAGGAATTCTAAGAACGTAGAATCTAAGACTAATCTGCCTTGATTGACCATGAACTAGATGGTGTAATAGTTGACACCAAATCTGTGCCAAGAATGGGTAGGTGGAATGAATTTACACCACAATTCTGACGACTCCAATACTATTTCAGTAAATTAAGTCAGTCATGTTTTTACAAAGTGGACTGACCTGGCAACTTGCGTGAAGAACCGTACACGAACTGAACATGTTCGACTTTTGAAGCATGAACAAAGCTTGTGATTTAAAAGATCGAAAATTTCGTGTTATGAATTAAAATACTGAGGGGCCAGAGAATAGAGAGTAGGTATCTATACAGCTACCTGGATGAGAAAGTTGATTATGACCTCGCACCCCACTGGGTTCAAGAAAAGCGAGAGGAGGTGCTACTAGATTTATTATAAAATGTCAAATAATTGTATAATGTAGTGTGGCCTCGAGGACACAGCTGTTTTAACGAGTGTAAAGTGTTAATAAAACTAGCTAAAAACGGGAAGAATGGAATTTAATGGGGGTAAGTACTAACAAGGCCCGCCGTTAGGAGCGCTAGGGGGCGAAGGACCTAAGGAACATGGTGTTTGACATGACTTCTTGATGTTGATCTCCCTAGTGCACATTTAATTTTTTCATCATATCATTCAAAGGTGAAAAATGACACCATATGGTAAAATTTGTAGAACTATGCAAGATATTACGGTAGGGAAAAAATGAAACTATCAAGAAATTATGTGTAGTATGTACATATCTCCTTATTTGGAATCATTTTTTACATTTGAATAAAATTGATTAAAAAAATAAAAATTTTGTACTACCGATATTGGAAAATTAACGGTATTTCCAACGGTGATCTCAAATTTGTGTATAATTTATTAATCAAGGAAATTATGATCATCCTTGATTAATAAATTATACACAAGTTATGATCATTTAACTGCGGCGTAAGGTCGAAAAAACGAGGAAAAAATATAAAACTGCCCTAACAAAAGGGATTTCAAGAAAATCTCTAAAGGGAAATTTTTGTTGGAAATTAGTAAAATCGATAACTGGTCCTATTATACTACCCCTTGGCCAGTGGTACTCCCCTACTTGACACGCTGTATATGTATGCAGTTACAAAGACTTGTACAAAAAACAAACCTCACAATTTATGTGGGTACTGAGCCATGTGGGTATTCATGGCAATGAGTGTGCAAATGCCCTTGCAAGGAGAGTCATTGGTGATAACTCCATTGATATGTTGCCTTACGCATTGAGGATCAAATCTCCTACATGCAACATAAAGCCAATTCTATCTGGCATGAGTAATGGCAGGTCACTGGCCACTGTCCGGTCAGTGAGGTCACTGGTCTGCGTGGTGTCCTCCAGGACTTGAGCCCGGTGGACCCTTTCGTTACCCTACTTCCAACGAGGGATCGAATATTGGTCAACCGGGTTGCCACTGGCCATACCAGTCTTACTCATAGACACCTGCTTAGTGCAAAAGCTCGAGATGTTGTGTGTGGGAGGTGTGGGGGTGATCTGTCCATCCGCCACTTTCTGGAGGACTGCCTAGCCCTTCTGGACCTCCGAGTCCAGCGTCTGCCCCTTCAGTGGGTTGACGTTCTATCTGGACCAGACAAGGTCTGATCCCTATTATTGTACCTGAGAGCCGCTGAGCTCTACTAAGAACTGGGATACCTGATCTGTGATATATTTATCTACATCTAGTCGCAGTTTTATTTCACCTTGCTGATTGTATATAATAGCATGTATATAGTTATTTCCCGATCTTACATCTAGTCTTAGTTGTATTATTTTATTTTTGGGGTTTTAAAATCCACTTTGGGGGCTAAACAGAGGTCATCACTGTACCCCACATTTTTTCCCCCTCCGAGTTGCCAGTGGAGTCCATGATGACGCCCCTTTTTAGTCAAGGATGGCAACATGGCTCCCCTTAGAATCGTGCCACTTCCAGTGTCCCTTTAGACACCTTTTTCAATGCCGCTAATGACCCTTCTGGTTGGGATGCGGCTTAAACCTTAATAATAAAATAATAATAATAAACCCAACAAGATCCTGCCGCCTAATCAAACATAAATTCGTCTCCTGGCAAAACTTTGTTTGGTTGTGCGTTAACACCAATGTAAAATCTGTAACTCTCCTCGGTTTTCAACTCCAAAAACCACGATTTTGCCCACATTAAGATTAATATTTCGCTCTTGGTCAGTGGACCCACTAGTTTGCCCAAAATGAGCAAATATGGGCAGTTTGGCTACGCTTAAAAAAAAACCTACGTTCTTAAGCTTTTTTGCTTTTTTCAAAAACGATTAGACTCAAACTTCAATTTATTAACCCCAAGGGGTTTAAATGTGAGGGTTGAATAAATATATGTACCTAATTTAAAAAATCAATACCATATTTTCAAAATAAAAAGGCATGTAATTTTGTCGTTTGATTTTTATAGATTTAATTTCAATGAATAGAACCAAATCACCCCATAACATCGAACCAAACAAGATCGTAACATGACTGTGAATCTTGAAGACCTATTCAGGTCTCAACTTCAGCTGAGAGGTTCGATCTCTAGTTTCGGTACCCAGGCCAAACAGTTTTTAAATATTCCTTTTTTAGCGTTTTCTCTCTGTTAAAGTTATTATTATTATTATTATTGATATTTTTTCTTGCATTAGGAAGGTACTTTAACCTTTTTGCGCCTGATGTAATTAAAATCCACTGGAAAAACTTTTTTTCGTTCAAGAAAACGTTTGGCAACCCATCCCTAAAACGGCCGAGCTGAATTTTGAGTTTTTAAATTTTTTTCTCCAAGTAGAAACTCTAAAAGTTGTTGCGAAGTGTCAGTCCTGTCACGCCTGTATTTGATGATGAAGTCACTCTGAAGTTCTCGTTGTTGGTTTTTCGCTTAAGTCTGGTATTACTTGCGGCAATGTCTGCTGAGCATAATTTTTCAATTAAAGAATTTTTCAGTTTTTTACGGTTTCGATGGTCAATTTCATTCTCACATATCTTATATTACATATAGAGTACAATTGAAGAAGATGACATTTCATTCAAAGACGGTAGCTACAAAAGAAGATCTTTTGGAAGAAGATGTGATAGGGGATCATTTGAAATTTCATTTTATAGAATACTTATGAGTGTTTTATGCAGTGTGACAGAACTGACTAACATGTGACAGAAATGACCGGATCTGAACTAAAGAGGGTGTCCAGCATAATATAATGTATGCATTCACATACAATAAGACCTGAAAGGAGATCAAAGTACACGGGAGGTTCGTAGAAAATATTTTATTTATTACAAAATTCTTTAGAACACTTGAAATATTTCAACTATTGACGACGAAGAGAAGTTCAGTCATATAGGAAGGACAGTAGATGCGACCAACTGTAGAGATCAGTCTGAATCTATTCTCTTGCAGAAATTAAATAACTTACCTAGGAACTTTATAAAGAGATTTACTGAGAAATATGTAGGAAACTGAACTATAAAAAGGACCAAAACGCAAAAATATCAAAAATAGACAAGAAAAATTACAGGATAGCAAATTTATTTAACATTTAAAAATTCTCACCTAATAGGTAGATCAAAAACAGAACACTTTACTGAGTATAAAGAACCAACAAAAATGTGTCATTGTCCAGTAAAACAAAGGGGAAACATCTTTTTTCGCTTCTTCTTCTTATTTTTTCTCCTGTTTCTTTCTTCTTCTGGGGGGCCATTCTGAAGACTGAAAATTGTAAAAACGAGAATTAAGATGCGCAGAAAAAGGAAAACCTGGAAAATATGTAATGCCCAATTATATATCCATACCTAATATCAAAGAACTGAAGTAGAACATGGGTTACTAACAGAAAAAAAAGTTCCAGCCTTCCAGCATGATCATATGAGCGAATTTCCCATAATTATCGTATTACGCTTCAGTTAAATTAAGTTGTAATTTGAGAAGTTTGTGCGCAAAGAAATTGTTACCAATTAATTTTATTGTGAAAAAACTTGATGTAAAAAATAATCTTCTACCTATACAAAGATTTTGAGTTTTTAGATTTTTTTAAAATTGTTATCGACTTTTTAGCACACGTTATGATGAAATTTGAGTACAATTTTCAGCATAAGTTTGAGCTTCAATTTTTAAATGACCTTGGTCATGGTTGATAAACTTTTTTTGAGTAATATTCTGCTAAAAAAAAAAAATATAAATTTAACCATTTTTAGCCGGTTCTGTAATTTTTGTGATTTTTTAGTACATTTTTTGAAATTTGACCAATTTAACGTTTTCAAAAAGTGTTGCCCAACAAATTCATCCTTTCTTTTGGAATGCTTAATTTTTGGCGGAAGAACGAGGTTTTTATCTTAATCCTATCGAGACTTGTCGTCTGGAATGACACATATGTACATTTATATACAAATAAAAAAGTGTTAAAATTCAGGAATCATTTCAAATGCCTCAAAACAGATTTTGATGATGAACATTTTTATTTTAAAATTTTCGGAGTCATTCCAATAGCATCATTTTCTAAGAAAATTCGCTAAAAGCACGTTTCCGAACAGTCGTTACAGATTTCAATAACCCGTTAAAAAAAGGCTAAAAAACGGAAACCCGACTTTGCAATTAATTTTGTATTGGGAATATGAATTCTACAGAGGATTTAAAAGTTGCGAAGCTCATAATGTTGGTTGAAAGGAGCAAAAAGAATGAACGAAAGAACTGAATAAAAATCGTCATTCCTGTCACACACTGTCAGGTCCTGTCACGTGACAGAACTGACCGTGACAGGAATGACGTTTTCGTACATTACTGTTCAGTTGGCAGCCATATTGGTTTTTAAAACTGTTCTGAGTCACTGGTTGAATTCGTGCTCCATGGAAATACTACCTCCCCTGCTTAAAACGTTTTTTTGTAATGCTTAAATATGGAAAAAACAAGTGACAGGAATGATGAACAATAAAGGTACGCAACGGTTTTGCGTTTATTATACCCTGATTACGAGAAAAATCTGCTGTTGGACTTACCTACGGTATTTTTCGATGGAACTTCAAACTCAACTGAAGATGTTGATAGCAGCAGGGCGCTGTTCCGGATATTTCCCGAACCGCCACACGCGCCGCCAAAAAGGGGCTGCCCCTGAATTCAACGTTTGGGTGACAACACTTCCGAGAATAATATAAATTGGAGAAAAAATATTCCTCGCCCACTTTCTGTTGGATTTAAGAGAGGGCATATGTAATATATTATCGGTATATCAGAGACATTCAGAAGTTCAGTGCTCAAAGTAAATATTTTAAAGTACAGTTCACCTTTGTGTCCTGGGGACACGTGACAGAACTGACGATCGGCCCTTCATCACTGAATAAATCGAAAATTTTGAGAGCTTAGAAAAAGATCATATCGGAGCGAAATAAAGAATTTTCGGGGTGTTAAATAAAAATAAAAATTTTGTGAATTCGAACATTAGTACCAGCGTTATCGCGCAGTGACTCAATTTGTCCGCCGTGTTGAAAAGTGGCCATATCCTGGCTGCAACCAAGGGAAAGTAAAGTATTTCAATGAAAATTAAAGTAAACATTAAAGTTAACGTTCTCGACTTACACACTAAGGTATTTTTCATTCAGCATCTGCACACAAGGTGTAGGATCTATCTAAGTACGTCTACCTACAAGTACCGATGACACAGATAAAGAAGAAGAGGTTCTAACAAAACAGAGTCTTTTTTCGGGAGACATTTTCCACTAGTTTTAGCAAACAACATCATATACAGGCACCTACTCATTGAAAATAACCAAAATAGCTTAAGGGGGTCGTTTTCAAAAAAAATGTCCGTTTTCTCATTTCTGAGGTGGTGTAGCAGTCAAAATTAAATCTTGATCTTTTTAAGCACCGAGTTGCTCCAGATATACTTGAAGATGTCTAAAATAAGGTTCTATGTAAAAGCCACGAGTTTTTTCACTTCTAAATATTTTTTTTTTTTTCAATTTGAAAAAAAAGCACAATTTTTTGGTCACTGTAGTTACGGTGCAATTTTTTTTTTAAAGATGGATTACGGGAGGCAGACTCATTTTTCTGAATGAGTACACTTCTCAGAGATAATAATTACATAAAAATATGTTGAAATTGATGGCATAGATTGTCATAGAAATTTTATTTTTGTGGTTTTTGTCACAGGAGTTACGTTGGTAATGGTTATTTATTTATTTTTTCATGTTGAACTGTTTCTTCAAGCAATCTGGTTCTGGAATTTCCTTCAATATGTCTAAAACTCCAAACGTCGATAGCACATATGTTTAGAAAAAATTAAATTCAGGCGAAAAAAGTGTTATTGAACACTACAGCTGCGTGGGACACTTAGTGAGAGAAATAGGTAGAACATGTTCGAAACACTCAAGCCAGGCAATTAAACTGGATAAAATTTTATTCAGGGCTAATTAGAATAAAGTTCTTTAAAAAACTGTCTCAATTAACAATTCAATTACTTAGCAACTTATTTTAATTGTTTCATGAAGTCTTGAAAACCAAACCAATGTCCCAAAGTTGGAGTATTATATTTGTAGCTCCCCACCTTGTAGCTCCACCAACACGAAGGTTCCACATTTAATTGCTGAGGCATCCACTAATTCCATAGGAGGGATGTAATCAGGAATGTCATCCAAGTCACAGCTGTGAATTTCTGCTGAATTTCCAAGTCACTGAGAGCATGGGTGGACCGAGTACTCCAATATCAGGTTCAAGCCCATTCACATGTTCATCAACGTACGATGTGCCAAACACAAAACCAAGAAAAGCCTCACTGGACAATTTACAATCCACTTCCACACCCTCACCACCAAACCGTTCGAGAACTGTCAAAATGTTCGTCCATCGTAACATTGAATCAGGTGACAACAGTGACTGATCTTCTGAAAGTATTCTGAGGATAAATCTACAGCATCCTTGCCCGATCTGTGGAGGACGCCATGGAGCCCGAAAGTACTGGTGTTTTCTCCAGATGAGTACAGTGCAACATTGGCACAGCACTCAGTTACTCGAACTGTGCATGAACTGCCTGGTATCACACCCTGCAAAACAGAAAAAAATTAGTCGGTCACCATAGTTATCATAATTATCTGGACATTTCGACTTCGAACAAGGCTACACTCCTCCAATTTCATAAAAAAACGATTGGTTAACATGTGCAAAAATATAGATTATTTAGGCGTATAAATTAATCAATAAATGATGTTTACAAACTAACGTTTCCCTAGAGAATTCATAGTAACTATGGGGACCTTGAATTAAACCACTTACCATTGTGCTGAAGGTGAAAAATCCTTGGAAACCAAAGATGCTGCAGAGCACGTGGCACTCAACTAAGGGCGTTAGGGGATCGTCACACGCACTTGCTAGACCCTCCACTTCCCCTCCAAATACTCTCCAGCCGCCACCCCTCGCGTGACTATTGGGACACAACTATTGTGACCAAAGTCCTGGGACAAGGTGCTTTTCCTTCTAGCTGCCCTCTACTCTTCAGAATTCTAAAAACCTTGCTAAGTCATTATCTATAGATTAATGTCTGATAGAAATTACTTTTCAGATCTAAAAAAACATTTTCTAGTCAAAAGTTACAAACCTTAGTAACTATCGTAAGTACCACTGGGACATAACTATTTGGACTTTTTTTCAAACTGTTGATATTAACAAACCTATCAACTGTTAGAAAAACGTCATGTTTGATAGTTGGTTTTACAAAGGATAACCTAAAGAACATTTTGATTCATACCCCATTGCTATAAGTTGAAAATTGGCTCCAGAATCATGTTTCAAATCTTTGGGACACAGTAAATTGAGAAAACGGACATTTTTTTTTAAAACGACCCAAGGAATCCTCATCACATAGGTATCACATACAGAACACACCCAGGGTATCACATTATCATGACCAGAGCCCTTCACAACATGGCATTTATTTTTGCCAAACGTGGCTCTTAATAACATGGCAAAATGGCACTTATTTTGGCCAAACATGGCATTTATTGTTCAAAATCCAAACTTTTTTTCTCTCTCCCCCCCCCCCCCCCCCCCGTTGATAGGAAAATTAATTAAAACTGGCCATTTTAATTACATTATGTACTTTTATTTACAAAGAGCATGCTACAAATTACAAATTGACTACAAAAAATTTAATTTAAATCTATATAGGAGAATGAAGAATCTCTTCCTCTGGGTTAAAATTGTTGTAGAACAATTTCAGGTGGGCCGAGATGCTATCTATGCAGAAACCAAGACGTCGGTCACTTAAAATATATTTCAATTTTGAAAATGACCTCTCTACGTCAGCAGATGTTGACGGGGCAAACTTCATTGAGAGAACGTCTGCAGCTTCCCAGGCTTCCTTCAGTGTGGCTACCTTCCCTGCCAGATTGGCAGCTACGTTCTTCATCTCCTCCCATCCACAATTCCTGGAGAGGACGGCCTTCTCCAAAAAGGAATTTTTGAAAAAATAATGGAAACCCCAATTTATTGCAAATTGTCCCAGAAAAATTTTTTTTCTCACAAATTTTCAACAAAATCAGGCGAAAAATTGGCCAAACGTGGCACTTAAGGATGGCGCCATGGCAAAATGGCACTTGAAGGGCTCTGATCATGACAGATGGCATCCAAAAAGTAAATAGAATCATTGAACCATTCGTTGCTGTTGTTGTGGGGTATGACGTTGAGCGCCCGACGGGAGATGGTCAGCCTAATCAACTTCCCGAGTATACGTGAGCGACCCTAGACCATTTTGGTCCATGCAGGTAGGTAGTTCTGGTGTAGGTAGGTATGAGAACTTTATCCTTGGCTAGTAAGTAGGTGCGGGGGCTGAACTTTTCTTCTTCGTTTCAAATATAAAGTATTTTGGTCTACTTCAATTTTTTTTATAAAGTATACAGTACTTTGAACAAAAATAAAGTAGGATAATTTAAATTAAATTAGATCTGGCAACCCTAAAGACAACTCTCCTGTCCTGACTTATTTTGCTGCACTCTTCCTTTCCGCATATCTTCTAAGAAGCAAGGTTCAAAATTCGTTCAAATTTCACCAATTTATGAGATAATGTTCGTTACACAATATAGTATTCAATCACGTAAAAATATCCAGTATTTTTCGACATTAAACCGTTTTTTCAAACAGTTTTGTTTTAAAAATGGGGTGAAAAAATTCAACTTAATCAAATCAAACTTAATTCAACTTCAAACACAGGGAATCCATCACAAGTTCATTATTTCTTCGTCCGTGAAAGCACGACGATTTCTTCGCGACATTTCACTGAAAATAACACGGATGGAAAAATACAAGACAATCTCGTATGAAAGGGCAAGCGGCACTGGAGCTTCTCGGAGGAGAACAGTAAACCCTCCCTCCCCCCGACCAGTAATGTCGAATGTTCAATGTAAACACAGTCCATAGTCTTCCAACTACCGCTCTGAGTCCGAAAAACCATGAATGAAGGGAGGAAAAATGAATGGAGTGACGTCATAATAAAACGAAAAGCAAACTGTATACATATATGCGGAGCCCGGCAGAGAGGTGATCTAAGGTATATATGAGGACCCCGGCGCTAAAAGGTTAAATTATTATCCATACTATTACAGCTCATGCCGCCCACAAAGGATTAGGTAAGTACTGGTGACAAATGAGTATGCTGCCTACGCCGATAAACTAGACATATGCATATTAAAAAAAAAAAAAAAAAAATCCATTGTAAAGAAAGAAGAAGGATACATGATTTGAAATACTTAAATATAGATAACTGCAGGGAAACGAATAAAATTAATACTAAGGTACATACCCTAACGCCATTTCTACACTTCGAAATAAATAATAAATTGATTAGGTAGTGTATATTTAGTTACAACTTGTGAAGCCACAAATCAACGTGATTATTTTCCAAAACAACGCAAGTATTAACTGATAAGAGGGCAAATTATTCACAGCTAGGGATTTGTCAGATATGTATGCGTCATAAATGCCAAGTTGCGAGTGGAAGTGGAAGCTCGTACGTAACTGTGGCAACAAGGGTTTCTTGTATGTGCATGAAAAAACATGCAGCCCCCCCCCCCCCCTCCCTGCCATCTCCCACAACTCGCGGTACTTGGAACACGGCTAATATTATCCATACCATTACAGCACATGTCGCGCAAAAAGGATTAGGTAAGTACCTACTGGTGGCAAATGAGTATGTTGCCTACGCCGATAAACTAGACGTATGCATACTCAAAAATATATAAATACATTGTAAAGAAAGAATAAGGATAAATGATTTGAAATACTTAATATAGATAACTGCAGGGAAACGAATAAAATTAATACTAAGGTACATACCATATTGCCATTTCTACACTTCAAAATAAATAATAAATTGATTAGGTAGTGTATATTAAGTTACACTTGTGAAACCTTATTACACTTGTGAAGCCACAAATCAACGTGATTATTTCGCAAAATAACGCAAGTATAAACTGATTATAGGACAAATTATTCACTAGGGATTTGTCAGATATGTATGCGTCATAAATGGCAAGCTGTGAGTGGACATTAGGAAGCTAGGGATGGCAAAGAAGAATCAATTATTTAAAGAATCGATTATTTTTAAAAAGTATCGGTTTTGGATTATTTTTATTTTTTCAAGTATCGGATAATCGATTCGAAATTTCTTCGATAGCTGGATGAACAGACATGATGAAAAACCACCTCCACAAACGTTGGTAATTAATGTTGAAGAAGAATTAGGTAAATAAGTATGTTTACTGTAGAAATTAAATACCTAAAGAAGGGTTTGTTTAATGATATTGGTAATACGATGTTTTTGAAATATAGTTAGGCACTCGTGTCATAAGCTTTGATTCTTGATATACGTCTTTACATTTTCCCATCTATGAACAAATTATAATGCTGGATGAAGTCGGTAAAAAGAGCTCAAGGTGGTAGAAAGTTCATGAAATATTGCATATCATGTATCATGCAGGTCATGATGTATTGCAGGTCATGTATCATGTTTTAGCCCTGGGGTCCTAGCAATTTTTGCGAGTCAATTTTTTTCCGCGCACGAAACATATAGGTAGTGTTACAGTGATTTCCGCCTACAACCGAGTCGTTGCTAGGGAAATGGTACTTCGTCGTTTTTCATCCCACAAAATTCGTTGACCATTCGTTCGAAAGCTCTCGATTTATCCAACAATATTATGTTAACTACTGCGAAGTGCGTGTCCAACAAATTGAGTTATGAGCATGGTTATATAAATAATTGTTTACACACAGGTGATCATTATCGAGGAGAAAACGTGATACATGGTTGAAATTTTTGGTTCTAGAACAGAAATAAGTTTTTTACTATAAGGTAATGTACCTCCTACGTTATTGGAATTCAAGTACCTAATACGTATACGTACTACCCCTGCCTCATGAACAATATAGTTAGGTACCTACCTATTTCAAGTTTGAAAGATTTATAATTGAAAATTGTGAAAAAAATGTGTCAAATTTTTCCATAGAAATTAGGTAGATAAGTTAGAATTATTTTAGTTCTAAATCAACTGAGAAGTATCGGTTCTTGAAAAAAATCGATATTTTTTAAAGAATCGATACGATTATTTTTGATTAATTTCAAAAGAATCGGTACGATTTAAATCGATTCAATTAGAAGAATCTGACATTCCTGGAAGCTCGTACGTAACTGTGGCAACAAGGGTTTCGATGTGCATGAAAAAACATGCAGCCTCCCCCCCCCCCCCCCCCCCCCTCTCATCCTCCTCCTACGGAAATCAACCTCCACTAGTCCACTAGACTAGAGACTAGTCCTCACAAGCCATGAGTCAATGCACAAAACAGCAAAGCCTGAACACCAAGGCAGGCATCCTCATTGTAAATCAAAAAGTCTACATTCCTACAGAGGTACAAATTAAACAAAGGTACCAATCGTTCCGTAGGTTATGGAAAACCCTAACAAACTAGATAATTTTATAAAAATTTCATAGACAATAACTTCATTTTATTGCACATAATAGACGTCGTAACCCCATTGTAGGTAATGGGGAATTTTCATGGTTATTTTTTATTCGCTCAATAGCGAGATCTTTCCAAAAAGGTGCTATATGATGGGTATCTGACCAGTAATAAGGCTATTGAAATTCATTTGCACGATGACGCCACGGCCCCCGCCTGCCTGGGGGTAAACCTCAGCTCGCTTGCACTACAACGTCATATGCGATCTTCCTACCCGTTCATTGGCCAAACTAAACGGTATTTTGAACTTGAAATCGCTACTCGAGGGTTTTCAAATGCGCTGAATCCTAATCTCGGGTCAATATTGTGAAGTTTCCGACACATGAAAGTTCCACATCAGTACCCTAATCAGTCGGCTCTCGACATAAGCAGGTTCCCTGATGTGTACGATAGGTACGACATCAGGTACATAGCTTAGAAAACACAAGGAAATTTCCGTAATGTTAAGTTTTAAATAAAAAGGAAAGGACTACTCATAAACATGGAGGGTAGGGTGAGGTTTTGAAGTAGATAACGCCGATCGATAAAGGAAAAAAGAACCGAAGTGGGAAGAGGCATTCTGGAGCATTCTTCACAAGCCCCAAATTAGCGAAATTCCTGAGTACGGAAATAAATTGTAGAAGCTCGATAAACACCCAAGAATTTTACTAATACATACTAACAAATTTAGCTAGTATAACAACTAGTAATCAACAGAAAAATACCTAAGGAGTTGATAAGGGGAATCACGCTAATCACAACATCAACCAATAGCAGTTCATCGTTTTTTGATGAAGAAAAGAGATGTTTTTTCTACGAAAAATTGCCTATTATCTTATAAGGAAAATAAGAGTAAACAGTTGACAAACGGCTACAGAAAATGTATAAAACAATAAACAACAGCTTCAAGTAAGAAGATACTTACAAGAATCTCGCTCTGTGCATAATACATGAAGTCTGTCAAGGAAATCTGAGGCAAACATGTTCCAACATTTTCAGATTTTGGTTCTCGAACTAAATTACCAACCACCGTTTTCCCCTCGAACGCTATTTATGCCTCAAACGCTTCCAAAACGAGATGAGATGATACAGAAGCCAATAAAATATTTATTTTTAGCTTTTAACCGATGGATAGCAACGAACGCAGACCACGGACAAGACTGAAAAGCTGAAACAACTGACAGGGTTGCCAACAAAACAGAATGTCAAGAAAGTGAAAATCGAATAACAAATATTGGTATTAGGTGTTTAAGGTAGATTTAAACAAGATTTAAGCTAAACAAAAACTACGAACTCAACCGAAACTCAAGTGTGATAGGGGGGAACTGGAAAAATTGGGATTCAGAACAAGAGACTGCTGCACCTCATGGAGCTTCAGGCAGGAGTAGGAGGACTTGATCAATGCCTCATCAGGGTGGGCGGGATTATGTAACTTTAAAGCTAAAAGTAGCTTTAAAAAAAAAAACAGTTTTTATACATTTTTAGTGATTTTTATTTGCATATTTTTTGAAATTTCACCTATTTAATGATCTCAAAAAATGCTGGCCAACAAACATCCTTTCAATTGGAAAGCTTGATTTTTTGAAGCAAGAAATTAATTTTTATCTCAATCCTATGGATTCTTTTCAGAATGTCTCAAAACGGATTTCAATGAAGAAAATTCAATTTAAAATTTTTGGAGCCATTGCAATAGCTTTGTTTTTTACAAAAATTCACTAAAACATGAAATTTGTATTAATTTTGCCACCTTAAGAGTTGACTCCTGGCGGTAAAGCCTGAAACTAAGTAAGGTAGGGGCACCAGTAGATGACCATGTACTACAAGTTGACCAGTTCTGGGGTATTGCTCTTAAATAAGAGGTTGTTTTGCCGTTCTGGATAACCTCCTTATTAGACACTAGTACCATCTAGGAACACTTGTTATCTACTTACAGATCATATGCCTATCATTCAAATTAATAATTAATAGTGGACAGTGAAAGTTGAGTTATCACAGATTCTCCGCATTCTTGCCCTCAAGATTCCCATTTTTGCTAAGGAGTTGACATCAGTTTTTGTGTAAATACAGTTTACTATTCATACTATTAAGTTTGGCAATCAAATATTGATGAAGTGCATGAATTATTGAGCAAAATGATAAGTGAATTTTGTTGTTTATTCGTTTCCTTGTTTGTTATTTTGGTGTGGTCAACTACTGGGTGTAAACATTTTTGATTTTCAAAAGTTGACCATGGTGGGCAACTACTGATGTTTTAAAAAAAATGTCTCAATGTAGAAACGAGTGTAATATTGGAGGAAAATATTGTAACGCAATACCACTAATACTCATTTCCAGTAGATGACCCTCATGGTCAATTTTTGACCTAACCCATGGTCAATTTCTGAATTTCCTTACTCCCATACAAACTTGTTCATTTTCAGCCTCTTTGAATGTCATCGTGCCTACAACGAAGCATAATTTTCGTAAACACTCAGAAGAAGCTTTGCTAAAAGCCGTAAATGAGACGTAAACGCGAAAAATAAAGAGGTCATAATCAGCAACAATGTTGTTTATTAGGAACTGATGATGACCTAAACATCGAAATGGATCTAAAAGCCGTATCACACTTGCATTTTTAATACTCGGAGGTGAAGAAGGCAAAGTGTCTTTTTTCAAGGTCAGCTTTTGCAATCATTGCGCATCCCGGTGGAGCATTTTTATACTCACTTGGGAAAATTAGAACATGTCATAATTTTTACCTCGATGCAAGAAAAATGCTAAAACTTAACCATTGGGAAGGTAACAATTCAATGGAAAACCCCTAGGAGCCCTAACCTGACAGGCCTGATAAAACTGCATTACTCCAGAATGCACTGTTTTTGCACTTATTCCTCTTCAAAATTCACAGCTGACCTTGGAAAAGAGCACTTTACCTTCTTCACGTTCAAGCATTAAAAATGCGAGAAAAAATCTGAAAAAATGCAAGTGTGATACGGCCTTTACATTGTAACTCTTTATTTTTCATGGAAATAGACAACGTCTTCACTAAATTTTTTTTCCGTTGAAATACGTTCCCACAACTTCGTTGCCAGTTATTTAGGTCGCCTCAATTTTATTGGTCATTTCTGTGATCTATTGAGTAAAGATGATTCTAAATGAATTGCGTCGCATTTCGTGAATTAACGATTGCCTCTCTTCAATATCATTAATATGTTGCAAAACGCTTAACTAAAATTTCACTAGATTTCGATTAAATATTTAGGGTTTGTATTAGATGTTTCCTAAACCACTTAGAAGGTAGGTAATACCTATCTTTTTCGACCAATACTATTCAATGCGGCATTGGTAAATCAATGAGAAAAAGGGACGTCCACTCACTCAGGCAGCTAATGGAAGGTGGGATATGAATATAGCTATCAGTCCTACATATGGCTCATTCCGTCCACAAAACTAACATCCAAGGAACAAAACAGAGGAAGACTCGAGGAACAAATGAATAGAGGACCTAACAAGCTTACAGGCATTGGTGGGAAGGGGGGTAGAGCAACTGTTGCATACTAAATCTCTTGCAATGAAGAAGTGGAAACCATTTTAATTGACCTAGGAATTTGTTAGGTACCTGACTATTGCCGAATAGCGCATACGAGACTTATCTCATCAGGAGATCTTCATCATCACTATGCTGCAAAACTCAATATCGACTGATTTTCAATGAGAAGTAGCTGAGGGCCCAATCATTGATATCCCCCCCCCCTCCACATGTTGCTCTTTTCACCACCTTTTACCAGTATTCAAGGCCTTCCAGTTATGAAAGGAGCTCTCACAACTCTACCTTAAGAAACGATGAACACCACTGGAAGCTGATCCCAAACCAAGACTAACCCAGTAAGCTACCTTGTCCGAATGATGGCCAAATGCCTCAATATGACCGGAATTCCAGAATTGAAGCAGAGGCGTTAAGAACCAGCCCACTTGATTTTGATCTCATGCCTGTCCGATACAGTTTGCGCACGGGTATGATAGAGCGAAAAATAGTATGCTTCAGGGATCCCTACAGAAGGCTCCAAATAATAAAGTTTCTCCAGAAAATATAATGACAGAATATCCCTTGGGAGCCAGAAAATATAAATGATCAAGGACAAGTTTAAATTCTGCTCTCCAGTGAGACCTCATTTTCAGTGGCAGTTCTATGGAAGCATAGTTGAGTTTAGTCAATCATAGAGCTTGAACCCACAGTTCTGGAATTGAATTCCCATCCTTTTCCATAACTTATACACAGGAGGTCGTTCACGCAAGTAGTTCCAGCAATTTGGGAACGCTGAGGGACAATCAATCCCAGTTCCAACTAGTTCAGAAATTTGTCTCAAGTTTCACAACTTGTTCCACAGTAAAGGAATCGTTCATTCCCACCCACTATCAAGGTGGAATGAGCTACTCAGAGAGATTTTTTATTCAGGAGAAAATCCACTAAAAATATGTATGGCAGAGCAGGCTCCTCTTATATTTCAGCTGATTGAATAAATAATGGTTCTATCACCAGCCTTAAGCTGAATAAGTTTCTGGAACTTGACAAAGAAAAACGAACACGTAAATTATCAATGAGGAAATTTATTCATGAACTCGATTGGAATAAGGGCAAGGTGCCTAGGCGCAAACGTAACATTTTTATTCTGAGCTGTTAGTGTACAAGGCTAATAACAACCTCAATGAAATTTCAGAGAATTAAGGTTGACGAAAGTACAAGTAAGTAAACACGAATCACACAAGCAATATGAATCATAAAATTTACGAGATGGTAAGCGAATGAACATTAATTTTAAAAAATCGTGGTAAACCATGGGTCTTATATACATACCTACTACTAGCAATAATCGTATGGCAATTTAATTATTTTTCACAAGATCTTACATCATGAAATTAGTAAATAGTGGTGTTGAAGGGTTTTACTCTACATCTGTATCTATTTTCTTAGTTTTACCTGCTTCCTCAATTTCTGCAAGAAGTGAAGAAATCAGATTGTTTGCTCTATCAAACGTAATCATAGCTGAGTAGAAATCTTCAGATATCTGCCGAGTCCGAGCCTCTACATCCGTGAATTCTGCGGATGCTCTTAAGATTTGTTCCGAGTGTTTTCTAAGTTTTTCAGACAAATTTGGGATATCTTTGTAGGGCTCTGGAGACAGACTGTCATTCATGGTGTTCAAGGTGTTCAGCTGATTCAGCATCAAGCGAATATCTGGTTCTGATTCAAGGACTAGCTTTGCTTTCATTACGGTGTCTGCAATTGAATCTTCATAAACAGGATCAAGATATGTCCCCAGCTCGTGGATCCTATCAAAAACTGCAGCTATGGAGTCGTAGCCCACCAGCTGCTGAAGGGTGTTGCTACAGTTGATCAGTGAATCTGCAATTGGACGATCTCTGTCTGAGAGTTGAACGTTCCCAATGATTTTCTTCTCCAACTCCTCTATTTGGGCTTCAAGGATGTCCAAGGGGTCGACCACAACACCCGACATATCTGGAAGAACGAAATGAAAATATATTATGTTGATGAATTTAAAAAATGCATTCATTAGAACATGATAGTTCCTGGACTGGTTCATGAGAAAAATCATATATGTGAACACGAGTGAGTGTGTAGTGTATGTATTGTTTGCAGTCCTTCACACGATTTTTGTGTAGATAGGTACAATTATTCATTCTGAGCAGTGCTTACTATGATGAGAAGAATCAATGCAAACTGAGCCCAAACAGAAATAATCCATTCAGGGAGCAGAGTGGAATTGTTGACACTCCCCCAATAAAGTGGCGCACATCTATTTAGAGTTTAGAGCGCAGGAGTCTATTCTAGCAAAAACGTTTTCTACAGCGTGTTACATTGTACTTACTGAAGGAGTTTAAGCGAGAGCAGGAATAAGCTGAATTAAGGTAAGACTAAATTCATGAGAACGTATCATTTAAATCTATGTACCTGCTAAAAAACAACTTAGGTGAAGCTTAAAATTACAATCAAACTAGAAAAGGCTACCAAACTAAAAAATGTATTAAATTCAAAGGGTTATTTCAGCTAGTAGTAATATTAAAATTATCATTTAATGTACTTTTCAGAGGAATCCGTCGTCACTAGCAAGTCGAGAAGTACCAGGGGCGAGCGCTTTTGAGGCAGACATCATCAGGCCGTCGCAACAGCAAGTACTGAATACTGTATTGTACTGTACAGTGCAATACTGAGTACAGTTTAGATAGCCTTGCCCACGATACTCGACTTGCTGGTAAAGACGGATTCCTCCAATAGGTACGAAAAATTATAATAACTTGAAATGGGAAAAGGGAGGCATTTCTCGTGCCGTCTCCTCAGCAAAAAAACAATAGTTTGCACCAAAACTCGTGTTTGTCGTTACCTACCCTTTACTAGGAACACCAGGTGTAGGTGTAGTGGAAATACTGTCAGGGTGGGGTTATTTCGGGACCCAAGCACGGAAGCCTGCCTGCCTGCCTCGGCTTGTACTTTTTTGAGAGTTTTTGCGTGATTAAAGGGATTCACCCCTCTGGTGAGGGATGTGAGACCCTTGATTAAATGTTCGCTTCGTATAAACTTCACTGGGGTTCGTACCCCAAAGAGTTCAAATATGGTGATAGGTTAGTGCAGGGCACTCAAAGATTATGTGGAGTGCTGTTTCGTCAGTCTTCTCACATAGCCAGCACAGGTGGACTCCTGAACTTCGTATGACTCCTATGTTGTGCAGGTGAAATCGTAGGGATGCAGAGCCTGTTATGAGGCCGACCTTTTTTTTAGCTCTCTACATTTTTTCCTGAACACCAGATGTGCAAAAAACCTCATCGAATTCGTCAATGAGGAATGTGAATATTCCTAACCACTCGGCGGGCGGCGTTGATTACACAATTAACTTGATTTCGAAATTATGATTATAATAAGCCTAGTGGTTATGAATATTGTGTTATCAAAGTTTGCTATGGTTATGTGAGACGCAAATTCGCTCACAATAGTGAAGGACATTCGTCAGATCGGATTCCCTTTCGAAGCCTGGGAATGCCTCAAATTACTTCAGTCCCACGGTCGCGGATCACGCTCGGATTACCTAAATCCACGAAGATGAAAAGTGCTGAATCGGATCCACACGCGCCGGCGGGAAGAAACGACGCTGCGATTTCCAGCCCCCTCTCGATCAGAGCTGAGACAATTTGATTGGTCCCCCTAATACGGGAAAACTCGTCCCACAAAGGCGGTACCTTGGTTTGGAACATCGAGATTCGCCGTCGCCAGGGCAACCAGAATTTTATGGCACCATATGGCCCTCATCTAACGACCCTTATCACCGCACATGCGTAGGAAATCACAGAGACGATTTGGGAAATGGAAAAAGGAATTCATTCTACTACCATGTGACTTCAAGTAAACATTTCACCTGCCCAAGACAGCAGCTTGTTGCTGGGGCCGTCCAAGTTTCTAAGTTTACTGGAAAAGACTTTCGTGACAGTAATTCGCGATAAGTGGTAAACGTGTGGAAGCAGAGTCGGTCTCTGGTTTTAGAATCCTTCCGGTGAAGATTAATCCCGATCACTGGTCGCACATCGCCGAGGTTTGGCAGAAGACTTAGCCAATCTCTGTATCAACAAATCCGAGGCTGGGACACCTGGATTTCATCCGAATCTCAACAGGAACAGGAATATTAAGGTTAGTTGCATAAATACCGTGTAAGGTCCTTGGTGATAGGATAGGTTATTTATTTTGCAAACTATTAAAATAAATCAATTATTTCAGAAAGGTCATCATCTGCCTTATGATTCCGAAATTCCTTGAAACACCTTCACAAAGGTCAGGGGTTGAGTAAAGGGGAAATTCAGGGAATTAAAGCTGGAAGGGAGTTTTGAGGTATTGGGGGTAATTGACCAAACTCAGCATACACCTTCCTAGCTCTAAAGTAACCGTATTGAGTGGTGTGCATAAACTGTGCATTCATCACAAAATACCGTCTTACAGGTTATTAATTAAGTAGTTACGTAATCGTGATTCATTTGCTACATATTTATTCTGGATAAAACAAGAAGGAAATTCTATATGTACAAACATTCACAATGAAGGTTGTGGGACCATAGGTGATTTCAATTTAGGGTACAAAGCTTAGTGGCAGAGAAATGAACCCTTGTAAGCGGGATCACCTGGAATATCAGCCTGACAGGGTGTTTGTCAATTTTTACTTGATGACTACTAAAATGTGAAATAAGTAAATTGTACTGCAGTGTATTCGGATGCAAATCCAGTTGTGTCAATATATTATTTTGCTTCTATAATCTTGACAAATGTGGAAAATGAAATGTTAGAATGACTAGGTAATAAGTTTTGATCGACAGAATAAGTAGACCAGCGATTTCCCTGGGGAAGGGCAAATGGGCAATATTCATAATTTAAGTAAGCGCATTATATCTATTTAATCAAATACGGGCAAAACCCAATATATACAAGAATCCAAAGAAATGTATGCACGTAGGCTTAAGTCGAATGAAATAGAAGATTTAAAGAAATGAACAAGAAGACAATAAAAAGAGTAATAATAATTATAAATAAATAATAATGTGTATGTAATAAATAATGATATAAAATGAAAAATGCTTTAATCTAATCTACCGCTCTCAGAATCGAAAATATTTTGGATTTCAAATTATTATTGTTATCGTGAAAAAAATCGAGGTTAAGTTCCAGGCTGAGAAAATAGTTTGCCTGCCTTGGAAGTCTGGAGATAGGTTGGTGTGATGTACGGAATGTTAAAAAGTAGAGCTCTTCCGGCTCATAGGTATTAGTCCAAATTTCCCCATGCTCAGTTGGTCACTGCCCTAAACTTTACAATGCAACTGAAAGGAGCACTTAGGTAAATAAAGTGAATACGGTTAGAATATCGCAACCGTGAAGACCAAATAGGAGTAGTTATTGAAATGAAACTAAGCTTCGTTTACGTGTTTAATACAAACACCAGCTTGAGCAATAGGGTGGTAAGAAGAGAAGGTGCCTACATTCCAATCTGTATAAAATAGCCAGGAGTGGCCACTAAATACATCATTCAATCAAGCAAATCATCTGCCTTCTCATTCGACCAGCATCCAAGCTAGAAGTATTACAAATGTATTAGGACATGGACACTGTTAATGTCGAAATAAGAAGTTCGACTCTTGCACCACGAATTCACGGTCATCTACCATATCGCGCAAGTAAACAGAACATCAATTAACATAGTACGAACACAGCTGTGATGTAAAATCTTACCGTTCAATTTACGTATGAACATAAATACATATTAATGATAAAACACATCTACCTAATAATATTTCAAGATTACGAAGAACACAGCACTTACCTTTGGTGTTCTATGGCAAAGTTACACAACTATAATTTGCCACTGTTTTCAATCTGGGTATATTCACTAATGAATACACACAACTGAACTTTGAAGCGAGTAGACTGTAATAAGCAATGTACGTAACGCTCTTCTGTGCCTAAGGAATTATACACACTAACTCAATATACAATTTTTATAAAAATTTGATATTGAAAACTTATCAGCGTTATCAAACTTGCAGAAACCTTTGCAGAAACACTAGATTGGTTGCAGCATTTCTCCACGATTCTGTACAAGGACTAGTATTCAATACATGGATGCTAATGAAGGTAGATGGATTCGCTTTTTCGGTTAACGGTGGCTGCGCTACCGTCGCATCCTTACTGGTGACACTAATCCTGACTCGACTCAACACACACAAAGCAAATAATTATCATCCCTTCACTGAATATTTACTAATTAAATATTCATATTGAATAACAACTGAAAACATCATTTATAGGTACTGGAAGGAAACACAATAGGCACTGGAAGTTGAATATAAAGTAGAAATGGGGTTTCTAAGTGGTTGAGGCAATCATTCCACAAAGTTTATCAATGAACATCCTCAAGCTGCAAATGGAACGATTTCGCTAGATTTCAAAAATCTGTCTGATCAGGAAACAAATTAGAGGCTCTGGTGTTCCGGTAGATTTTTTTTTTTTTTTTTTCTCCATATTCTGGTCGATTTTTTCATCCGTTTGATTTCTTGATTTCTTATTGCCTGCCTGTCTTATTACTTCATGATACGTAATTTCTATTCTATCAATTCTCTTGCATAGTACTTAAGGTAAACTTCACAACTTTCGGTGCAATGGAATGGAGGCACATTCGACTATTTAACCAAAAACGATTTTTAATTTGGGTATACATCACTGCAGTGGCGTAGCTGAGTCATTTCTTATGGAGGGGCAACAGTCGAGGATTTCATTTTATTTTATAGTTTTGCTATTAATTTTTAGTGCTTGTTGCTGAGTATACGAAGACTCTTAATATACTGTCAAACGTTCGTATAAGTAGGTAGGTGCTCAATGGCTTTTTGTAATGATCTGAAATCACGGACGCTTTCATATTCATAAACCTACCTATGGATTATCAAAGCATAAATACTACTTAGAAAAATATTATCCAAATAACTAATCAGAACGTGAAAAATTACGATAAATACGAATAGGTACCTACCGATGAATTGAGGAGCACTAGGTTTATTATACTATTATTCTAGATTTACTGCATGCAAATTCATAAACCTATGTGGACTTGCTGTTTTACATACAGGTTTATCCTCAATTGTTACTTCCGCGTGAAAATAACTTTTTCTGGACAATATCATACAATTGTTTTATATAAGTAGGTACCTACCTACGCGAAATGAAATACAGGGCATGAAACCTAGATCAAGAAACATAAAAAAATGTAAACAAACTCAAACCTGCAATATGCTAGGTTAGAATAGAAATGCTACACTAGATTATCTTAATCTTTTCTATTAAACTATTTCAATCACCACTGCAGGCTTCTATTTATTGTATTCTTGCTTCATTTTAACTGGGATTTTATTCGTAAATGAATGGGTATAATACAACGGGAAACTGTTTTGAAATGAACAACCAACCATGATCAGTAGCAGTGAAAAGTAGGGGAAGTTCGTAGGGGAATTGGTGGATACTGAACAATGGATATTTTTTTAGGGAAAAATCGCATATGGGCTCGCCCCAGAAGGTAGTGGGGAACGACTTGATTTCAGTTTGTTGTATCCACATTTCCGTTTCGTTGACTAGGCGATTTTACTCCTCTCCAAGGTGCTGTATAATATCCACGCTATTTTGCCCCTACAGAAACTAACCTAATAAAAATTTCTTCATTTCTAAGGCTGATTTCACACTGCCCGCGATGCGATGCGATGCGAAGCGAAGCGAATGGAGGCGCGAACTTCCAAGCGATGCGATGCGATGATGTGTTCACACTGCTAGCGATTACAGGCGAGCGAGTAGACCAGTCGAGTATTTGGTGTCCCGGAAAGATGTTCCCGAAGATGATAATTTGCAATGCACAACAAACTGGAGAGCGCGAAATCTATTAACTCGCACGAATCGCTCGCTTCAACGCGGCGTTTTGTCTTTTTCGTGCGTAATTGCATCGCTTCGCTTCGCTCAAATCGCGGGCAGTGTGAAAGCCGCCTAAGAACGTCTCAAGTCGCTAGGCAACCGTAATCGTATAATAATAGTAGTTGTGTTTTACTGATTACCTTCTTTAATTGAAGGTATTAGGTACTGAAGTTGGAAGCGTAAAATTATTAATTTGATTGTATCCATACAACAAAATTCTGCATCCTCTATATTTTATGGAGGGGCTCTGCCCACCCTGCCCCTCCTCAAACTACGCCACTGCATCACTGTATTCTAGGGACGTTCCGATACTATCGATATGAGTAGGTATCGATATTTTTGTTTCGATACTACTGGTATCGTATTGGTATCGAATCATCCGATATTAGAGTGGTATCGAAAGAAAATCCGCAGTATCGAATGAGTACATCCTTTCTAGATTAACATAATTTTAATTTTTCGTAAGGTTTATTTTTCAACAATATTGAAATTACGAGTGCTCAGTTTTGTCAATACAGAAGTAGTAGCTTGCTTTATAAGATGCAACACGAATGGTTGGTGTTGGTGGTTGTGTTTTCAATTCAAGTCAGGTCGATATCGACACTGAGAAGAAGAAGTTCGGTTTTCTGTTATCACCAAGTTCGGTCCTTCGGTCACGAAGTTACCACTGTTCGGTCACATTGTGTTACTCATGTGTTGTGTGTATTCTGTTTCTGTGCCAGAGATTGGTTTGGATAAAATAATACATAAAAAAATATTATATTATCTTTGCATTTTTTACATTTTGTATTACAATAAAGCTTTTGTATAATTACAAACGTCCGGTTTTGTCTAGATTTTTTTTTTTTTAATTTTATTTTTTTTTTTTTTTTAAGCTTGTATCAAGACCATGTAGGTACTCATTTGATACTACTCATATCGATACTTTTCATTCGATACTTTATCGATATCGATACCATTGATTCGATACTGATTCGATACCAAATATCGTATCGAAAGTGGTATCGGAACGTCCCTACTGTATTCTATTCAAAGAGTCGGAGTCAGGCACTACTTTAGTTTATTTCTCTGCCGGTATGCTTGCATCCGTATTTGGAATTGCCTTCAATCATGGAAACGGGAGTTTACTGTCCTGTTACTTTCACGCTAGGAGATGATTTTTTCCTCTTCGAAAAATGATAAACAGACTGTCTTCAGGGAGAGATAATTGTAGTTTCTATTTTTAGTTTTTTACTTGAAGTAAATTTGTTTAATTTGACATTTTTTAATTTAACTGTCTCATAGAAGAAGACCTGAACATAGACAAAGAAGAAGGTGTGGTCTGATGCAGTCCATCCTAAAAGAAATATTGGAGAAGAAGAAGAAGCCTAACAACAACAACTTACAGTAAACAAATTATTTTATAAGTATTATATGGTACCTTATAAATAATTATATTATTATATGTTACCTACATTATGTAAAAATTGGTAAGTAATTTCTAGTGTTTACCTCTTCAGTACCTACTTGACCTATGCCCAGGGTGGTTCTCATTTTTGCAAAAATGTGTTTTTAACTTTCCATCAGGTATTCCGACAATCAATCGCTGATTCAAGGAGTTTCAATTCAAGATCTTTTTTGTTGATCCGAAAACGGCAGAATTTGATTAGTTGACGCAACAAGCAATGGAATAGACGTAAAATCGCAGTGACTCGTCGAAATCTGTTGGATTTGAGGCCATGGCTAAAAGATTCACTTATCTTCATATGAACCCCTTCGACTTCCATAAACATTTGATCAACAACTACATTTTGACGAAAAAAGGTGCTACACAGCTTCTCAAAAGGGACACGTAAGTATAATTTCTCCAAAGCCACTTTTGTATCAAAATTTATTCTGATCTTGTGTTTTTTAAGTGGCCGTCATGAGAATTTCGATTAAATTGTTCAATATTATTCGAGTGATACTGCATTTAGCATTTATGTATTCAAATATCATTTACATTATACCTCTCATAGTACCGGAGCCGAGGCCGAAAATGGGTAGTAATTTGAGAAGAAGGTTGGAGATTAGATTTTGAAAATTTAGTCCGTTCTAAGTGAGAAAATCTTGGTTTGCCGTCTCAAAATTGGTGGAAGACAAAATGGTGGCTTCATAAAGAAGGCTTAATTTGCCATTATTAAGTTTTCCTCTAATAATTACTAAATCGTGCACCCTACGGAAATTTTTATACGTAGCAAAGTTGTAGAGCATAAAAAATCAAAACGATTCGATCCAAAAACTCTGAATTATCTCTAAAAATAAGCGAATTACAATCAATTGAAAATCGGGATAATTTTGGGCCAGTCCTCTCCTCCCCAACGTCTAGACTTTTGCCCTTCAAAACTCCCTAGTCCCTAGTAAACTCAATAATGGCCTGATTCAGGTCTGCCAAACCTCATTCGATTCAGGATTAAATACTTTCCCAAAGTTCGTATCGAGCAAGTTTTACTCAGACCGTCTCCCATTAAAGTACAAAGTAAAAGGCCGTTTTTGCGAACTTCATGTGTAAAATGACATCAACATGATCTCAAACCTTCTTCTCAAATGACTACCTATTTTAGGCCTCAGCAGTGGGACTATCAGGGACCTTCTTAGTAGTAGGTAAGTATCAAAATAAATAATGAATGACCAATATAATTATGGCCCTATTCTAGCCAATAAAAAAAAAGTATCTAGTCATACCCATTTGTTGTTTTTTTAGGTCGAGAGATAAACGGGATGCCGACGTCATAAGAGAGAACCATAAATTCCTCTGGGACGAGGACGAAGAGCCCCAAACATGGGAGGAGAGACTTGCCAAAAAGTACTATGACAAACTTTTCAAGGAGTTCTGTATCACCGATTTGAGTCGCTACAAGGAAAACATGGTTAAGTCATCCACAGTTCTTACAGTACCTATTGAAAACCTCTGGATTATACTCTTCATATTTAATCCAAATTTACGTGTTTACCAAATTACTCAGAAATTATTTCTGTATTTATACCTACATTGCACCATGAGGACCTTGGCCAAAGATCTCTAAAAACACTACTTAATGTAGTAGGGCCAAAGGCGATAGAATCGTGGTGATTGCATTTTTTTTTTTTTTTTTTGTTAGAAGCAAGGCCGCCCGGGGCGAACTCCAGACACTTTTGTTACAGAGTGGAGTGGTAAAGAAGGGTAAACTACAGAGTGGATCCTGCTCCTGCCTTCTCTCTCTCCACCAGCTCTTTTAGCTGTTTTACTACTCCTAAGCTGGATTCACATGGAGCGGAACGAGCGCGGAAGAACGGAACGCAATCTGATGGGCTGTTGGGACAAGCTCATTGGACAGGAATGTTGATAACCGCAAGTAGAGGTTTCAGATCAGATAGGCTTTCAGTAGGAAGGTTATGATTCCATTCACTATGGAGACCTCTTCATGTGAACAATCTTTCCGACTCCACCACCATCTTCACTGGTTTTTCCGTCCTTCCGTGCTCGTTCCGCTCCATGTGAATCCAGCTTTAAACTACGTTGGTGTAATAAATTTATTGATGATGGCCTAGTAATAGGAGAGAAGTGGTTGCGAGATGATCCCATACAAAGGTCAAGGTTTATAGGAAGATATGAAATTATTGACTCTAAATAGGTAATTCGGTTCTTAGTAGGCATGGTGTGTGTGTCGTTGCACTTCACCTCTAAACATAAACATGAAATCAATGTCCTTTCCGTCTTCGAGCCGGTCTTTGGGGGACTTGCCAGCGGTCAATGTACCTACCAAGGAAAAAAATGAATTATGTTAGCTCGCAGGCAAGGTGTAACAGGAAGAAACTAGCAGCTGCACTGTGTTACGGATCAAGATGATAAAAGCTCACAACAGCAGGTAATGCCAGAGGGTTCGAATTGGTGCCTCAGAAGTAGGTCAATGAAATAGTAAGTCATATGAAAAGTGGGGTTGAACTGCATAGGAAAAGTGAGGCTGAACTATGTAAGCTGTGATGACGTTTCAAAACGGCTTCAGGCCTGACCTTTGGAACAACAATATATTATATAAAAGGCAATTCGCATGAGGAAATGTGGAAAACGTGCTGTAGGAAAATATTCTTCCAGAATCGTTATCATAGATTACTAATAGAAATCAGAGCATTATTACAGATCAGCATAGGATTATTAGACAATGGAAAGCATGGTTTCATAAACAGTATAACATGTGAGTTCCTACTTACTTCAGGCAAGATAACTACGCATTATTATATTATATATATTCCCTTCAAAGGGATTGATTTGTGATGGGGGGAGGAGGAGGGGATCTCTGTACAGTGCTGCTAGTCTATCTCAGCAACCTCTTGAACTAAAGGCCACCACCCTTGGCGCTTCTGGTTGCTGCCTCAGTGAGCTGAGCCAGCTCGCACTAGAAATTGCGAAACTAGGGGGGAGGGACATCCTTTGGGTCTAACTGCACAGAGATATCAAATGAATCGATGAGGATATTTCAGTACTCAGTAGGAGCTGTTTTTAATATTTTTCTATGCAAACTAGCCTTCACAGTCATCTGCTTCTAATTTCATCTTTCTCTGCTATACTCTTACACGATATACCCTACTGTCACTTCAATCTAAATTATTGAATTCATCTATAATAATTGATTAGTTGTAACAACTTAGAAAACGTCACGTTTCCCAGGGTGAATTCATAGCAGATCCTCCTTCAGATTTGTACTCTGCTACTGCCACTCATTCATATTTCTTTACACAGACATGAATTTTCAGTTCGCTATGAGATGGCAAACTGAGCAGGAACTGGTTGTGGGTAAAGGTCAGTTCATCTGCGGGAGTAAGCACTGTTCCAAGACTGAGGGTCTGCGGACATGGGAGGCTAATTTTGCCTACAAGGAGCATGGAGATAAGAAGAACGCTCTGGTGAAGTTGAGTAAGTTATCCAAAACAAAAGTTTCGTAACTTATCAAGACCCGAACTCTCCTTTGAGTAACCCTCAGAACTCCCATTTGCATTTAACGTTTAGCCGTTCTTACTCAATGCTTGGTTATTTCGCTAGTCCTTGCAAAACTACACTAACTTGGAGAGTCCAATTTCAACTAAATGCTCTGCGGTTATGCAAGCTGTGCCTTTAATAGCCTTCCGTGAATTTGATCGCTGTAAGAATCAATGGAGGGAATTCTTTTTTCGTATTATGCTTCTGTGTAGTTGGGTAGCGATGTGAAATAGAGATTGTATTCTGTTTAGTTGAACTTTAGCCTTGCCTGGACCTTCTCTCCTCTACGGTTCTCCCCCTCGTATCCTTAGTGGTTATGGGCCTAGGTCCCATAACCAGGAAACCATGGAAAGTGCTTTCGTTATTACAATTCATAATACATTCTTAAGTCAAATATTTCCATGATTTTCTTGATCATTTTACAAACAGAAGAATCTGCCGAAATTTTGCATACATTTGAATTTCTTGGAAGATAAATGAAAATGAACATTTTGTCAGGATTTATAATATAGTTTCTCTCTATGCTTCAGGACTTTGTGAAAAGTGCTCCGCTAAATTAAACTACAGGCACAAGAAAAAGGAGATCAAGAGGCTTGGAAAATATGAGGCTTCTCACCATTCATCAACCGTCAGCTCGTCTGACAAAACTTCTACATCTACTGTAAATGAATCGCCTGAAGACGCTCCTGACGTCCAAACTACCCAGGACTCTGACAAAGAAGAAATGGACATATGGCGGAAACCTGTAGACATCGAGGAACCATCAAGGGAAGATGAATTCGAAAAATATCTCGAACACTTGCTGTTATAATATTTTTATTCCACTTTCGTATTTTTACAGTCAAATCTTCACTAAATAACTAATATTATTTTCCCTTCAGTGCGCAAATAGGAGTCCGATTTGCGTGTTACCAAAAAGGAAGACCACATTAACAGACAAATAAAACATCAATTAAATTACGTTTAAAAATCCTTTACAACTTTGAGCGAAGGACAATACACTTTGCTTTATGTACATATACATGTTATCATAAATAATAAAATTTCTATTACAAAAAATCTTGTCAGCCAGGCAGTTTTTGTTTTGTTTAAAAAATGAAGGGTACTGTGAAATCGGCAGGATTGCTACGTATTACCTTAATTTAAAATTCGATCCTATTGCCCTTTAGGTAGGGTAATATATCTAATTAAATTCGATTACGCCCTATATAATTCTATCACATTTCAATTTACCCCAAGACTTAATGTGTAATAATGTAAGTATGAAAAAATTACTAATAACTAAAATTGCGGTGGCTTTATATATTTGCGGAAATGGGATCGAGCATTATTCAAATTAATGACTCGTTTCATTCAATTAGAAACGTGAAGTCCACACAAATCACCTACGGGAGACAAACTAAATCAGTTGCAATGAAGTTGTTGGGGCCGGAATCAATATTAAAATTGTTACCATAAAGTTACAGCTCGCGTGCAGGTTTTCAACGATGTCTATGGTTTGGACATCATTAATTACAAACAATAACTGCAAGTATAGCACAGGAAGTTCAACTTATACAACTATGACCCCAATTAGAAGGGAACCAAAATTCTAGTGGACAGAATAAGTGAAAGGGTTTGGAGGAGGTAGCCAATGAGCTAGAACTCAACGTGAAAAGAATTGAAACAGTAGCGAGGGTAGCATTATTATAGGGTAAGAGATAATTATTTGAACTTAGGTATGTAGAAATTGTTTGCTACCACTACCTGCCTACCAATAAAAAATCTAATCTCCGAAATTGATCGAACTCGGGGGGAGTAAATTCCTATTTTACGGTTTACCAACTCACTTTTTCATTTTGAACAATGTCAAATTTTTTAATAGACCAAGGACCAGAGAAGTCCTTTTCACATTGAGTTCTAGCTCATTGGCTACCTCCTCGCAACCCTTTCACTTATTCTGGCCAATAGAATTTTAGTTCCCTTCTAAATGCACAAGTTAAACTTCCTGCAGTTATTATTTTACTGATGACGACTTGATTGCTTATTAAGAGGAATCATATCAGTCAGTTCATCACCATCAACCTTTACCCCTAAATTATGGACATGGATCCCATGGACATCGTTGAAAAACTGTAACTATGTAAGCTGCAACTTTATGGAAACGTTTCTACTATTGATATTGGTCCCAATAACTTCATTGCGAATGATTTAGTTAACCGTACAATAAAACAAGTTAACAATAAAATAGCGTAACAGGTTCTATGTCTGTCAGTAGCACTTATTTTCCAGTTTATTTTAAGATTTCGGAAAATATGTTCTAGTTTTTTATTAATCTAAAGTATAGGTTCAAACACTTAACTATCGCCGTACCAAACAAATTATAAATAGAAGAACGTAGGTGTTGATTATTCAAAGACACAGGTACATTACAAATATATAAAAAATTACAAAAGCCTCAACAAATGTTGGCAATGATATTTTCAAGCATTTGAATTCCAACAAAATGGTACCTATCATACTAATTTGGGATAGCCCTACACTCATTATTCCAATCTGATTTCTTTGAATAAGGGTCGTTTAAAAAATGTCGAAATGTACCTAAGTAGCGCCCCTAGCAGCATTAGTAGGCATATTTCGCTAAGTGTAAGATGGGCTCGTGGATACATTTCGATGATACGACGTCGGAACTTGACTTTTGAAGTCAAGATAAATATAAAGAAATGAGAAATATATAAATTGAAATTTCTAGGTAAATTTAATCGTCGTTAAAGACGTGTATTCCGATATACTATTGGAACCAGTAGTCACTCTCATGAATACCCCTATTTTGTGATGCGGGTATCACTATTGAAAAAATGGGTGAGTCATTTACTCGCTTACTGCCGTTAGAAGCAAAACACTCATTTCTGCCAAACTCTGGTTTTTGTATTTTTAGTTTCAGGCAGAAGTGACTCAGAAATTCAATAGACATGGGTATTTTCCAAATTTTGAAAAGGTTATAGAAGGACGAATAGGGGAAAAAAGGCAGTCGTTTCGTAGGAGACAATTTCAAAACTCTAGTAAAATTGCTGCGTGATTCATACAGAACAGGTAACCAACACAGATTCACCAGCAGTTACTGCAGTGAAACGACTGTGGCGGATTGGTGCGTTTTTGGTTTCTAATTTAACACAGTATTTGTTGGATCTTGATGTGCTGTGGAGCTCCACGATTTCGAAATTAACTTCATAAATTGATATACGAAAATGAAAAGTGAGGTATACTCCAGTTAATTCGTTGAATTTATAACGAGCATTTCATTAAATTTTATTGTTTTTGTTTTGTTTGCATTCATTTTTTATTTAACAATAATGTGCTTGGACATAAAATTCTACCATTGCATAATAATGACCTTTCTAACTTCAACAGAAAATATTCACTTAAAATTGTACCAAAATCTTGATGCGTGAACCGGATTGCAACAAACTTGTTTTTTAATAAACACAAAAATTAAAAGCATCCGTTATTATCATTTTACTGCTTTTCATTAAGATAATATATAATAAATTAACACGGGTATAATGAAATAAATTAACTGTTGGAAGTACAACAAAATATATTGAAAGAAATAGTAATTGCGAGTGCAAGTAGTTCCTGGAGAAGACAGGTCTGAACTGGACAACCCCGAAAAGCTGGAGAATAGGTACCTAGATATTATTTTATAGGAGATAAACCATTTGTGCAAATTTCGAAAATTCGAAAACATACATTGGTACCAACTTTGCAGAATAGTTTGAGTTTAAATTAATCTAGCATGTACATACTGGAATGTTTGTTATAGATGCAGAGTAGTTGGCTAATGCATATCTGAGGGTTTAATTTTGTCATTCTACAATCCACAAGTAAAACCGCGAGACTCAAATCTAATGCTCAATGTAACATATTCGTTTGCATTTTCTTCTTTGGGATCAGTTATTTGTGAGGCTTGATTTGGAAACAAATCATTTATACGTGACCAAAATATCTATTGGCTGAAAATGCAGGAGGAATTTCTACCAGAGCTTAGCGGTAAGGAATAAAGGAGACTCGTGATTCCTAGCTTCAACACCTTCGTGGCTATTAATAGAATGGGCTGGTATTCGTAAAAAGGCTAATTAAAAAAACGTGACAAATTAACTAAGAAGATCAATAACCATCATGGGCTATACCTACCACCAAATCATGTAGGTATGGTCTGTAGATCTGGCAATTAACTGAGAATTATTCCACGTGGTACGTTTCGCATATTTGTAGCGCTTGATTTTACACACTAACTTTTACCCAACGAGCGACAAGTAGATATAGGTATTATGGGTCACAAGACGATTTGCTTTGCGTTAAACTGCAATAGTTCCATGAGATTTCCACGATATTGTTCCATTATTATGTCATCTCGTGGAACTTTTAAAATCTTATTTTCAACATGAACGTATGAGCATTAACTGAATGATATGGAATAATTCACACATATTTCACTGGTTTTAGGGTAAAGGACCCCCTGCCTTCCTTTGCGAATCTAATTGACGCATTTTCTCCACACTTCCAGGATAGGAAATCTTCGTTAAAAAGGTAGCGGTGACAAAATTCCTCAGCCAGGTTGGCTCCGCCTCCTAGATAATTCGCTTTTTTCGGGAACAAATTGAAAAACCATATCAATCAATACAACTTTCAGGGTCTTTCTTGAAATACATTGAAAGGATTGCAGAATTTAGCTTCATTTTAGTGTAAAATAATTGCACCAAAAATTTCGTTGTTTTTCATGGGCCACTAGTAACTGACTGGCAAACTGACTGCGTCTAAAATGTTGGTAGGCACTTTTTTTTCATTGGAAGAAATCAGCTTTTTCGAGAACTGAATCAGAGTGAGCTGTGTAACATCTTATCAATTAGGTACTACTTGAATACCTAACCACAAATTCAAAGTGTCAATAATGTATAACAAATAAACCAACTGGATCCATTTTGACAATTTTTATTGTTGAAACCAAGCACGAGAAATAATACTTCCTTAATAGAGAGTAACGTCATATTTATCTACTTTTTAATAGTTTAAGAACATCTCGAGCGGATTCAGTCTCCCAAATTTCATATTACACCACTTAATTTGGGAATAATGTGTTCAATAATCTCAATCCAATGATGATTTTCATACCTCTACTGTTTGCCGATCTCTCCTTGTGCATTTAATATAAGTTTCGAATAGAAAATTGTAAAACCTTGAACCAAAGTATTATAAACTACTCTAAAATTGTCATGAACACTTAGTCAAACGTGTTTTTCTCTTCCGTATTTTCGATGGTTATAGTGCTGCAGTATCTTTGAATTTGATATCTCTCCTTAGAACAGATATTGGACTTCAGAAACGCAATGAGGAACCAATAAAAATCTCCAATAAAAAATAGGGGCTCCCGTTTGAAAGCAGAAAAGAGAATGCGCTTTGCGTTGGGAAATTCCAAAAATGGCATATTTGAAACTTAAGCAAAACTTTATGGGAGTTTAGTTTGAAATTTTGTTCTAACCTTCTTGCGGGTTTATCTTGATTATCTGAGACACCCAATAAACTCGCATGTATAAAAAAATTTCCAAGTTCCTACAGTCCAGTGTTGTCACGAATAAACGTTCCTAGGTAGAGGGTGCACTACATCATTGATGCCTTATAGAAATTAGACTCACAATGAACTTCAGGACGAAACCATGACTCTCGTGGCAAAATATTGAAATAAATCCAAAATTGATTACGTTAAGAATTTAAAATGACACTTCACTTCAATATGTTTGCAGTACTGTTTCACACATCAACAATGATGTGCAGAACCTTAATTTTGTAATGACACTCATTGAAATCATTGACTTAATACGAACTATTATGCGTTACCTACAACCACATGAACATTATCTTTCCTTACGAACTCATCTTGTATTTGTTAAATTGTTGATAGGCGATGGATGTCCCAAATGTTAAAGTAATTGAAAACAATAAACGTTGAAATACTTTATACTATAAGATGGATTTGTCAAAGTTTTGAGTCGTTCAAGTTCTGACTAGTCAAATCAGCTCACTCCGCATTATTCCTAATAAATTTCCCTAATATTCCAAGTGTTACAAATAATGATGTGAGGAATATGTTTTTCTTCAAACTCAAAGAATAAAATTTAATATAATAATCTTGTTATATACAAAGAGAGCATGTTGGACATGCAAGTTGAAACGTGAACATCAACAAAACTTAGAGGGAAGTCTGCGATAAGGTGGTATATATACCGGCGGTAAGGTGTATAGTCAGGAACAGTATGTTGCACATGATAATATAGGGAATAACGAAGGGACCATAGAGAAGGAAAAGTAACAAAAGGTGCAACATTTAGTTATTTTCTGATTTTTCCTTCTCTTCAGCTGAATTTTTGTCGCTTTCTTCGTCGCTGTAGTCTTCATCGTGGTTATGTGTCACTGAGCGAGGCGTTACAGGGCGGACATGCGGGACCTGGCTGTTGCAACGGTCAAGACTCTAAGAAAATAAAAACCAAAACAAATCAAGGTAGGGATAAGCAAGGGCAATGCGATAAAAAAATATCTTACATAGTTGTGCCCATAAGGAATACTCATATGTAAAGAAAACGTACATTCAAGTACTATTTTTTAAACCAAAGTAGATTCAATTCTAAAAGTTTTGAAACCAATCACACTCCTCTAGGTAAGTACGAGGGGTGTCTCAAAAGTATATTCTTGTGAGGAGATGACCATTCCTAGCCCTTTCCAAACACTTTTCCCGTCAGTGCGTTTTGTTACGATGGATACTCCTGTTGTAGTTGCTGCTGATTGCGAAATTCGTTCCATAATTCGGTACTACACCCTAAAAAATGAAAACGCAACTGAAATCCGTCCTAAACTTGTAGCAGTGTATGGAGAACAAGTTATGAACGTTCAAAATGTGCATAGATGGCGCAAAATGTTTCTTGAAATTTTCTTGTTTCATGACAACGCTCGTCCACACAGTGCTCATGAAACTCAAAAGCTTCTCGAGTCATTCGGATGGGATGTTTTTGGCCATCCACCGTACTCTCCAGCTCTCGCCCCCAGTGATTTTCACCTATTCCCGCTGCTTAAGCAACATCTTGGAGAAAGGCGCTTCAGCAATGAAGACGAACTGAAGGCTGAAGTGGAGCAGTGGCTGAGCAGTTTGGTGGGGGGGGGGGGGGGTGTCGTATGAAACTGGGTTGAAAAAACTTGTACCCAGGTACCAAAAATGCCTAGAAAAAGACGGGGATTATGTTGAGAAGTAATCATGTATATATACAGGGTGCGGCAGAGAGGACGGATGGTTTTAAAAAAATCATAAAATAGTTAATTTTTACTCAAAAACAAATTTATTGATGCAATCAGGTTCGCAAGGAAATAGCATTTGAGACAGTCAAGTGTGAAAAATCACATCAGGCAGGGGTGTGGGTGTGTGGTGGCCGAAACTGTTGATGCAGTGCTGGAGGCGTTCTTGGAAGTTCGCGTAGACTCTATCCAACATAACGCTACGTCGTAATGATCGCCAACTTCTTTTTCACTGAATTACGACGGCGACGTGTTCCAACCCGACGTGTGTGGTTCCAGCAAGATGGGGCGACCGCCCACACAGACAGAGCACCAATGGACGATATTCGCCCTGTCTTCCCTGGTCGCCTTATTTCCAGGTTTAGCGATGTTCATTGGCCTCCTCGGACACCAGATTTATCCATATGCGATTTTTTCTTAAGGGGACACCTCAAGGCTTAGAGTATACGAGAACAAGCCTCGAACTCTGGACGAATTGAAGGACACAATTCGCGTGGAAGTCGCCCAAGTTGAGAGAGTATGTTGGAGATAACGCCCAAGAACGCCTCCAGCACTGCATCCACAATTTCGGCCACCATATGCCTGATGTGATTTTTCACAATTGACTGTTTCAAATGCTATTTCCTAGCGCATCAATAAATTTCTTTTTGAGTAAAAATTAACTATTTTATGATTTTTTAAAACCATCCGTCCTCTCTGCCGCACCCTGTATGAGTAAATACATTTTATTTTTATTTTTTTAAATGTTTTTTTTTTTTTTTAATTTAATGATAGGGATCGTAACTTTTGAGACGCCCCTCATAGTTAATTCTCCATTTCTTGATATTTGTGCAAGTAGTGTCATATCATCTAGAAATATTCTCTTTGAGCACACCACGGTTTCTTCCGACCTCGATTGTAAAAAAAATTGATTCAATACAATATCAACCATTTAAAAGCAATTCAAATACATCGGCAAACACTTACTACCTGTTCAATATAATTAGTTCAGAATGAATAATTATTTATGGTAGGTGCTGGTACGAAAATCAGGAGAAGGTAGGTTTTAAAATTGTCTTCTATAACAATGAAATGAATGCTGTTTATGCATAATAAAGTGCAATAAAAAATAAAGTGGATGCAAATTAGATTTGTCTAAGATTAAGTGCAGGAGGAATATGGGTTGTGCTTGGAAATTATATTACAGAAAAATGCATTGGCACCTAAGACATCGAAGGGCTTTCAGCTATTACAGAAAAAAAAGTTCAAATCGCAGGGTACAAAGTGCATTTTTGAGCGATCATCCAGGAAAAGTAGTTCTAATTATATTAAAAACAACAAAATAAACAACAAGCCTGGTCCTCGTCTTTGTGGTCGTCGGGTATGTTATCTTTCGCATGAACACCCATTAGCTGCTCTGCTGAAAGACGGGCTTCAGTTTCTTTCAGTTCCCTAAGAGGAGTGGAGAAAGAGAAGGAGTACAGGTGGTCAGGAGTCAACTTAGATATCAGTCCTTTTCCACGTTAAGGGCATCAGGGCTCAATCTTCTAGCCCTACACACCGGACTCTCCGTCTCGACCCTCTGTTTCTCATGGAGACGGCCTGTATAACTGCCATCTGCTTCTTGACTCTAACCCATTCTATCGCATGGGCAAGAGGCTTGTCCCACTTGTCAGCAAGAACCGTTGCCATTCTCTTGAGAAACGCACTGTACTCCTTGTGTAAGGCACCGTCACAAGACACAACCAGGGGATGGAATGAGCCTCTTACATCTTCAGCTGCAGTGTTGTAATTTCTATGCTTGATATTTGCTTCATTCTGAGACACTGTCGACCATGTTTGTGAGCCGTAAAAGCAGGCGTCAGCGTTGATAACGCGAGTATCTAAATACGCCATCCTCTCAGCATCCCACAGACCATGTATCCTCAAGTCGGCAACAAGTCGTGGGGTCCCATCCGCATCTTCTCTCATTACTGGCTGGATACCGACCGGATTCCTGGATACTGACTGGATTCCTGGCCAGCTTAGCCATCCTTGCACACTGATCACGGATTTGGTCATGAACCTGCTTGACTAGGCCCCCCTTTTTGCAATTCAGTGCGTGGCAGAGGTTCATGGGCTCACTGCAGCCATCACACAGCCTTGGCAATCCTTTTGGTTCTCTACCATACCGTACAGCCAGCTCATCCCTGAACTGCATGGGAGAGAGATCCAAATCATCTCTTGCCAAAGGCACGACAGTCAGCCACTGGGATGTGTGGTTCTCAGCAATCCTCACAACTGTTCTCTTCTGTTTGAGGGGGAGGGAGTGGAAGAGCCTTTCTTGTTTGGCTAAGGCTGCCGCTGTGTTTAGGGTTCTTTCCTCTGTTCGAACAGTCGCCATGTGCCGCTCATGGTCATCCATGGTAGTTCTAATTACCCACAAAACGAATTCTTCTTTTAACTATCACCTCTACAACTTTACCTGCTTTCAGGATAGGAAAGGAAACTCCTCCACTCAATTTTCTCCCATTCATGAAAACTAGTTACCTATATCATTTCCCGACATGCATGTATTTATGGAGTATAGAAAAACCTTCAAAAATAGTTTCTGAATTTCAAGTACCTGAATCTACTATAAAAGTCAAGGGGAGGTTTATATTTCATGAGTTAAGCTACTTCACTATCCTAAATCGCTCAGTTGGTAGAACATTCACTTCAGTAAGTTCAGGTACATATATAGATAATATATTTTGAACGAGTAGTTATAATTTTAGCCCAACAATGTTTAACTGGAAGGCGTTCCTCGAAAAATAGTTGAGTAGGAAACTAAATAAAATGCAAAACTCCAATAAGTATAAGGTGTGCGGTAATTTAGGGTTACTTGATAGTGATGCAAACGGTCCCAAATTCCACACAATCAGGCCAAATAGTACCATCACCCTTAGTTGGAAAACAGCGTGCGAAACACTCAAAGTGAATAAAAGGGAGTTTACTCTGATCGGCTACGCAATGAGTCTAATCGGAATCGCTAGAGTCAGTACTACAGCAAATGCTGTAGTGTCTGTCCCTATTTTTCGGCACACTGACCCTTTTCTCCTTCTCGCTGGGAGCCTCATCATCCAAAACGGAGTATGTTCTCGATCTAGAGATCATCGGGCTGTCCATGACGAACCTTTGTTCGTGGGCCACTGTCGACTCATGGGGCATCTGAAAACAAAACAGATGGCCGGGATTAACCAACAGTTTCAACAATAACTCAAAAATTAACTAACTAACTAATTAATAACTCATAAAATATTATGATGACACATCGATACTTTTAGCGGATTTTCGTAGAAAATGAAGCTATTGAAATGGCTAAAAAAAATTTTAAATATAAATTTTCGAAAAATTTCTCCATTGAAATCATTTTGAGGCATTTCGAAACTTATTTTGAGTGGGTAATATTCTGCTAAAAAACATAAATTAGATAATTTTTAGCCGTTAATGGACGTTTTTAGTGATTTATTTCAGTAATTTTTTTTTTTTAATTCGGTAAATATTGCTCCGGGATTTTAATAGGAGCTTAACGACAACAGGCTGAATCAAAAACTGCTTACCAACATTGCAGGGGCTCTAAACATGTAGCTGAATGGGTAGTAAATCAGATTCAAAAACGTGGCGGCGTAGAGATCAGCATAGCGGACAACTTGCGAAGAAAAGAAAGTCTGTCTGGACCCAGATCTGAATAGACTTCCCATCATACCATAGGACAAATCCATCTTGTGAGTGACCTCCCGGATACTGGCTCGCAACTTGGATATGTCTGGTTTTTCTTTGGTGCTCGAATCAAGATTTCTGAAAGAAGTGAAACACTAAGTTCTACGAGTATACAATATAAAAATACACACACACCCTCACACATTTTTAATCAATGACAAAGTTATTCCATCCAATATTGTACGCAAAAAGTTTATATTCTATTTACAAAAACAGTTACAAAAGTTCGAACAATGACATTAACGCAAAACCACACACTCTCTCATGAGAATTTGTAACGGACTTAGATCGCCCCCAGAGGTGCAATGGGGCTAAATCCGCACTACATAGAGATAGAGGGGTGTGTGACAGTACCATAAGAGATACAACTCGTACTGATAGCATAAGTGCTATGTTTGGAGAAGATGATTTTCCGATTCTCGGATCCTCATCTATCGCCAAACGCAGTATTTCAAGAACTTGAGCATGACGCCCGACGCCAGAGTGACGGACGCGCATTCTCTTGGATCTCACGGGAACTGTCACACTCCTCCCCTTAAAAAACATACTTCATTCAAGAGCAAGTAGTTAAACCAGGTGGAATACTTACTGCTTGAGAACTGATGCTCACTAATAAGGCGATTGAGGATAATAAAAGAGAAATTAAAACAGGATGGATTGTCAATTAATCTTCATATGAAGTATTCATTAGGTAATTAACCCCCTATCAAAGATTGGAATAATCGGGAATAAGTTGCTCATCCAGGAGACTTGCTCATCCAGATGCCCACTTTGGGGGCTTATGAAAATGGGAACTATGCCCTGGGATAATAACTTGCTCAACTTTGGAGACTTACAGTGGAAGGTGCCCACTTTGGGGGCTTATGAAAATGGGAACTATGCCCTGGGGATGATAACTTGCTCAACTTTGGAGACTTACAGTGGAAGGCACCCACTTTGGGGACTTATGAAATAGGGAACGATGCCCTGGGTTTGGGAACTATGCCCTTGGAAGAAATTTAGTAAGAAAAATAGAAATAATATGAGGGGAAAAATTGAGAAATTAATAGTCAAGAACCAATGAAAGTATTTATGTATTATACATGTATAATGGGTATTCCTTCTGGAAACCTGGGCCATGATTCTGCTGAAACATTAACGCCTACAAAAATATTGGATCGGATTACTAGGCGTCAGCCGTAAATAATCCTAACCACGGTCTGCTACCATGTAACGGACTTAGATCGCCCCCAGAGGTGCAATGGGGCCTAAATCCGCACTACATAGAGAGAGAGGGGTGTGTGACAGTACCATAAGAGATACAACTCGTACTAATAGCATATGTGCTATGTTCGGAGAAGATGATTTTCCGGTTCTCGGATCCTCATCTATCGCCAAATGCAGCATTTCAAGAACTTGAGCATGACGCCCGACGCCAGAGCGACGGACGCGCATTTTCTTGGATCTCACGGGAACTGTCTCAAATTATAAAAGACATTTAGATAGATCTATTACATCATCAAGAATATATATTTGGTACGTACAGGGTATCCGTGAGACATAGTGTGAAAAAAACCCAGGTAGAACTACATCAAAAATGGAGCAGAATGCCGCCAACAGCACCATTCTAGCTAAAACCGTTGACAAGGAAGGTTTATTTTATTTTATTTTTAATTTAGAAAATCACGTTTTTTTCCATAAAACCCACACTTCTCCCTCTTAAATAAACTTTTCTTAACTTTTGACAACCTGAGATTTTTCATAATCATTTAACATCATTGAGACTTATTTAATAATAACAAACTTCAATTCTTTTAGTTGTTGGGAATTTAACAAAATGTATACAAATGACCAACTCCCTCAAAATTAAGCTTGGAGACCGCCAATTTTCACAAAAACTGCTTCATTTAATACTATGTTTAACGGTATAGTCAAATAGGTATACTTTTACTTCGCAAAATAGGACAGAAAATGATGTTTTAATGTTGAAAAACGGGGTTTTTTTCCCCTACGAAAACATGAGTTTTTTTTAATACCTTCTCTGAACCTACGAGTTTAGGGCCAGTTCCTACGTATATTTTCAAGCTGAATCGAACGGAAACATTTGCAGATCTCTCCAACTCTATTATAAACGAGTTAACACTTGAATTAACTAGTTTTACCCCTAAAAACACATATGATTGAGCATAACAAATAAAAATCTGTGAAAGTGTAAAACTCGGTCATAACGGAGTTACAAGGATCTGCCAGTGTTGCAGTTCGGTTCAGCGTGAAAAAATACGTGGAAACCGAACTTGTAGGTTCATAGTCTTAAAAAAAAAATATATATATAAAAATTTTTAAAAAACACGTTTTCCAACTTTAAAACAAAAATTTACCCCCTATTCGATTAAGTAAAAGTAAAACTGACTATACCGTTGGATAGTGTTAAAGGAAACAGTTTTTGTTAAAATTTACAGTCTCCAGGGTCAATTTTGAGGGGGAGGGTAATTTTTAAACATTTTTTAAAATTCCCAATTTCAAAAATAATTATCGTTTTTCTGGTGGTTGTATGAATGGTATTAATTAAATATGAAAATCATCTGTCAGAGACAATAATTAAACTTGATTCCGAAAATGTGATCAAAAGTTGAATAAAGTTGATTTAAACAGTTGAAATCAGAGTTCTTGTCAAAAAATGTAGTTTTCTCGAGAAAAAAACCTTTAAAAAATCTTATCTTGATAATGGATTGAGCAAGGACGCTGCGGTTGGTGGCATTCAGCTCCATTTTTAATGTAGTTTTACTGGCTTTTTTATTTTATTTTTTCAGTCACACTATGTCACGGATACCCTACACGTTACAGGACGCAAGAAGATTTTGCCTGCCTCTGCAATAACGAAAAATATCATACTTGTATTTTTCTCCCAGCATCACGTCCAGAGTTTGAAGTTCCGTGAATAGCTGGCATTTATCGGTCCAAACATGGAGCTCTTGGACGAGCTCAGGCACGATGAGGAACGTTCTCCATCCCCGGATTTTCTTGGATTTCAAAATGTCGCCAAATATGTGATCCCCAATGTACAGGACATCTTTACCTTTAGCACCAATGAGTTTGGTGAACACATCACAGGAACCTGCAAACACAACATGAGTATCATCAAAATATCAACATTTAGGTTTATTATATTCAATAATGTAATTCACGAAGAAAAAAATGTCAACTCCCTCCCTAAAAATTTGTCGGTTTACGTTTCTAGATGTGCAGAATCCAAAAATCGGAAAAAATCCGTTGTCCGCCAATAATATTTTTTTTTTCCAAACTCAGGGACCAAATTTTATGAAACTAGTGTCAAAAACCATATATGAGGTCTAGTTGGTTCTAGAATCTCGGATTCTATTTCACTCAACCCTAAAAGGTAGAATTTAAGGGCAGAAATATTCAAAATCTCGAAAACTTTCGAAATATGAGTAATTTTAGTGGCGGTAATTTACAGATATCATCCCAAAGAATCGAATGAAACCACGTGAATCGTTCATCCGTCTCGTTCATCTCCCAAAGGCTAGAACTTTGACAGGAAAAAATAACATGAATATGGGTGTGAACCGAAACTGATGGAACGTCGTAAAAATCGCCTTATAAACTACGACGACCGTAGCTGATATTTAATATAACTTTTGTCACCTGTAGGTGGACTTGTGTCTTGAATATTTTGCTTCCAAGTTTACCTATAGGTAGCGGAAGAATTGTTTTCACTTTCGGGACAAAAAATGTATGTGTGTGTGTGTGTGTGTGTGTGTGTGTGTGTGTGTGTGTGTGTGTGGTCTCCAAAATCAAAATTTCCACTCGCATTTTACGTTTTAGACCATTCTGAACAACTTAGGTTCCGTGTCTGTCTGTGTGTGTGTTTGGGTTGCTGGTATTTTTATCTCTCTTCGGAGGTCCTTCATATCCCGACCCAAGTCAAGGTCATGCGCCCCCGTGGTGCAACCCGGGCACCCCCTGGGAGTCCCCATCCGTGACAATATCTCAATCTGGCTCGAAGGCAATTGAATATTGGTGCGGGAGATCGTGCAGCTTCAATGCATTTCCTACAGAAAGGTCGGATAATGTGGGCCTACTAGCATGAGTCATCGCCCCTCGGCCGAAAGAGTTGTTTAGTCACGCAGGTACTGGTGTGACAAACTGCCCTTCTGACCTTCAGAAGGACCAGAACGTCTAGACCCACAACATATATATATATATTCCATTTATAATTGCCACCTACCACTGTATTTGAGCAAAATTTAAGACTGAATTACAAGAAAAAACTACAAAAATTAGTAACAAAGCACCAAAGATGTAGTTGGAGTGTTCGCAATTTTACCTCCGGAATATACTTGTTCTTTTAGCATCGGTCCAGTATGCGTCCCTACTCGCAGAGCTCCGGTTGCAGTGTCTACTTGTCTCATAAGGGTTCCTTCTCCGAAGAACAGGGGTTTCCTAGCATCCACAACAATGATGTCGAAATAGGTCTTCCAGTTCCTGTGAGGGTCTTCAGGCTGCAAAAAATAAATTGAGTTTGGGCATTATGGATCTAAGCATTGAAGGAGGCAAAGAGAATCTTTAGCTTCAGGACGAGAAAAAATTAAAACAGGACCTAAATGAGCAAGGTACACCTATATTTTAATAGGTTAGAAAATGGTTTCTAGCACGCTAATCACCACAACAGTGATCTTAGAATGTTATGCAGTATTCTCAGATTTTTAGACAGTAATAAGAATAACAAGTAGTTAAAGAAAGGTAGTTGAGGATAACCTTATTACTGGTTTATTACTAATGGTTATGTTGGCTATTAGCAAATCAGAAAGGCACTCCTTTTACAATACATGAATTTAAACATCATTTTAGATTAAAAAATGACCTTATCTGTAGAACAATTTACATCAAAATCCACCGTAAAATGTAATTTCAATTGAACATTTATGGTTTGACAATTTTACATCAAACCTCATTCAAAGCTACTGGTTGGAGAACTGTTACTAAAGAGCAATTTTTCTCCTCTGTAATTAAGAACAACAGTTCGAACTCTTTAGAGTACAGATTTGACTTCCAGTATGCATTTAGAGTGTTATTCCACACTGCTAGAGAGTTGCTGATTTATGCTTTCATTTCTACTGTATATTTACAATAGCGAACTGTCCAACATTAGTTCCAACTTACCCTTGCACCATGAGGGAAATCAAACAGGTAGGTCATGATCTGGTCCGTGAACTTATAGTCACTGTTCGTGAGAAGGAACACTTTAGCTCCACTCTCCCTGATACGGGTGAGGAACATTGGCAACCTCTCATCTTTCTTGACATATTCGTCAAGATTCCTGATGGTCATTGCTTTGAGATCTCCCTGCAATATAGATTAGGATCTTGGGTCTTTCAGGAAATAATAGCTTTAAAAATAATTCGATATTAACCTCGGTTGTAATAACTGCGACTGCGCTAGCAGACAACACTTACCTGAATATGCACCCAATCTACTGCGTTTCTTACGTCTTGGAAAATTGATTTAAATGATATGAAAATGTCTCCACATGTAACGCCAGTTTTGCCCCTGAAATCAAGAACGAAAATAAATGCCGCATAAATGCATAGGTAACCCGATACTATTTTTAATACATGTTATGAATTGCCAGAGTGGAATTTCTCTTATTTCATTCTCTCAAGACGTACATAACTAAATGTTTAGACGTATTAGAGTTCTTACGACAAGGAAATTATGTCTGGTTTCAAAAAGTCGGACACAACATTAATTATACTTCAAATAGATAGTATTAGGGTGATTCTCAAACTACGGGCAATTTTGCAGTCCTTGACCTCTGACTCCAATATATCGGCTCCTATGCATCTTTTTTCACTCTGATTTCGAAGATAGCATTGTTCTGTACTAGAATATATTGAAAACAATGTGGTTTACATGATTTTTCACATTAAAAAAATATATTAACCCGAAATTTGTAACCTCCGTGGCTGTCCCACTTTCAGGTTTTCAACAGTTAACTTGGTTAAGAATGATCCAGTGACCCTTTCCCATAGTAAATGTTTTTTCCCCTAAAAGTAGAATCCTGATGCTGAATGAATCCTATAGAAATGATGTGATTGGTATCAATAATATAACTATCGTACCCTGTGAAACATTGTACCAGACTCACAGTGTAACATCCGTAGCGGATTTTGAAAGTGCCAGGTTAACTAGAGAAGAAAATTTGTGAAAAGATCGTAGGACGACGTAGTGGCAAGACTGCTTGTCCTATGAGAAGCCAGCCTTGCCCTCCTGGGTTTCATGGGTTACCAGCGAATCATTGGAGAAGTTGGGTGGTCTGTGGCGTAGGATTTTGTGTGTAACATCCGAGAAAGTCATATTTTTTATTTTATTTATCCTACAACCCTCAAAACTAACAAGATTTGTAGTGCATGTGAGCCTCCTTCAGAAATAATTATCAGAGTTAGATTACAACCATTACCCATGCTGTGATATTCGGGTAAGATGGTGAATTTAACCTCCATGTTAGAAAATGTGAAACTTCAATGGTATCCTGTCGCAAAAACTGTATGGTTATCGATTGATGTTACACCAAATTACTGCCATATGAATGCCCCGTAACTCGTACAATTACAAAATTGCTTGCACTGTGCTATTGAACCACTGGGTTTTTAGAGTAACTCACAATGTTTTTATTTTTCAGTACCTACCTAAGGCTCTTTTTAAATTTCAATAAAATGTGTTTCCATTCATCTGTTGGGTTTTTAAAACCCATTAGAAGTACTCTTAAAATCAAAGCTCTGAATAAATTGGTAAAATTATGAGCTATTCGTAACCTCCAAGACCGCATAAAACTTAAATTTAACTTTAAAAATAGAAAACATGTATTCCGACTTGCACACTACTGATTTTAATGCTAAGAAACACTCCCTGAATACTATCAAATTTTTTTTTTTTTCAAATTTTTTTTGTTTACAAAGTTGATTTTTTAAAAATCTTGATGGTCAAAATTGCCAGTAGTTTGAGAATCACCCATTACCCCCATTACCCAATTTTATCTCTCATAAACTAGGAAATTGGCATCCCTAGTTTTCTATGCTCTATAATTTGAAATCAGTGCTTACCAGGTATATTGCGGAGAGTTACTAAAAAAGTCAACGAGGCAGGCTAACAAATAGGTTTCTGGCAGATTGAAAAGAGTATTGAGCACGTAAACTCTGGACTCGTCAAGCTGGAGAAATTTGTTCGGGTACAGCTCGTACACTTGCGAACTGAAATAAGCAAACAACGTGAAACAGTTGAATAAATAGATAAGTAGGTAGACATGCAATTCACCAACGCGTCAACAGTATCCGCATCGAGTAGGAAAATTAATTAAATAACTACTTACAAACCTCCTAGATAAATAAGCACTTAAACACGTGTAACCAAAATTCAAAATAGTAATAATGAAAATTTTGAAAATGATTAAACGAGTAAGTAGTGAGGAATACTGAAATTAATTCAAATGTTGCCGATTACGATCTTTGATGACGCATCGTGAAAAATTGTGCTAGGATTTATAATTCAGCATCAATTAAAAGATTACTAGGTAACTCACTGTTTAAGGAACTCAAATCCGTGGACACAAACCAAAATGTTTCCATATGCGTCGACCTTTAGAAGATTTCCGTAGAGAGTATCGAACCATAGGCCACTGGAATAACACGGAACAAAACGATACATTAGTGTATACAGTAGGAATCTATTCAACTAACATTCACCAACTTTGATCCTTAAGATCTCGAAAGATAGATAAATTTCTGAAGTTTTCTTCAATTTAACTAATAAAATTTACCAATAGAAATTTAGTTAACCGATTTAAATATATGTATCAACTGTTTCACAGCTGTTTTCAAAATTTTCAATTATGAGTGTCTCTGGTCAATTCTTGTTCTGTATATACTATAATAAGTATTACAATCAGTGTTGGATGAAATATGCAGGAATCGTGCAAATTAGACCCCGATCGAGGCTTACAGTAAGAACATACTTGTACATGGAGTCTTATACTAAAACGGTTATTTTCTTACCATTTAATGGCCGACAATTTGAACGGTGAGTGGGGATGGAGGGAGTGGGGTAAATTTCTTAGCGATTGAAATATGTATGGTCAAATAATACAGCTCAAAGTTAAAATACATTGTCAGCGATGAAATGCTGAAACTGTTAAGGCTAATTTTGATGAAAATTTCATTGATTGTTCGTGTAAAATTCTAGACGGTCCCTTATAAGTTTTCTGGTCGTTCGTAGAATATAACTTACCGAACTGGGAATGAAGGATCGTATTCAAACTCCAATATTTCCTGAGGATAACCCATGTCAACCATTCTTTGCTTGACCAAATCAAATCCCAGTCTCTCGTATTGCGGAGATTTGTATTCTACAAAAAATGTAAAAACATATTTTTTAGCAAGTGGGTGACAAATTTACAAAAATGACTTCAAAAACAACAAAATCTAATAAAAACAAAGCTTAAGAACTAATGTTCAATTCAACAATGAAAACTCGGTAAATAAGAAATAACTAGCAACGAAAAAAAATAAAATTAATAATGAAAAACATCAAGCTATTATTTACACTGGGATTTAACGACAAAAGGTAACCTACCAGCAAGTGTGTAATCCATATCGAAGCCATAGAACTTGATGTGTTCCAAATGTAAACTTCTATTCACGAAAATTCTGCAACAAAATTAATCACAGTTGAATAGGTATGCATTTAACTGCCTGCGGATTTATTTTTACTACAACATTTTAAATTTATGATAAAATATTACCTTTATGTACCAACATAGAAAGGAAATACGACATGTCATACTCTTTTTTCCACTCCCTCTCTTCAACGAACAACGAAGGTTCGTCACAGACAAATTCAGAACAAATTCTCGAACTCCAAAATTGCAATTTTCCACGTGCATTTCTCAGATTTTTGAACAATTTTGATTTCGTATATTCCCTGTAGTTAGATATTTTGAATTTTTCCAGGGACTATGCTAAATCGTCCGCAGACGGTCTCCTATAATTAGCTTCTTTGCCATCAGACCCATGGAGGCTTCTGCGCTTGCTCCATCGTTGGTTCATGAAAACTTCTTTCTCACGGCGTAATGTCTCAAATTTGCACAAAATTAGAAGGTAGTTTAAGATAGTCTGAAAATTATTGTACGTGAATTTTATCACTATTAGAACATCAATGGCCATTGCGCATGTACAAACGCAAAATTCTTATTGTGGAAAAACGTTGGAATTATTCGGCGAATGCTTAAGAAATTTTGAGGGACAGACCCGGCTTTCCCGTAAGGTTCATCTAAAGTAGCCCATGCGCAAATGTGAATTTCATGAAACATATTTCCCGAGAGAAAGAAGTCACTCGAAATGGGAGAGTAGTTGAAAATAGCCACATGAGGATTGTTCGTTGTGAAATATAAGCTTGGATTAATTATTTACATAGTTCATGTCAAGATGCTCCAGATATATGAAATAGTCGCAAATTAAGTTGTGTGAACACCTCCTGCACCCATTCTACACCTAGTCATTAATTTTCCAAGTCCAAAATTTATAAGTGAGGAAGGCATAAGCCACAATCAGTAAAAATAAGTGAGTATTAGAACATAACTAGTATATATGCACGTACTAATGTACTTATATTGCATCATGAATTATAAACACCCGTAGAATATCTTGCTTCCGGATGTTTTATTCTTATTTCAGCTTGTATGATGGAGTTCAGAGCTTAGACGCTTTTTGCTCTATATTTACTTATTAATCAAAAGCGTGAGCCTAACTGCTGCCCTATAAAGTATGCTCTACAACAGGAATAGCGAAAATCGGATATGTACAACCAACCAATCATTCAACTACTATAAAATGCGCTGATAAGCTACAACAAAAGAGAAACATTTGTTACGTTGGAGCAGTGATCGATCGAAAACAGACTATAGTGGATTAAAAAATGTAAATATAAAATTTCATTTCTACGCCCACTATTCCACGTAGGTAGTAGGTACCTTAATATGCAAGGTACTTATGTACCTTGCTAAGATACTTATGTACCTATACTAATGTACTTATATGCATCATGAATTATCAACAACCGTAGAATATCTTGCTTCCGGATGTTTTATTCTTATTTCAGCTTGCATGATGGAGTTCAGAGCTTAGACACTTTTTGCTCTTTATTTACTTATTAATCAAAAGAGTGAGCCTAACTGTTGCCCTATAAAGTATGTACTTATATGTAAGAGATTCTGAAGATTAAATGATTCAATTCACTGGTAAAGTACCTAACACAAACTATTCTCAAAATTCACTTACCGATTTTGCGGTTTTTTATGAGACGCTTTCTTCATTTCGCTAAAAACGGTGATGCGATTGGAAACCCAAATACTCGCTACTTCTAGGAGTGATATTCAGCCGAACGCCTCTTGAATGAAACAGTATATTGAATGTAGGAAACCCAAAGGTTATATCGAGAGATCCAGTGATTTAGACTCATGTTGGAGATAATCATTTTATCTGAACCTAGCAATCGACTCTCAGGAAACAATGGTGCTTAAAATAGTTTCGTAATAAATACTCCTCCAATCATTGAGTGTTTTTCTTTTGAGTAGATACCTACATGTATTCACTCATTATATAAGTTGGCAAAGCAAGGTGAAGGTTAACGTAAGGTACGTACAGTTTTCTATTTTACACGTCAGGTACTGTAACATCTCTACTGGATTAAGAGGAGCATAATTAAAAAAATTAAATAATAATTAATTAAATAAATGCAAATGCAACACGTTTTTATAAAGGTAATTAGTCTTTATTTTCTGCCTACAGATAGTTTATGAAGTAAAGACTGACAGATACCTACCTAATTGTTTTCTTGATGGGAGTCGAGTTGCAAACTCAAGGACGCAAATGTTCGTCATCGTGATCGCAAAGGCATGATCACGCAAATGCAAATAAGTAGAAAAATAGTTCCTACCTCCATACTCAACCTATCTACCAATTTCGTACTTTTTCTGTGTACCTACCATTCGTAGGTATATATTCGGCTATATTAATGTATCAGTAGACTAAATATTGTTCCATCGGTGTGTAATAGGTAGGTAACTTTAATTATTAGATCTCCGGCCTTGCGCGATCAAAATGTGAATTTCCTTTACACTTTTACCCACAAACTGATGGTAATTGTGGTGCACGACATTGAATGTTACCTATGTGAGTGTTACAATGAACAATGAGTGTTTCCGAATGCATTATATATTTGGATATGAAAGTAGGTGAAATTCTAAGAATACCGAAGCCACCTCATTCTCATATGTTAATAGTTTTTATTCTATGATTTTTCAAAGTTTAGTGCGGTGGTGATGTACCAATGGGCAGATCAGGCGTGAGAGTGCTCTGACAACGTCACTGCACGTAACTTAGAAAAATCATAAAAACAAAACTATTTGAAGCAGGAGATTAGATTTAGAAACAATAGGTAAATCATTTATTTATTTTTTGCCATTCCTTTGGGATTGTCTATAGAAAGGGATTGTAAGCAATTTTCAAATTGTCCACCCCCTCCCGAAACATGGGCTGTAGGTCTCGATGGTATGAAAGAGAAATGAGAAAATCCACCCCTAGCGAGCGAAGCGAGCAACATCCCCTACACACGTCGGATTCCAACTGGGTTTTTCCTACGAACTCGGGATGGACTATTTATATCCCATCGTATCTATACATCCCACAGAGAGCGTGCGAAGAGGTCCACCGTTTCCAATCATTCTACATGTCCCACTCAACAGTAAATACAGCCATACCAAGCGAGAAAACTAGGCTAGTAATGAATATAATTCAATGATAGGTAAGAAGATACCGAACGTGGGTGAGGGTAGGTGAAGATAGCAATTGGTTTACAGATATGATTCAAGGAGGTATGAGTAAGCGGGGGCTGGCGGGCTCGGCGTTCTTTTGGGAACGTGCGAGTAACAGTTCCTTCGACAGGAACTGTTACAGACCTTCTACGAAGCATTATAAAAATACAACTGGATGATGTCACCAACCGGAAGAAAATAAATAAATTACTAACAATTAAATAAATACAAAAGAAATTTTAAAAATATTAAAAAACCAAAACAAATACGAAGCAGTAAAAATTTAGTTGACTCCATAGGGAATCGAACCCCGGCCGCCAACCCGACAGTTCAAAGCTCTACCAACGAGCCACTGTACAGATGAATATTGAAAGATTAGCTTCCTTTGAGGTCTATTTATAGGTCTGGACCTAATCTATCCCATATGATGGGAAACGAACGAATGAACGTACAGTAGGTACCCCAGATGGGCTCATCCAATTTATTGAACCTCTTTGTCCCTAAATTAAACAAAAAATACCCCTTTATTTCGAACGTTATCGATCGTTATTTGAAATAATAAATCGAAAGATGATTATAAAATAAATCTAATTGACTGAGTAGAAAGCAACGAAGTTTGAGGTAGCATTAGTCATTTTCATTTTCCTTCAAAGTGATGTGTTATGTACCTACTGCCCCTAGAATTATGTACTGCTTTTAAGTTCTAATGACCTGACGGCACGTGGACGTAAACAATGATAACTCTTAAATGATGAATAAAGGTTTATATTTCAAAATGTATGTGGTAATCATAATGTTTCACTAGTTGCATATTTAGTTGTTTTCAACTATACCTTGTTAGGGTTAAACCTCTTCGTTTCATTTACCTCACGTCCAAAATGTTAGAAGAAAGTTATGACATAGTCCTGAATTTGCAACGATAAAATGTTTCATGGCAAATAAAGCACGAAACAGAAATAGAACCATTAAAGCCTGGCGTCTAGACAGTGGATGTGGCGGTGCTCTGAAGACCGTGAAGGATGTTTCATTGATTAAATCCGTCAAATTGGGCATCAAGTTGATCGTAATTGAGGATGTCTCATCTAATTATAGTCAACCATGCACTGTTGCTCACCACCGAGCACTTCATTCATTAGAACTAACAAGCTGGCCGATTGATGAACTAGAGCACTCACAAGCCATTCACCTTCGGCTGGCGAACAGACGTTTCTTTCATGTTTCTAGATACACTCGCAAGTTGTATAAGTAACTGAACGTATAACCAGATTCTACTCTATATCGGATGATAGTATGGGGAATGACTTTTATCCTGATCATACACCATGATCAAATATTTATCAACCAGTTCCAGGCAAACTTTTATACTGTGTTAAAATGGGCTTTCCAAGGAAGAAATATGCAACAATTGTAGAACCATTTGAATTGATTCATTATTGTACTTTGAAAAATTCGGTAGTATGAGAAAACATACAAAAATAGGGGAACGCGCAACAAGTCGAAAAATTTTGTTTCCCCCTAAGTCAAAATTTCCACTTGCTTTTTGCGTCTCAGATCTTGCTGAAAGATTTTGGTTCCGTGCTGACTCAGCTAATTTCTTGTAACGACCACAACTATACTAAGTTATAGTCCGATTATGATGAAACTTTCGGTGAATGTTCGGATTAGCTCCAAGAAGTTCCCCACAAATGTCACTGCCACTGGATAAATACGTAGTAGCATGTGAATTTCTTACATGACGACGATTTCTCATGATGTATCGGTTCGATTTCGTTCAAACATTGGGACATTTTATTGCGATTGGTTGAGTAATAACTATTGCGCACGCACAAAACTAAAACTGGTTGCCACAGGCTAAATAATAAATAAGACTTAATCGATGTAATTTTATGAGACTAATGAGCCTCATTTTGATGAAATTTTCGGGGATTGTGCGGGTTAGCTCCTGAATGATGTCATATGAATTTCATTGTCGTAGGATCAGGAGCTTTGCGCATGACCGAATTTGAATTTCCCGAAATATCGGTATTTTACGATCTACCATCATGTCCGATTTTGTTCACATTTTGTACGGGTCTAGGGATCGTATCCTATTAATTTTGTTTTGATTGGTTGTAGTAACCAACTAATTCTACCTGATAGACGAAACTCCAAGACTAATAGACTGATTTTGATGAAATGGTCAGGAATTGTGCCGGTTAGCATTTAGTTTATCACCTATATATCTTGGAGTAAATACTGATTGATGGTGATGTGTGCGCATGCGCAATCATGGATTATAGCCATATTTTTCATATTAGCATGCATAAACTTATATTGTTCTATTTTGTACTCAATAATTTTGTGTCGTATTTCAATACGTCCATGTGACAATAAGTGGGGAATACCTACATAATTCCCACTCAACTTGGCAGACATTTTTTATGCAGGAAAGTATTTCTTCTAGTGTTTGTGTTATGGTGTTGATAATGATTAATTTTTGTTCAAAACTAACATTGAATGTGTTAGCACATCTAGAGTACCTATTTTAAGAAAGCCTACGATCGACCTATAAAATAATAATTAATTTTATATCAAGGATTACTACTCCCTCCCAATAAAAATTGTGAACACGATATCATTTGGGATCTTTAACAGCTACATTGATTGGACTCTTCATTAGGTAAACTGTTGAATCACAAATAGGCCAAGCCCCTATAGTGAACTCAACTATAGGCGTGTAGTTATACGGGAGATGACACTCATCTGATCCAAATAGATTTCGTTGTCCTCGTTTCTGAGGAACAAGTAGGATTCGGGGACCAGAGCGAGGGCTTTCTCATTAATCGAATTATCAAAACATCAGACGGGAGAGAAACATATTGCGAAAGTTTAGTCTACTCCTGGACGCCTAAGTCGCATTGCGATTTACAGTCGTGTTGATGATTTATATTTCGTCCAACACTCAAACCCTTCTGGGGCGCAAACGATTGGTAGTACAATGCTTAGTATGGTTTTATTCGATTCACAGAACTGAAACACTAACAAAATATACTGGTAAGTAATGCATGCATTACAGGGACGTCCCTATGAATGAATTTTATATAGTTTTTGTTAGAGTTAAAATAAGAGAAATACAAAAATATCAAGACTTCCCGGATTTACCCCCCCCCCCCCCCCCCCCACACACACACACACACACACACACGCATCTTATAGTAGGTCGACATTTCCTGCTAATAACATACCAACAAAGCGTTTCTTTCATGTTCGACATAAAACAGCAGTAAAATCAAAAATGAAAAGGTGATGAGGTGGAGGCTTGAACTATCATCTTATTCTTATGACATCATCTACCGGCCTGGGAAACAAAATACTGTAGCAGATACCTTATCATGGATCTTTGGGGCAATAACGTCATCCACAACAAGCAACCTTCTCAGCCTACACGAAGCTCTTTGTCACTCAGGGGTAACAAGAATGTACCACTGGATAAGGGCAAGAAATATGCCTTTTTCGATTGATGATGTTTGGAAAATAAGATCCTCTTGTACGATCTGTGCAGAGCTGAAACCAAGATTTTGCATACCAACAGAGGAACCTCATTTGATAAAGGCAACAAAACCATTCGAAAGGCTCAATATGGACTTCAAAGGACCTTTGCCAACAGCTAAAGGAAAACTTATCTGCTTGTAATAGTAGATGAGTATTCCCGATTCCCGTACGCTGTACCCTGCCAAGACCTAAGCCCAACTACATTGATCGGCAATCTAAAACATTTATTTTCTGTTTTTGGTATGCCCTCGTATATCCACTCAGAGAGGGGGTCAGCTTTCATGTCGAGGGAAATAAGAACATTTCTCCACAGTGACGAAACCGCTACCAGCCGAACAAAACCTTACAACCCAAAAGGCAATGGCCAAGTGGAACGCTATAATGGAATCCTATGGAAGACCATTCAATTAGCTTTGAAGAATTATTCTTCTAGAAGAGGTTCTACAACAGGCACTGCATTCAATCCGTTCGCTTTTATGTACAGCCACAAACAAAACTCCGCATGAAATGATGTTCACATATCCACGAAAATCTTCAAGTGGTGAAGCTCTTCCAACATGGCTCATGGAACCTGGGAGAGTTCTTCTATGCAGGCATGTTAGGAACAGCAAATATGAACCGCTAGTAGATGAAGTGGATTAATTGGAAGCAAATCCAGATTATGCTCACATTCGATACACTGATGGCCGTGAATCAACTGTCTCAACAAGTCACCTGGCACCAGTAGGAGAAAGGGCTGAAGAAGAGCATGATTCAACTTCAGAGACACTCATTGCCCGAAGCCCTCAACCAGGGAGAGATTGTGAGTCTTTGGAACAACAGGCACAGCAGTCTCAATCTATCGAACAAGCAAATACCGTTCGGAAAAGTGAACGCATCAGGCAATCCCCAGCTTATCTCTCAGACTTCGTAACCAAATAATGAACGTGGGGGAAAATGTCATATTATTATTACCATTCTATATCCCATTATTGTTGTTTCCAAGTGCTTGTATCCAACTGTACTCTTAACTTGATATTTTGCTCAATAAAGCCTTGACTTATAGAAAATGTTTTATCACATATATAAAAACCAATATTAAAGCAAACTTATCAAATATAAGTACCTAACTTTGTTTTGATTTTCATTTCTCATCCACACAACCACAATGTGCCTCAGCGAAGCGTGGCAGGGTACATACAGCTAGTGTAACATAAATGTGCATTCAGATTTAGAACGCCTAATATACATCCGAATCGTTCTCCGAGTTTGAATTATTATCACGTTATCTTGTGAATCTTCAATAAGGCGGAGAAACCAGTGTTTGACTAGGATCTATCGATTGACATCTAAAAATAAGACAAAAGTGTTTTACGGTCTTGATCCTTTTGAATTTTGAGGCAAAATACGTTCTCAGTGAAGTATAAAGGTAGGAAAAGGTTTCAGGCGGGTTTTTGTGAAACATAGAGAAGGTTACCCAACAGAACCTCGTGTTGTCATTTCTTTGGTACTGTTTCTTGTGATTTTGTTGAGGGGGTAAGTGTTTTATTTTGCTTCACCATGCCCTCCACATTTTCAAATTCGATTGTCCCCGTGGTTTTTCTCAATCAGTTTTTTGTGCAGATTGCATTTATGCTATCAGTTTTAGGAAATAATCAAAGATAACATGTAAAAATGCAAATGTCATTTACTGTGTCTTCAAACTGATGCTACCCTCAATGATTGACAGAGCTGTAAATATGGATCTCTATTCGTTCTTTATTTTTTATAGTTATATCAATACATAGAAACCCACAAGCTACTGGTTGACCATTGGAAACGTATTGTACCTATGGTATTGAGAAAACATAGTAACTATTTAGTACTGAAACATCTGGTGATATTTGTAACTTTCCCTTTATGAATACTCATAGTATATTTATATTTAGATTAGTAAAACTACGTTCAAATGCTCAATTTTATTCATAAAATGTTGAAATAAATGTTTTGTTGATACACGGAATCATTTATTGCAGAAGAACTCCTGTGTCAATCATAGGATGTCAATCACACGTGCAACCAAAAATTTGGCTGTCAAATACTGGGTCAAAAAATTGATTTCAGAAAAACGAATTTATGGATGTTTTGTGGCTTGAATTAGTGATGTTTTTCAATACTGAACAGTTTAAGGACAAACGAAAAAACATTAACTTAATTGCTTGTCAAAGTCTAAATTCCTTTTAAGGTGTCAAACACTCCAGGTAAATCGCGTAGACTCGGGAAAAAGTAAACTGCATAACTGACCGTAAATCTCAACAGATTTCGTTGACCTCGTTCCACATGAACAAGGGGGATCCGGGGCACAAGGCACGTCATTGGGACCAATGATTTCTTTCTCACTAACAGAATAAACAAAAGACAGGAGAGTGATTAAACAAAGAATGATTCACACAGTTGAATGGTGATGTGCATTCAAAGAAGCAATGTGCTATAATACGCAACTTCCCAATTATGAGTACCGTTATGGACTTTTTACATTTCCACCAACCCAAAAAGGATGTTATATAAATTTTTTTTGTTTTTATTACTTTAGGTTCAGAACGGAAAATTGAAAGCCTGTAAATTCAGAGATACAACGCCTTTTGTTCATCCCCACAATGTAATTTAATTCCTATTTACCTACCTTGTGATACCTACCTAGTTCCTTCTCAGCTGTAATTTCAAAAGTGAAACAATCTTAACTTTATATTGGTGATAATGTAGATACCTATATATTTTTCTCTCTGAAAATATTAAACTTTTGTTTCAACTTTTTTTCATCACTGAATTAATCATACCTAACTGATCTAAACTGAAATAGTCCGAAAGGTTCCTCTTTTTGTCGGCACCTATCTGTCCTCGTTTTTTGTTGGAATTCGGACTGAAAAGATTCTACGAACTGTAAAAAATTAAATAGCGGCAAAATGACGTCGGATTGGGAAAAGAGTTGTTGATAAATGTAAAAAGTCTAGCATTGAAATGGACGGAACAAAAGATGTCTGGAAACCTTTGAAACCGTATTCAACAGGTTCAACACGTATGCAGTGATAGGTTTTAATGCCACCATTTCAGGAATATCGAATGATAGGATTATCGAATTTTTTCACATACATACTAAAAGTACGTATATACTTACGTTTCGAATTTTCGCTTCCTCACGACCAAAGGTAGGAAAGCTTTGTGTTCGTGATTGAAGTCAAAAAAATGTTTGTCCACCAAAAACCTAATTTCCTTTTTTTTTTTTTTGCGCTTCAGAGCTTGCTCATCAATTTTGGTTCCGTGTCTGTCTGTCTGTGGTAAATCTCCGTCACGCCCAAAATTATACCAAGTTGCAGTCCTATTCCGATGAAATTTTCAGGGATTGTGCGGGTTAGCTCCTTGACGGTCCCGTATTATTTTCAATGTCATCGAATCAACAGTAGCCTGTGCGCATGCGCAAACGTGAATTTTTCATAAAGTCGATTTCACATCATCTGTTGGTCCGATTTCGTTCAAATTCGGTAGGTAGGTAATTGGGTATATGTTCTGGAATAAATTCGAGATCGGTAGAGCAAAAACCATTGCGCAGGCGCGAAACTAATGTCGATTGACCCAGGCTAAACTCTTAGTCTAATGGAACGATTTTGATGAAATTTTCAAAGATTTTGCGGTTTCTTATAACATGCGCAAACTGCGCAAACATTATTTTCTTACAACGTCGACTTATCAATAATTTTGACTCATACTTTGTTCTTCAACTAATTCTATCAGCCACGACCTTGAGCTCAACCATGACCTTGAGCTCAACCATAACTTTTATGTGGGTACCGAGCCATGTGGGTATTCACGGCAATGAGTGTGCAGATGCCCTTGCAAGGAGAGTCATTGGTGATAACTCCATTGATATGTTGCCTATACGCATGAGGATCAAATCTCCTACATGCAACATAAAGCCAATTCCATCTGGCATGAGCAATGGCAGGGTGAGCTCACTGGTCTGCGTGGTGTCCTTCAGGACTTGAGCCCGGTGGGACCTTTCGTAACCCTACTTCCAAGGAATGATCGAATATTAGTCAAACGGGTTGCCACTGGCCATACCCGTCTTACTCACAGACACCTGCTTAGAGCAGAAGCTCGAGATGTTGTGTGTGGGAGGTGTGGGGGTGATCTGCCCATCCGCCACTTTCTGGAGGACTGCCCAGCCCTTGTGGACCTCCGAGTCCAGCATCAGCCCTCTCAGTGGGTTGACGTTTTATCCGGACCAGACAAGGTCCGATCCCTGTTGTTGTACCTGAGGGCCGCTGAGCTCTACGAACTGTGATCTGATCTGTGATATATTTACATACATCTAGTCGTAGTTTTATTTCACTTTGCTGATTGTATATAGTAGCATCTATAGCTATTGGCCTATTTTACATCTAGCCTTAGTTGTATTACTTTATTTTTGGGTTTTTTTTATCCACTTTGTGGGCTAAACAGTGTTCATCACTGTAACCCTAATTTTTTTTCCACTCCGAGTTGCCTGTGGAGTCCATGATGGCGCTCCTTTTCAGTCAAGGATGCCAACATGGCTCCCCTTAGAATCGTGCCACTTCCAGTGTCCCTTTGGACGCCGTGTTCAATGCCGCTAATGACCCTTCTGGTTAAGGTGGGGCTTAAACCTTTTTAAAAAAACTATAATTCTGTACGTCCATGTTATAATATGTGAGGAAGCTATACTGCCCACCCAACTAGGCAGACTTTTTCACATACCTACATACTGAAAGTAATGTGCATCGCCGTCTTCCTCCAACCATGATTTGCATACCGAAATTTGAACAAGTGCCTTGAGTCAAAATGAACCTGTCAAGAAGTGGACTGATCGGACCGTTTAAAAAACGCATTGATTTAAATTCATCTTCGCCTGTCCAGAATTCGTATCAAGGTTCTGTCCTTGCATCCCGCTTCGTCTACCCACACCCAAATCTGTTTTACATACTAATCAGATTTTTTCGATCGTTTGCCGAGTGAAAGTAATTGATAAAGCTGATTTATGTCGAACCTAATAATTTATGCCTTGCAGGTGTGATACCTACTTAACCATATGGTTATGAGGTGAGTTGCGACATCCAAAGCCCACGATTTCCTCCTTTAGATTTGCATCTCTTCGCAGTTAGGAATCTGCCTTACATGAAAGTTGCTTGCAGGAGATAACGAATTTAAAAATTATTTTCATAAGAATCAATTCCAACCGTGTTATTCCAAGTTTCATATAGGTATGCGAATTCCAAAAATCGAATAAATACTATTAGTATACTACACAGAGTGGTTCGTCGAACAGTGCTTCTTGGGTAGCCCCATTCGATTCGTTGAATAGGCAATTTTACCCGTTTTCCTTCATTCCACCAGCAGAAAGAGCCCAAAGAGAGTTTTCTAAAAAGGTGAAATAAAAAGGGTATTGGGTGAATGAAAGTGGCCACAAAATACAGCCCTGGAAAAGTCAAACGGCATCGTCATGGGGGGAGGGAGTACCCTCAGCGCCACCCACCAATTACGTAAAATTCATAATCCTAAAGTCGGTTTGCTGTTTATTCCATTAGGAGTTTCGTGCAGAAAATTCACAGTCGCGAGATTTTAAAGAGCGCTTAGATCAAAAATAAAATTTGTCCATTGAAGTGTTTCAAAAATAAACGAAGAAATTACCATCTTATTTCGGCGGTATTTGAGTTGTTCTTAGATATTTAGAATCTACGTGTCTTGAAATGTAGGCAAACAAATTTTGAGGGAGACTGACACATGTTTATTCTTGGTCGATTACGAAAGATCATCATGGAAAAAAATTAACAAATGAACCAAAAATCGGATCGTCTGCCGTATGCGCTGCTTTTCTACAAAATTACTGGAAGCAATAGAAATTTTGCCCATCAAGATAGACAGGTTTTTGGGGTACAGAAACTAACTTTGAAATTCGAAAATTCAAATTTTCTTTGTGATCACCAAAACCTCACAACTTCTTGGTAACATAAGGTAACGTAGATGAAATAACATGATAAATTAGCTTGAAAAAGATTACAATATACCTCAGTAGACTTCTAGGGTTAAAATACTGATATAAGGGGTTGGCAGTGGTACTAACATTAATTCAAGTTTCATTAAAAATTTAACAGGTACATAAGGAGTCAATAAGTAAGCTATTAATAATGGATTGGAGTTTTAAAACTATTATCTATCGACCTTCGCAAGTAAACTATCGCTTCAATCAGCAAAACTTGCCAAAACGAACAACTTTGAAGGTGAAGTACGGAAATAGCGCCCAACTTCCACCTTATCGGCCGACTACCATCTCCTATTTACATTGTTTCTCGCTCATTCGTAGATTCGTGCCTTTAGTGGTTTCAACTTCACTTTGTGGCCATTCTGAGCCGTTCCGGGGTTATTGAGAAAACGGGTTTTCTTGGAACACCCTCACAATTCGGGAACCAATATTTACGAATCATAGAAATGTAGGCACATTTCTGTACGTGTGTCTGTCTGTAACTAGCATGGAATATTTCCAACTTTAGAAATGTACGCAAAAGCAAATCCAAATTTAGGAATTGATTTTCTAATCTCGAAATCGAGGAAAGTCCTGCCCACAAATCACCCCTTGAGAGACGTAATTAAGGGGTCGAAAAATCTTGATAGGAGGAAAATATTCCAAGACATTTACCTCATACAATCACAATAAACTATTTCGTCATGTTACACGTGAGCTGATTTTAGGTTAGTACGAATTATATTCAATACTTGTACGCCGAACAGTAGTAAGGGAATCTTAGAGGAATAGAATATTCTTAAAAAATACAGTTTCCATGGTTTCAAACGAAAAATCACCATTAGCATCCATACAAGTTGAATACACGTAAAAGCTGATTTATCCGTTTCTATTTAAGCTCTTTCAGATTACTCGATTTGACAATATTGACTGTTTCCCAAATTTGGAATAATGACATACTTATCAATGAAGTAAAATATATCAATAAGGTTTCAATGACACCGCTAGAAATCTGATAGGTAATTATGAAGACGATTGTCCAAAATCGAATGATGATTGTAGTTTGAATGAACCTGAAGCAGGAAATTGAAGATCAATATATCAATATATCTGATTCTAGACCTAGTGCACAACTGCCGGTGAAAAATAGAAGTTCAAGTCATGCAGCAAGATCTTATGAGCGAATTTTCGTATTAAATACGTAAAATTGGTATGAATTTTGAGGACTTTGAGTGTAAAAAAATTGTAATCCACCAGTTTTATGGCAAAAACAAAAAAGTTATTGAACTAAATTTTTCAGCATGATTTTGGGCAAAACATTTGTAATATCCTACCTAGTTTATTGTTGAGAAATTGTTCTTGACTAAAATTATGTGAAAAATATAAATTTATAAATTTTAGCCGTTTTTAGCGATTTTTTAAATATTTGACCAATACAATAGACACACACACGCGCACGCACACACACACGAAAAACTGTTCAACTCTAGGATTCGTTCGCCTCAGCTTTCAATGAAGACATTTTCCGAAAATTTTGATAGCCATACAATAGCTTAATTTTCTACAAAAATTCGCTAAATGACACAAGTGAAACTGCACGTTTACCAAGAATTCCGAAGAAATGAAGAACCCCTTGTTTCAAATAGTGAATATTGTAGGAGACACTAATTGTGTACGTTTTACAGAGTGAAAATACATATAGGGGATACCGTACAAGTAATGCCTGACGCGAGGCATGAGCATTCCTATCACATAGTTTCAATATAATCAAAAAATAGACGAACGGATTTTAGATAACATAGGGGATAGGAGCAGTTGAACCACAATTTGAAGGGACTATAAACCTTTGTGAACATTTGCAACATTTTTAGAGCAATGAGCCAAGAGATGGCATAAATCTTGGAACAAAACAAGATACGAAGACCTCTGTAGCCCACTATTATTCAATTGGAAACCACAATAGGATGATGGGTTCAACTCATAAGGGGAATCCAGTGTCCAGCGTGGGAAAATATAGCATCAGTAATCAAATATCCTACGCAACCAAGATGGTTGGGCAGATATTCAAGAACGCAACGACGACGAGTCGTTATTTTTGGACGAATTTCAAAGGAAATGCAAAATGACGTCCGTCTAACCATAACATTTTGATGTAAATGATGTAAGCCGATTAATTAATGAAAAAATCTCCAGAAAAAATATGAATAACGATGTTGCTCAACGCTTATAAAAGAAAGATTTTAAAAACGAGGAAAAAACACCTTGCGTCTAAAGGCACGTACGTAGAATACGGTTTTTAACCTCCATTTCAAAATTTCAGCTTCATAGGTTGAATAAGAAAGGAATTAGCTTTGCACATCACAAGCTAAAGGTATCTCAAGCCTTGTTGTATAATTCGTTGTACATGTCATTTTTCTTTGCGTTGTTTGATGACAATTTCCGGCAAGAAAGTCTCCGTAAAACTTCAATAACAACAAAATATAGGTTTTGGCTTCAGTTTTTTTGACATGGATATGTCTAAGGCGTGGGTGTTTATCTGTGAAAATGTAACACAAAAATGCAGCGTTTCTATTTCGGTCGATTTTCACGTACAACCAACTCGTTGATAGGGAAATGTAACTTCCGCAATTTTTATCGCACAGAAATCGTTCGCCACCCGTTGGAAAGCTTTTGATTTAAGTGAAAAATTCACTCATCTCAAGCTACCAATCCCCCCCCCCCCCCCCCTTACGCACCTGGCAACATTCCTAAACTAATTTGATCGGATTATATAAACAAAATTTTCATTTGGCAGAAATATAAATTTTCTATTTCTATTGATTTTACGTAAAACCAACGCGATACTAGCGAAGCGTAGCTCCTTCAGTTTTCATAGCAGGAAAATCGTTCGCCACTTTTTGGAATGCTCTCATTTTATCACAACAACTCATGATCCCTAAGCCATTGTAGGGTCAAGGAAAGCTAATTAATTAAGAAAGCTGATTTATTACGCTAAGTTATAAACTAATATTGCTAAGTAATCAAAACGAAATAATGATGTGAAAAGGTACATGGTAGGTATACTATTGAGTAGTAGGTACATGTACGCAGTAGGTACTAGACGATGCATCGACCTGATCAGCTGATAGGCTCCTACAGCTGATGATTTCTATGGTATTTAATCTCTGAAGCTGAAATTAAGAGACGATTGAAATTATTGGCTCATTCCTACTCAGCTGAGTGATTACATTACTTATTACAGGCATATTGGGACATCAAAACACCGCCAAGGTGACTAATTGCTCAAGAGTCAAAATGGTAAGTTGAGAAGTTGCACAGAAAAGAAAGCACCGTTTACAAACCCATTAGGATTCTGATGGCGATCGATTTCGCAGAAGCCGAAAGAGGGACTAGACGGAGTCGGAATGTTAATAGTCACCGCTTAATCTTCCGACGCATTGATAGGAATCCATTTCTTCGGGAATACAATAACATGATTTCATCGATTTCCATCGTGCAATTTTTAACCCATTTTCTTTTAAAAAAGGAAAAAATGAGCTACTGTGTTCACTTTGTCCGTTGATGTATTCACATCCTCTTAAAATCGTATTAAATGCCACTTCCCGTCGTCCAATTTTGATGACACTTGGTATGGATGTAATATGTTACATGGCGAGGATAAAGATGTATCAGGGGCCGCTGACACATGGAAGGTCATTGATCAGCGGAGTGAACCTCAAAGCAATGTTGTTTCCTATTCAACGCAGGAAGAGCCTATTTCACGCGGATCTCCTAACAAGAAACTGCGCTATCATGTGACTCACTTCGTGAGCATTGATCTACTTGTTTAGATCAGATTTCCAATTGCTTCATTATTTCTAATAACGAACCATTCTGATGGAACAAGAAAACAAATTTCTGAATACCCCTCAAAACATGACTTAATTTCAGAGGTACACGAAGAGCTGCGTCCAACTGCACGGGCATCACTGCCTCCACCAGTCATTCTCATTAATTTGAAAAATGCTTGTCTATGTGATGAGCCAAGTAGGTAAAATTTAAAACAAAATTTCACTAACCTCCAGATCTAAAGACATAACGATGACAAATTAATTATAATTTGAAACTGTTGCTAAACTGATCTTTTACAAAAAGATCATAGATTTTCCTTGCATTAATATCTCATGTTTCCAATTACTATCGAAAGATCGTTAGGTACTTTGTTTTTAATTTTTATTTTTAGTAACTAGCTGATCCGGCGGACTTTGTTCCGCCTAACATATTACTTAGGATTATTAGGATTAACTTACAGCGTTCTGAGTGGTTTAATTGATTCCATATATAATGCTACCCTTTAGGGTTGATAAAAATTGATGGCTCAACCCGAATTTCATAAACTTTGGTCCAGTAGTTTCGAAGAAAAGCTTTGGACAGCGGACGGACGGATTTTTTTCTTTCGATTTTTGGATTCTATCAATTTTGAAACGTAAAACAAAGAATTTTGAGGGGGGTGTTCTTTCGCTGTCGATTACAAAGGTTCATTATTGACAATTTATAGTAAATTTGATTAATTATAATAATACTTGATATGTTTGTGACATCTTCAACATGTATCAACATCTATGATGTCAAAGTAATATGTTATAATGCAACTTATATAGTAATATATAGCATGAAGCAATAAATATTCACAATATATTTTTTCAAAACATACTTTTTCAAATTCCTGAATAGATCCTTTGACGCTAAACAATCCTCAATGAGACACATGGCTAGGAGAACTGGCATTGACAGATGAGGCCGGCAAAACTTATAAAGGATGAGTCACAAAAGGATAATGCTAGGAAACTTATCACACGTTTAGAATTGTCTCAGAGTGGGGGACGGTGTAACGCTTTGTGTACACTATATGTACAAAGCAATAATTTTGGTGAATTGTGTCATTCATTACATTAAATCGTGCAATTCTTTGTGCCTATAGGCACAAAGATAATAGTGACCAACCACTACCAAAAGGACTAGAAACTGCTTAATAACTGTTATTAACTGAGAATTAAGCATGAAAGCAAGTTGTTTGAGCACAAAAATGCACTCAAATGTCAACAAAATGTGGTTGGAAACAATGTTTGTAGTGAACCTAGACAAGTTTGTTCCCCATAGAAGTGAAGGTTTAACATTTTTCCTCGCAAAAATTTGCTCGATATTCAACAAAATTAATATAATTAACCAGGGGGAAAATAGGAAAAACTCCGAAAAATTGTTTTTATAGCAGAATATCAATTAATTAGTAAAAGTTTGTTTGCCAAGAAGTTGAACGTCTTAGACGACTAGTCATAGATACTCAAATTCTTACAAGAAGTTTCAGACATGCAGCGCGATATCCTTTGAGCTATTTCCGTAAATGATTCTATTCAATTTACGTTATATTAAATTTACCTACGTTATAATATTTTGTCATTTAAGCAGATTTCTTCTTAAGTACAATTCTTGATTAAATTTCAAAAAATGTGCTAAAAAAAATTACTAAAAATTGATAGTTTTTATCCTCTAACAGAATAAATTATTACTAACAATTTACGTTATAATATTTTGTCATTTAAGCAGATTTCTTCTAAAGCACAATTCTTGACCAAATTTCAAAATCGTTTCAGAATCGTTTCAGAATGCCTCAAACCGGATTCCAATTTTGGAGCCTTCGCAATAGCTTCATTTTTTTGAGAGAATTTTAAACACAGTTTAAAGAAAAAATTTACATGTGGACTGAGATTTGTTTTAAAAACAAAAAGACTTCGTATACTAAGAGACGGTTAGCACGTGCGATGTAGAAAGACCATCTGACTTACTCCAATCCTGAACGGTTTAACTTGGTTGAAATATTTTTCTGACTTGTAAAAAGAGTAGTAGGTGTAAACAATCAAAACTTCACCTTCATACATTATAAAAACGCGTCCAATTATTAGAATTTACAAAGGCTAATTGATTCAATTAATTATGCATGGCTCCTTTACTAACCTTCACTGGTCTATAATAAATTATTAGACGTAGCCTACAGTATATCATAAAAAATAACTGCATACACAAAGACACCAACCGAAGAGAAATTAATGAAATTAAACAAAACGCCCAAACTTCACTAGTTCCTCTGCAAGTACGAGGGTCATCCCAAAAGTAAGTTTCCCTATTTTCTTTAAAAAAACCTACAAGTCATAGAAACCTACGGATGGTCTCAAGTTTTTTGTTTGGATGTAGTGGTAGTCCTGTAAAAGTTTCAGGCCGCTGTGTCGGTTTGTTGATAACCTATTCAGTTAGAAACATGGATGCCCCCCTTGCGATTTCGTCCGATTGTGAAGTGTGTTCTGTGATCAAATTCCTGACCAAGGAGGGGGTCGTAAAAAGACTGATTATCTAAATTCAATAATTGTACATCAGAATCAAAGTATATTGACACAAAGTAGGCAACCAACCCAACAACTGAAAATCAATGAGATAAAATAAAACACTTTCCTAAGCTTCACTAGTCCATCTATAGTTGACAACAGTGATGATAAACTCGATACTACGATATAAAATGATACGATCGGCGTAGTTTATAGGGCGATAATTCAAAAGGAGTTTTTTTTTTTCTGTCAGTTTTAGCCGTTAGAGAAAGCGAATGAATGATGAATGAACGTACAGCGATACGGGTTCATTTGAATGCGAGGAAAAAGCTGAAAAATGTGTGATACGGCCTTTACACAATTTTGGTACTTTTCCGTTATACCCCCCCCCCCCCCCCCCCCCCAGTCAATTTGTCTTCAACACGCCCGGCCGATGTTTCTAGGCATTACTTCTTACTTAAATTATGTTATGTATTTTTAAGATGAGAGCTTGCGAGCATCCAGACCACCAAAGTATACGCATCATTCTGACCTACATGTCCAAATAATCTGTATTTTTACTAAGGGATTGACTACTTGATGTTATGTAATTTTGAGGTGCGAGCATCCAGACTACCAACCTATACACAGCATTCTGATCTATTTGTGCGAATTCATGTGGAGGCAATTAAACCACAACCACGCCATTTTGTTTCAACAAATCCTCACGGACATCGGCAACTTCTGAAAACACGGTAATTATTTTTTCCTTCTTCTTTTAAACAATATTATTCCTTCCCACAGCTTGAAATTGTCACCAATCCTATGTAAATACGAGTATGTAATCTAAGTATGAAGGAATGCCTAGAAACATCGGGCGGGCGTGTTGAAGACAAATCGATTAGGAGGGGGGGGGGGGGGGGGATAACGGAAAAGTACCACAATTTTTTTAAATACCCCAGCTAAAAGACATATCCATGTCAAAAATTATTTTTTGGTCGATCACAAAGGCTCATTATAGAAAATAGTAAATCAGAATATAAAGTGAATGACCGGCCTACTACCCTATGTAGAGTGGACTAGGCCGGCGCTCCGCCTAGACTACAACCCGCACAACAAGAAACAAAACCAAACCTTTTCGAAGTTCCAAGCCTTTTTCTTTTTGCTTCAGAGACTGCAAGGCAGCGGAAGCTTTGTTTTCACTTTCGAAATGAAAAAAAATTTTTTGCTCCAAAATCAAAATTTCCACTCGCATTTTGCGTTTCAGAGCCTCCTGAACAAATTTGGTTCCGTGTCTGTCTGTCCGTCCACATTTCCTTGTGACAGCCATAACTTCCACAATTTTGATCCGATTTTAACCAAATTTTCAGGGATCGTGCGGGTTAAACTCTAGATGGTCCCCTATCAACTTCATCATGATCGAATCAACGGTAGCTTCTGCGCAGGCGCTAATGTGAATTCCTTGTGACGGTCATAACTCGGTCAATGTTGAACGGATTTCGGTCAGATTTTCAGGGATGATGTGGGCAAGGTCCCATAAGACAATCATCATTACTGCATTAGCGGTACGCTCTGCGCATGCGTGAACGAAATATTCTTGTTACGGTCCTTGCAACAGCCGTAATTTCCACAATTTTCAGGGAACATGCGGACTACATCCTGGATGGTCCCATATTAAAATCAAAATTGTTCTTATTAATTTCATTATTTATATGTTCAGCTTCCAATTTCCCACCTTATTAAATCCCTGATGCCAGAACCGGTCGTTTCTGATTTTCTGGAATTTAATGGTGACGTACTGTGAAGGTCACGAGGAAGCTCGTGTGCCATTTCCTCGGCAGTCTTTTTTTTCCCCTTACTACTGAAGGTAGGGAAGCTTTGTGTTCGTGTTTGAAGTCGAAACACTTTTTGTCCTCCAAAATCAAAATTTCCAATTGCATTCTGCGTTCAGGGCTTGCTGATCAAATTTGGTTCCATGTCTGTATGTCTGTCCGTCTGTCTGTCTGTGGTAAATTCTTGTCACGCCCAAAACTTTACCAAGTTTTAATGAATTTCTCATAACGTCGATTTCTCCTCATCTATTGGTCCGATTTCGTTCAAACTCGGTAGGTGATTGGATATGTGTTCTAGGAAAATGCCATATAAATTATATCGCGATTGGTAGATTAATAATCAGTACGCATGATCCAAACTAATATTGATTGACACAGGGGAAACTCTGAGTCTAATGGAACGATTTTGATGACATTTTCAGGGATTGTGCGAGATTGCTTATAGACGGTCCCATATGACTTTCATTGCAATCACATAAATAGCGTGCGCATGCGCAAACGTTAATCTATTATAACGTCGATTTCTTATCATTTGTTGGTCCGATTTCGTTCAAACGCGGGAAGTAGATGGGATTATGTTCCATTGAAATTCCCTATTAATTATATCGTGATTGGTGGAGTAATCACTATAGCGCATGCGTAAAACTAAAGCTGATCGGCGCAGACAAACCTTCGCGACTAATCGTTCCGATTTTGATGAAATTTTCAAGGATTGTGAGGTTTAGCTCCTAGACGTTTCCCTATAAATTTCATTGCGTTGGATAAATAGTAGTCTGTGCGCATGCGCAAATGGTAATTTCTCATAACGTCTACATCAATCATTTCGACTCGTACTTTGTTCTTTATCTAATTCTAACGCCCATGTTACAATATGTGAGGAAGCTACACTCAATAATATACCTATTTAATTGACATAAATATAAATTAATTAATTAATAAAAATACATATTCTCATAAATTCGTTGGTTTACGTTTTAAAATGTATAGGTATGTACATTCGAAAAGCCGAATAAAGGAAAAAGTCCGTCTGTCCGCCTTCCATTGCTTTTTCCCAACAATATCGAACTATATGAACTTTGACTCAAAAATCACGATTTGCCGACGGTGGCTAATCTCGACAAGACTTTTTCTTCCGCCTTTTTCATTCCAATAATATAATAATATATTCCAATCATGTTTCAATATTAGTTAATGTGCAGCAAACACTGTAGATAGTTTTTGTGACTTCATGAAACCTGATTTATCAAGAAGGAACATATAAACCGCGTAATTGGGACAAAAATTCTGAGTGGTAAAGAAACCTACACTAACCGTCAGGGTTGTTTGAAAAGCAATGGAACTTCTAAGTCGTAAAGAAAGTAATTTTGGACCGTAGATAATAGTTTGCCACTTTGTGGAACCAAACAAAAAAGATACCAACCCTAAATGACAGGGCTGTTTGTAAATAGTACAAATTTGTGGTAAGGGAAGTAATTTTAGTATTAATTTATGTTAATTTACAGAACGCGATCATTCATTATTAATACCGTTTAATGCTGGGTCCGGAGCTCACTCAGCTGATCAGGGTGACCTTGTGATTATTACCCACCAGTAACAAAGAGGCTACCTTTCATATGCCAGAATAATCGGTTGAAAAAGAAAGAATATACGTAACCAAGAGCATTAACCAGTGCTTCTAAGGAGAATGAGGGGGAGGAAAATTGGCAGCGTGAGATGTTTGAAAAATCAAGAGCTTTGAAACGAAAGGTGAAACGATTATTAATGTGTAAATAATGCAAATTTCCCTAGCAACGATTGGTTATGCGTAAATATATTTCTTTATGATAAACTTATATCGATTCCCCCCTCACACATAAAGCATTATAACATCGAACAAGTTGGTTTGGGGAGAAATGAATAAGGGAGTTTGGAAATGGCTAAGTCTTAATCGTCATAATACACCTTTTTACATCCTCCAAGTCGCGCTTTTCGAAAATAACGATAATGAGAAATTTCAATAATCCATTAATTAACTCCACAATTCCATTAGTTAGGCAGAGATGCAAAGTGATAATTGGATAATGTAGGCAATGTATTAAATTCGTATTTTCCTTTGTTTTGGATGAAAGCAAATAAACGCTATGTCTATTGTTTACTATGAAAACTGTCAATTCACCAACCGTAATGCCTGTTTTTACTTGCTTCATGTCAAACATTTGCTCATGTACCTCTGCATGTAATAGAGAAGCTTGTATATATGTACCATCAATATTCTGAGGATATAACGTTGGAAAGATGGTATATTGAAATATTGAACGTACGATGTTAAGTGACAAAGAGATTATATTAATAACTTTATTTTCGAAAATGTAACTCACTCATTGGGAGCAGTTTCACGGAGGGGCAGCAGCCGCGAATGGCCGTTTTGAAGGGCTTCCTTCATAATTTAGCAACCACTTTCAGAAGGTGAAAAAGAGAAACGACGGGAAGAAAACCAACACAAAGCTCACGACAAGAGTTCGACAGATGTCAACGAAGTATCTCAACGCGACGTTAAGTGGAAGTCAACACTTCGGGGAGTGAAGGGGAACTGAGCGGTTGTCAAGGGAAGCTCCTGGCCGTAAAACCCCCTCCAAGCGAGTTCCATCTATTCATCCCATAAGCGGAACCTTCCTGGAAGAGGGTGACCAAAGCGCATATATAGTAGATACGCAACAACTAGGACTCAGTCGACAAACATTCTACAATGGTAGTATGGAAAATATCTATATGATACGGGCTTATCACGATTTAGATATCAAGTATTTCCGACTCCGAATTACTACACCAGCACACCACCATACTCTACCACTGTATCAATGACTCCATACACTACCTACAGTTATGTATGTACTATGTATTTCTAGGTAGCTAGGTGAGAGAGGATGAGTAAATAGTTAGGCACGTTTTCTCATCAGTTTATTTTCCCTCCGAACGCTTTCGCCAATATAGGCCTCACCACTGAGTATTAATATGTAGTTGGACAGTATGCTATTTATAGATGTTTTGTTGCAGATTATTTGGTAGCATCAGTTAACAGCACCCACTGTTTGGGGATATTTGTGAAATTGACTGCTCAAGTTGTATGATTTAATAGGATCCATTAGTATTTTTTTTCAATCCCTAGCTCAAATCAGTGAAATATTCTCATGAGGCCCTTGCCATCTCCGATTATTTACTTTTCTACTTCATTTTCCCCAGGACAAGTTACTAATCACTCAATACTAATGGATCCCATTAAATCATACAACTTAAGCAGTACATTTCACAAATATCTCCAAAAATTGGGTGCTGTTAACTGATGCTACCAAATAATCTGCAACAAAACATGTATGAATGCCATAATGTCCAACTACATAATAATACTCCCTGATGAGGCCTATATTAGCGCTCGGAGGGAAAATAAACTGACGAGAAAACATGCCTAACTATCTTCTCATCCCCTCACACCCCCTAACCATGGATAATGAAGGGCAACCTACCCAATGGTACCTAGGTGTACGTACATTTCGCTTCCTTACTATTGAACGTGCAGTAGTATTAGTGCAGGATATCAGTAAATTTTTTGTACTCCAAAATGAGAATCCATTTGATCTAATTGATTTTTGCGTTTCACTGCTTTCTGAACAATTTGGGTTGCGTTTAACTCCTTGCCGAGACCGAAATTATTCTAAATTACAGATTCGAACGACATATTCAGTGATCGTGCCCCTAGATGGTCCTTCAATTACCAATATCAGCTTGTGCGCATGCACATGGGTACGTAAATGTCTCACCTTTGCAATGACCAAAATTCTAACTGAATTAGAGAGCAGTTACTCTCACGGCAATTGCTTTATCACGATTAGTTCAACGCCCAATCTATTTGGTCAGCGTTAATTAAATTTTCAAGAGCTAAGTGAGTTAGGTCGTTGAAGGTTACCAGTAAGTTTCGCCGCTGTCGGACTGTTAATTTACTACGATAAAATAATGCGATAGAGTTATTTGATTACTCAGAAAAATGTAACCATTAATCATAATGAGTTAGTGTTGTCATTCCAATTTCATACCAGAAATCCAATATGTGGCAAGTATGTTGGGTGACATATCAAAAGGCGAGTGGTGTGGGGCTCCACACAAAAATAGCGTCTACTCTTTGCACTAAGCTGTCCATCTTTTCGAGCGAAGTGACATAAATATACTTAGATTTCCGAATATGATTGATTTCAACTTCAAAGCATATGAAAACGCAAAAATGAAACTTTTCTGAACTAGGCATAGCAGCTGAGGCATGAGTAGCCTACCTGCTCCTCAACAATACCTTCGAATTTAATGTGCTGCCCTTTTTTAACCGCATAATACTGCCTGATACGAGTAAAAGAAAGTTTAATGGGTGAAGTATAAAGGTATGTAACACTTGTGGATCGCGAGCCTCGAAATAGTGGGTACCAGTGGAAGTTGAGTTGGGAACCACTGCAATGAGCCATGAAGCGTTCAACCCAACTAGGTTGTTCGCAGGATACAATGAGTTTCCCCAAGAAAACTGTAGAGACGGGTCTCCGATTTCATTTAGAGTTGACAGACTAACAATCAATCTTTCTGTCAGGCAAAACAACATATCTACTACTCTTCTGAAAAAAAGGAGACAAATTTGCGAAAACATCAGCTTTGAAAACCAAACATTGAGGAGCCGAAAAACGATGTTTTCGGCTTTTTTCCCCATTCAGCTTTAACAATTTTTATAGTTTTCACGTGTTACCTACAGCTATAAGTGGGTTCAAATTATACCCTCTACCCGCCATTCCTGTCATCGTACAGTGAGAGGTTCGGGAAGCAATTAAACGTCTAAAATCATAAAAACAGCAAAGTGTTGAAGAAACATAAAAATATAAAATTTTTGCTAAAATCCATAACTACAGTTCCCTTCCTCTTTATGATGGGGAAAACATATTGGATTCCTCGCTCGGTCATAAAACCACTATGGGAGTCTCAGGAAGCTCTCAGATTGTAGTTAACAATTTTATGGGTTGTTTATAGAAAGCTAAAACCAATACTGAGGGCATTGTACCTTTTATTAAAAACCGTATGACCCCCGTTAGAATAAACAGAAGCTTGATAGTTCAGACAGACTTTAATGACACTCAACAGCTTTCAATGATTATGTCTATAAAACATATGCTTAACAATGAAATTCAAGTGCGCCATCGATTAGTGGTAAGTGATGTTAACAGAGTATTTATGTATGGGTAAGACTTTATGAGAATCTTAGGAGGAGAGTTATTTTTGAACAAGGACGCTTCATTCATAAAAAATAAAAGTCCTATGGATTTCTACGAAAATAATTTACATTATTGCTTCAGAATCTATCAAGGCAGCGGGAGAACTGTCGAAAATTTCATAAAGTGAAACTTTTTTTGCAACTCCCCGATCAATTTTTGTTCCAAGTCTGCACGTTGGGGTACATCTCTTGCCGCTTGAAACTTTCAGGAATTTCATCCTATTTCGACGAAATGATCAATGATGAAACAGATAAGGACCTCGATGGCTCCTACACAAATCGAAACTTATCGGACTATGACGAAGTCTCTGAGCTGTATAAAAATCGTTCGCCAATCGTTGGGAAAATATCAGTTTATGCTAAAACCTTAGCTGTCTAAACAGCTTCGAAAATAAAAGCAGCTGAGCTACAGGCAAAGTTATTAATGAACTATAAACAATCCTCGAGGTTATAATAACATGATTTGTAGAGACCAGGCTGGCTTACTGCGAAGGCGAATATGGTAACCGAAAAATGGAAATGTCTCCCGGGTTTGCGGACTCGTACGCAAGCTGGTTCATTTTTTTCAGTGTATTGGTTTGTAATTTGTTTTTATTTATTATTATTATCATTTCCTTTTGAAGGATTTATGGAAATCTCTGGAACCAGCAACTGCCGAGCTTGACGACCGTCCTCTACGAAATGAAAAGGGGACAAGAACGTTTTAGCCTCCAACCTTGTTGCGCTTTCTTGACTTAGTGAAATATTTCGCAACTCCCAGCCGATCTGAGTGACATTCCTCCTAAGTGAGTCACATCCTCCGTTTGTTTACTTTTGAACACGCTCCTCTGTGACTCCTCGCGTAATTACTATACTGTAAACATAGATATATGAAGACCTACTCTATAATATTATACAGTGTGTCACAAGTAATCCTCCCGTATCAATCTAAAGTTTTACTGGAACTCCCTCCCCCCCTCTGTTGGGAATAAAATGCAAAAATTACACCTAGAAACTTCTGTAAAATGCATAGTTTATAGACTTATAGACTCTATAGTTTGTGGTTTATAGACATATACACTCTATACTTCATAACAAAACTTTACAAAAAAGGCATTTCTGTCCTTAAATTGTTTTTTTTTTTTTTTAAATTAAACTCCAACGTTTCTCGTCAAGAACTGGGGCTTTTTCAGGGAGACAAAAATTCAAAATTGTAAAATATCTAATTAATTACTTATAGTTTTCTTTTTGTGATAAAAATCAAATTTTATCAAAGTTATCAGTTTATGAAAAAAAAAAAAAATCAAATTCAATTAACTTCCTAAAAGACCCTCAAAACTTGAGCAAAATTTACTCTTATTTGATTGAGGGACAACATTTATAATTAACGTCACCAGCGAACTAGGAAAACAAACGTAAACACATTATTACCTACATTTTAAAAAACAATAACTTTACATTTCATTTTCATAAACTGATAACTCTAAATTCGATTTTTTATTACAAAAAGAAAATTATAAGTAATTAATTAGATATTTTACAATTTTGAATTTTCGTCTCCCAGAAGAAGTCCCAGTTCCTGGGGCAAAACGCTGCAGTTTGATAAAAGAAAAAAAAAAAAAAACCAATTTGAGGACTTTAAATCCTTTTTTGTAAAGTCTTGTTATAATTTGAACTTTCCAAACCTTGAAACGGTATCTATACTTCATATATTTACTAGCTGACCCAGTTCCGCCAAACATATTACTCGTACAGTCATGCTTACAATTAAGAATAATTTATTCATTAAAATGTATTATTTAATTGAAGCGAAGAAAACATTGAATATAAATAATAAAGTAGTATGTATAAAGGGTGAATACGGGTATTTGAATTAGTTTCTGTTGATGCATTGCCCAACCTTTCGGAGACGATGAGATAGGACAGATTTTAGCTGAGTCAGCACATCCACACCCGTCATTACATCCGTCTCGTAATGTCGTAGAGAGGCTCCCAATCAAATTTCGAATTCTTAGGATTAATAGGAGAGAATTCTGCTGAGTCAGCTGATCAGGTTGGGACCCGTCATTGCATTCGACTCTTAATTTTCTAGAAAGGCTCCCTGTCAAATTTCACATTCATACGGTGAAAAGGAGAGCATTTAGCCAAGTCAGCTGATAAGGAAAGAGTCCATCATTTTATTCGTTTCTCGATGTCTCAGAGAGCCTCCCTATAAAATTTCAAATTCCCAGAGTGGATAGGAAAGAATTTAGCTGAGTCCGCTGATCTGGTTGGGACCCGTCATTGCATTCGTCTCATAATGTGCTGGAGGGGCTCCCTGTCAAATTTAACATTCCTAGGGTGGAAAGGAGAGAATTTAGCTCACTCAGCTGACCAGGAAAGAGTCCATCATTTTATTCATCTCTTGATGTTCCAGAGGGTCACCCTATCAAATTTCAACTCCTTAGGGTGAACAGGAGAGAATATTTAACTCTCTTTTTTAAAATTATTATTATTTTATTTATTTATTTTTTTTTTTTTTAAGGCAATTGGTACTGGTAAAAGCGTCCCGGTCTCTTCAACCTCAATATAACCTGACTAATATAAAAATATAAACATCGGACTAGATGTGCATTATAACTACATTTATTTATTATTATAGGCATACAAAATTACTATAACAATATTATGAGAACAGTAATCCAATCAAAATTTTCACTCGTACCTCACGTTTTAGACAGCCCTGAACAATTTTTTTGTTTCGTCTCCGCCTTTCTGTCTCTCTATGTGTCAAATAATATTGTAGGCTACTAAAAACAACCAGATAAAACAGTTGGAATTTTCATGAATTGTGCGGGTTGGGGTCTGAACGGCCAAGAAGGGCCTTTGTGAATTTTTGTTTCCTCACAACCGAAGGTAGGGAAGTTTTGTCCTCGTGATCGAAGTCAAAATAATGTTTGTCCTCCAAAATCAGAATTTCCACTTCCTTTTTTCGTTTCAGAGCTTGCTGATCAATTTTGGTTCCGTGTCTATCTGTCTGTCCGTCTGTGGTAAATCCTTGTCACGCCCAAAACCATGCCAAGTTTCAGTCCGATTGTGAAGAAATTGTCAGGGATTGTGCGGGTTAGCTCCTAGATGGTCCCCTATAAATTTCAATACCGTCAAACCAACAGTAGCCTGTGCGCATGCGCAAACGTGAATTTCTCATAACGTCGATTTCTCATCATCTGCTGGCCCGATTTCGTTCAAACTCGCAAGGTAATTGGGTGTATGTTCTGGAAATGAGCCCATATTAATTACATCGCAATTGGTAGAGTGATAACCATTGCGCATGCGCGAAAGTAATATAGATTTGCACAGGTCTAATGGAACGATTTTTATGACATTTTCAGGGGGATAGCTTGTAGACGATCCCCTATAACTTTCATCGCCGTCGCGTTAAATAGCAGTCTATGCTCTTGCGCAAACGTTCAATTTTTTTGTAACGTCGATTTCTTATTATCTATTGTTCCGATTTCGTTCAAATTCGGGGAGTAGATGAATATATATTACAGGAAAATTCCCTATGAATTATATCGTGATTGGTGGAGTAATAGTACCTATAGCGCAAGCGCAAAACTAAAATTGATCGACACAGACAAAATTCCGCGACTAATTGACGAATTTTCATGAATTTCTAAGGATTGTGCGGTTTAGCTCCTATACGTTCCCCTATAAATTTCATAACCGTTGGGTCAATAGCAGTCTGCGCGCATCCGCAAACATTATTTTCTTATAACGTCGATTCATTCGTCATTTCGACTCGTACTTTGTTCTTCAACTAATTCCATAAGTCCATGTTAAAATATGTGAGGAGGCTTTACTGCCCACCCAACTTGGCATACGTTTTTCACCAGTGCCCATGCGAAATTACACATCCCTCGAACGCTGTGCCTCTACTTTCAACACAATTACATCTGAATCAGCTCTTCACATTTCTCCAAGTTATACCTATTTCCGCATAACTTTTGCACAGTAGTATATTCTAAATTTTCTCAATTACATCTGAATGATCAGTTCATTTATGGATACGGGAAAGCTATGTGCCAGCCCTACTTGGTAGACGAAACAATGTGTTGTCATTAAATTAGAGCGAATTAAGCATCTAGATCACCAAACCATGTGGTTTTAAAAAGTACGGTTTTAGCAGCTTGTGTTGAAGAGCATAAGCTGCCAGTAGATGTAATTTTATAGGTTATTACAGTCTATTCTAATCAAACGAGAAAAAAAAAAATTAAAAATCAATTATTATTAAAGATAAATAAATAAGGCTTTAAATTAGGGATAAAAGCCAGAAGCCGGAGTCAACTAACCTCCCGCCACACTGAGTACTGCAGGAGGTGAGAGAAGCCAAGAAGGTCAGGACAACGGAGGCGTGCGATCAATAGATGATGTTTGGCCGAGTTATATCGTTAATGACGTATTTCTCCCAAGCACGAAAAGGGTTATTTCTGCACTGGAAGACGTGATTCACACGATATTGATTGTGAAGGAAGAAATATAAATTCACACTTGTGGTAAGTATTGGGTGCGTGCTACAGGCATCGATTGAGCTACAGTTTAGAAATCCACTGGTCAAGGTGCATTCGTGAACTGGTGAATTTACACACTTCAAAGAGATATTAAAGCAAAATCACGAACGTTTTTCAGGGGTAAAATGACTGAGTGCAAGATCAACAATAATTCAATGGTAGAATAACAGAACTTTCCATTGACTCTTCTATGAGTATAACAAACACTATGACGATTCGGGCAAATTCGGCCATAACAAACATTGTCTGGCTACTGTTGTTGATCTAATACTGCTCGAAATAATGCTGTTTGAATCAATAAACTACATAACGATGTATAAAATTAATAATTCACCTTATATCTGAGGGAATACATAACGCCATTCCAGTTTAATGACTAACACGGAGGATTCCAGGGAGGCTGTGCATGAAATATGATGCGGTGCCACAAGGAAGGTGCTTAAAATGTCTGGGAAGGCTCCAACCATATAAGATGAATGACATGAACGCCTAACATGGAAAGTCAAATTACATACTGCGCAGGTTAATTTAAACTTTTCTATGTTAATTTGGATGTGGATCAAAATTCAAGATGCAACCCTGCCAATGCCACATGAAAATAATTTGCTCTCATGGTTAACTTTACTTATTTAAAGTGGGGATAATCACCTACTTAAAAATTAAATTCATCAGTTTTAAACGAGAATAGTTTTAAATTTAGTTTATAAATAACCTAATAGTTTTTAGGTAGGCGGCAAGAGTAACTATCTTTCTACACGTTACGTAACTATGCGTAGGTTTCTTGCCAGCAGATTAGATGGGACTCAGTACATGGAAAATTAATATTTGGACGGCCAATGTTTGATCAACTCGAACTCCCGTTCATTGATTCTTTCCATTTTTGATTAGATTTTCCCCAGATCTTGTTTATTGTTTTAAGACATTCTCAACAATATTTATTCACTACCCGGTACTTTACAGGATAATTTGTTCTTTAATATTGAGCAACTGCATAATAATGTTGACTTGTTGACTACATGCCTAAAGTAATGTTTGAATATAATATAATTCTTTTCGGCTGGCATTTGTCAACGTGCGGGTGTGTTCCGTCCCAACGAACTACTTAGTATAGTTCGTTGTTCCCTACAAGCCACTCGGAGCTATGAACTTTAGAAATCCGGAAACAACAGAAACTTGTCGTCGGCGACGTCGATCATCGTCAAATCAACCAAAATTCGAGTTTGGTATAGTTTTTGCCACACAGAATCGATTGGAACTACTATAAAAGTTTTAAAAGTTGTTCTTGACGACAATACGACGTCACCGTTACTGACGTCAGTCATTGCCAAAGCACCAAAATTCGAATTTGATATTGTTTTTAATTTCAATAGTTTTCGCCAGACAGAATCGACTGAACCACTAAAAAAGATTTAAAATTTGTCCTTGACGACAATACGATGTCGTCGTTACTGACGTCAGCCATTGTCAAAAAAAATCGAGTTTGATATTGTTTTCAATTTTAATAGTTTTCCCCACACAGAATCGACTGAAACCAATATAAAAGCTTTAAAAGTTGCCCTTGACGACTATACGACGTCGTCGTTACTGACGTCAGTCATTGTCAAATCACCAAAAATCAAGTTTGATATTGTTTTCAATTTTATTAGTTTTCCCAACACAGAATCGACTGAAATCAATATGAAGGCTTTAAAAGTTGTCCTTGACGACAATACGACGTCGTCGTTACTGACGTCAGACATTGTCCAATCACCAAAAATCGAGTTTGATATTGTTTTCAATTTCAATAGTTTTTTCCACACAGAATCGACTGAAACCAATACAAAAGCCTTTAAAAGTTATTCTTGACGACAATACAACGTCGTCGTCACGGATGTCAGTCATTGCCAAATTACCAAAAACCGAATTTGATATAATTTTCAATTTCAATAGTTTTCGCCACACAGAATCGACTGAAACCACTATGAAAGCTTTGGAAGTTGTGCGTGACGATGATCGTCCAAAATTCGTGAGGAACCAGATCAGTCGAGACCAACTGCTATTTTTCAAAAATATGTAATTATTGACGAACGAAATGAGTATCTACCTTGACTACGATTGCATTTATCAACGTGTATGCGTGCGTATGTGTTCCGCGCTATATCCCGCAACTTAGGAGCTGCATCAACTAGAAATTCGGTAGGAATATTCTCTAGAAACCCGGAATTATCAGTATAGTTTTTGGTAACATCCGATGACAGGAACTTGTCATAGTTTTCAACAGTTTTCCCCACACAGAATCGACTAGAACCACATTAAAAGCTTTTAAAATTGTCCTTGAAGGCAATAAGACGTCGTCGTCATTGACGTCAATTCAACAAAAATCGAGTTTAGTATCGTTTTCAATAGTTTTCGTAACATACAATCGACTGAAATCCTTTCAACAGATTAAAATGTAATTGACGTAATACAGTGACGATATCACCAAAGACGGTACATCTCAAAAATTTTAAAACAGACATTTTTGAAGCTATTGACTTGAAACTACATATGTGGACTCCTTATACACACAGAATTCGCTGTATAGTTTTTGGTGGCACCACTGCATTGTTCAAACTTCTTGTGGAACCTGGTCAGTGAACCAACTAGTTAGACTAGATACAAATCCAAATGATACTCAAAAGCTGATCATTTCTTTTTATGGAAGACACTATGATCAGTTCATAGTGTTTATTATTTGCAGTTAAAGATCTTAACGTGCTTCCCAAAAAGATGCAGTATGATGGGTCAAAAATATGCGAAATTTTCTGAAAGCGTGAGAAAAAGAAGCGTGTGACGTCATTTGACTAAACTTTTTCGACCCGTTGAATGATTTGAAGACATAACTGGATGTTAAGGCACCATTTACTCATCTATTAGCAGGTATAACAACACTGCGAGATGGATTGAGCCGCTCTGATTCAGAAACTTGGATTTGAGATGTTTTCACAGCGGGAGGACCATCCGACCCTCAAAATGACCAATGACCAGGGTATAAATACGCGTCAAAAAAGCGGCTGAGTGGAAGGGAAACTATTTAAATGTTTTGCCGATTCGAGTAAAGGAGGTAAATTCGTACATTCGCTTCAAAAATCAACCGAATTTGGACAGTTGCCATAGAATCTATCTTGGCTTTTGCCGTTAGGTTCTTCGTAAGATTATTTATTCGATGCATAACATGGAATAGTTTGACACTATTTTCTAAGAAGGGTTTGCTCCCATTTAAACCCATTTTTGTGTCTATCTACCTCTTTGATATTCTATTTTGGCAGATGAAATATCTTAACTTAATGACAGGAATCTCAAACGCAAGGGAGATGAATTCGGTTGTGTAAATGTTTTTTCACTGTTTTGAGCAAGATCTAGTGGGCCAGTAAACGGTTTATAATATGACATATAAATTTGCTATTTAATGATTAGGTGGTAATCGAATTATACATATCGTCAATTCCTCAAAGAAACTGTATCCCTTGTACATGGTAATAATTGCTATTGTATGATTACAATACTCATATAGAACAGCCAACATGCTGAATAGAAAAAGATAAACTGCACAGAGATACAGATCTGATATCGATATTTATACATCGACCCTTCCTAGACAGAGTACCGTAAGCAACCTTTTCCTAAGTTTTCAGGAGACACAAAAAATTTAATAAGATGCCCAATTGTTGAAATACTGTTTTAATTTTTTTTTTTTTCGGGATTCCATTACGCAATTCCGTATGTGTGTGTCCGCGAAAATATTGGGACAAAATCATATATACAGTAAAGTAGGTGATGGTTAAGATAATACGAACTGTATAATGCTTAAGATTTTTTGGTTGGTGCTTACGATAAGTGAGTTAGATTTCAGTTACCGAAAATAGTAGCTATGATGGTGGACGACACGATATCTTTCCAAACAATGTATTGGCGGTTAAGACATTTGTAGTCGTTTACGCTTTTTTCTAGCTCCGTAGTGGTTACGAAAGTAACCAATCCCATTTTTCGGCCGTTATAACGTTCTGACGCTCACGATTTTTTCACCAACGGATACGCCTTGACGCGACGAATCCAACGGTATGCCTAACTCAGAAACGCTAAAATTGTCGCTTATGATACGCTGCTTTGGAAAGAACGACATAATATACCTACTATAGTTATGCTTGTTAAGAGACTTCAACGTTTGCACATGTGAATAAGCTACTTTTGGTCGAATTTGGTCGAAAGCAACGTTTTGGCTACTTTTAGAACGATGAATGCGTAGAGGACCGTTTTGATTCTTAACCTAACCCAAATACCACCCACGGTCACGGAAATTTGACTGTGATTTAACATACATAATTGTGTAACTTACATGTAACCGACACAAAACCAAAACTGTTCAGGATGGAACTTGGGATTTTGTGGAAATTAAATTTAACAAATAATAATTATTAACGTAATTTTTTTCCCATCTTCCGGACGTAATAACATTGTTTCCGCTACCTGTTTGCTAGACTCGGAAGCAACAGAGAGATACATATGTAGTTCGCCATTGCTCATTATCATTACAGGCATAGGAGAGTTTCAAAAGTAAGTTTTCAAACCTTTAGGTGCCTACATATATAAATATAGATGTTGGAAGGAAGACTGTCAAAGATAAGAGAATACTCGACAGACGTGGGGACTGGACACTCAGGAGTTTTCTTGTGACAGCAAGACAGCGGATAACGTACAGCCTACAAAAATTAAGCTCCAGCGATAGGCTCAAAGCTGGACGAGAGCGGATGAGGCTTTTCGTTTTTTCCGGCTGGGTCATCTGAATTGGAGCGTTCAATTTCTCTCGGATGTAAAGTTTGTTTTATTGGGCCAGTTATCGTTGCTTTATCAGAGGAAGCTGATGCTCAACTTTTCTCACGCACGGATCTTCTAGTAACGATGACCGGGACAAATTAGTCTTATCTTGACCGATTTACGAGGGAGAACCCAGATGTAATTTTTCCGTATTGGGTCATTCCTTTGTAATCGGAGTCGTATGATCGCAATGAGCAATTTCACCTAATTAATTTTATTCCATCAGCTGAAAGATTTCGAGGAGAGTTTTCTTGAAAGGTGCAATATGAAAGGAATCAGATGATTAGAAGTGGCCTAGCGGAACAAAGAAAGCTTAACGACGGCATACAGGAACGATCCCACCCCCGTATCCTTCAAGAGGGGACCGCCAGCGACCTCCACCTGTAACGTCAATTAATATTTTCTTTCTATCAGTTTTTGTATAAAAAATGTGAAGCACCGAGCTGAAAATTTGTAGTCAGGGGTTTTCAAGGACCCAGAATCCGATTCTTAGATTAAAATTGAGAAATTCTAACACATGAAAGTTGCCCATTCTTTGAAACTGTACGAGTACCTTAAACAGTCAGATGTACTAAGACTGATTTTTTTCTCTTCAATCAGACTGACTATTGAAATCCTAGCTGAGTGTGAACAACCATCATTTCCTCATTACGTTATCACGATATCACCGGGTACGAAATCTAGTAGGTTTTAAGACTTGCAGTCAAATAATGTAACAAACGATTGTTTCTAGAAACATTTCATTGTTCAATGGAGCTCCGCATAAATAGTTCGAGGTAGAGCGCAGCATGTCAACAAGGACCTCACCGATTCGCTCTTCTTTTGTTGCCTATAAGGGCAGTCGTGACGGACACAAGTTGTTTTTGTTATTTTCCCGGATTTTAGTTTGTTTGTGCGTGTGTTTCTTATTTTAATAATCTATTTATTAATAATATAATTCTCATTTTCTACCAGTATTAATGAGATTGATGACGCGGTAAATGAATAGTACAGCGAGAAGGGGTGACGCAAGATATCAATCAACAAGGGGAAAGTCATGTCAACCACAATGTTCCTCAGGTCCTTCGCCCCCTAGCGCTCCTAGCGGCGGACCTTGTTAGTTCGGAGCTCCATTACTTCTCAATTAAGTAAATATACACCCGTTTTCATACATCCAAACTTCGCATCCTAAATTCCACCGGAAATCAATTAAATCCAAATTATTCATTCTCTTAGTGCTGTTCATTTTCATTCACTATAAAATGTCGAAGAGTAACGGCGGGATCAAGAGCCTAATTCAGGACGCGAAGTTGCTGATGTTTCAAGTATTACATAAAACTGTATTGGTTCCCAACCAAGTTAAAAGCTACGAACTTGGGTGGATGGTTAAAAGAGCTGTTATCTTGCATAATCAATTAATTGTTAGACAATACATTTCTATCATGCAAAGAATGGTTCAATACGAGGAGACGTCCATGGAAGTTGAAGAAAAACAATTCAAGTTATAGACCGAACTTATTTACTTAATGTTCTTCAATTCCCCCATCAATTTTCTGCAACAGTAAGTAATCAAGTTTTCATAGAACCATTTTCTAATGAAAAACTGAAATTTCAGTTGCAACTAAAACAAGAATCTCACAGCCATTCAAAGTTGAGAGATACAAAACGAATACACTGTATGATTAATAGATAGTAATTGTTGTAATTGTTAGTAGCAGCGAATCTGCTAATTTAGTGAGTAGCAATCCCAATCCATGCAGGGATGGTAGAAAAGTAAAATTAAAAGAAATGTTGGTCAGAATCCATGAATACAAATTTAAAGTCGAATGTAACCCATTGTGAGTTGCAATAGAAGACATTAATTAATACCCATCCAGTAGATGAACAATCAGAAGTGTAGCTGGCCCTATGTATAAATTGTTAGGGCTGCTATAAGAGTACACCACTGTTTAAAAGGAACGAGGATGGTAAGGTTGCTGTATTATACCTTTTATTTCAGCACCAACTTTTTCTGCATTCATTGGATGACATACAGCAATCGTCCTCCACAAATCGAGTTCATAAATCACCACCTATTTGACCAATCTTCTTCAGCTGTGCGACCCCCCTTCTCTCCACCATTGTTGTTTAAATAAACTGTTATATTCAATAATACAATGAACAGCCCACTCCCTTCTATAAATACAGGAACCATCCATTAAAGGAATCAAGTTAGTTTAGAGATTCAACATATGGTCATAATAATAAAACTTTTCTTGTTTACTTAAATTACAAGTCGTTCATTCTATAATATTCCATAATCCAATTAATTCATTATATTCCCATACCATTAGTTATTTATCCACTTGAATCCGTGCAAGGTTAAAGTTATACAATGTCCACGTTGCGACATGCTTGGAAGATTATAAAACTCCGAAAGATGCAAAAGTCCCTCGACCCTAACCTCATATAACCTTCCGTCGAAATTTGTTGGTTTCAACTACATCGTAGATTCATGTTAGGCACCATCCCCCTATTCATGCTGATTTCATCGGAAAGTACCTGTGATGAAGGTCCCTCTCGTCAATCCAGGAGGTTTCAAAGGAGGGGGTTATGAAACTCTCCAGATCACACTCGGAGCGCTCGACTCGTTTGAGGGTTGGAGGTAAAGGCAACAGTGGCGGCGCCAACGCGCCCGGCGTCGGTGAAACACTCACTCTCTTCATGACGGAATTTAAGTCTGGAAAATAGTTGGTTGTTTCTTCATCCAAACCAGTGGCTTTTAATATAAATAAAAATACATGTATACTAGTCATAATTACCATATCAGTTCAATTCATGCAAAATAAAGTCTAGAAGATAGGTAAAAGTATGTAGGTAAATAATGAATCTTCACACAGTTTATATGGTACATGCTTCAACTTCGAGCTAACTCCCAAAAACGTCAGTAAATGCGTTACAATAGTACCGCTGCAGTTTCTAACGCTAGTTGAAATGTAACTTCCTTCACCAATCGCCGGAAAGCTCTCGATTCATAGTATAACACTAAGGAGCAAAACCGTCTTAGTCTCTCTACTAGCATATTCATAACCACATTTTACATTTTTAGAAATGTATAATCAATATTGTTGTAATCTCATTCCTATTCTTCCGGAATTCAAATTCTCTTTGACTGGGAGGTAAAAATGGCAAAGTAAAGAGCCAACACGGTGAACACGTTAGGTACATACATATTATTGATAGTGATTTCAGGCGTTAGGCTTCAACTATATACCAATGCGGATACCGAAGGGGTACAGATAGGCCTTGCGAGGCGCAGAGGTAAAGTTCCTACTTATAAGAAGTCATTTGGAGATTAATCAACCAGTAATTGAAAGCGATGAACGAATATACACAATAGTTACGATGTCTTGAAATATAAAAGCGCCTGAGGTATGAAGCCAATTCGCATTATAGGGTGTTTGTTTCGGTATTTATGCAGATGAGCTTCATTTGTATCCTATCGGGAATCCGAGCTTTCCAGCAGACATTGTGATTTCTTTAGTTTAATAGATGAGTTTCGCGTTCGTCAGAAGCTGTCGTTGGAATGTTGTTGTTCCCTAACTAGTCGCTCAAGTCTGCAGTATTTGAGATTGTGGTGTATTTGCCACGACAGCAGCACATATTAGCTGTTGGTATCTCGCAATTTTTAACGTTACCAATACAACTCATGCTGTTGAAGATGTATATGGCGGCAAGAGATTTAATCAACGTAAAACGTACAGGTGCATTCAGTTACACCTCTGTAAATGTAAAGGCGCATTCTTGTAAGTGTATCCCAAGTCCTCGGATACGGTTGAGGAGCTACTGGAAACACCAGATCACTTCAGGTGCGAGAAGAGGGTTTGAATTACATACACAGTTAAGCTAGATAATAATGTTACAATGGGTTCAACTCTGTTGGGCTCTGTTCCCACTCACTAGGCGAAAAAACCAGGTGCATTCAATTATAGATCACCTCAGATCAATTAGTAGATCACCTCATCATCGCCACACTGTTGACTGTTAAGCTTGCAAGCTAATTTAAATTACCTACCCTAGGTCGAAAGTATCACAGGACTGAGAATGGAGTATCTAACAAAAAGGCCAATTTATGTAAGAGCTACGAGTATCTTCATAGAGAACATCTTGTCAATATACAAAACGGTGAGTCATTATTGTTCTAATCTAGATTCATACTAAACAGCTGTGTATTTGTAGGTATGTAAATTTATTCGATTCGTGTCAAAGAAAGTTAGAAGCGGCTTTGTTGTCACATGGTTTCATGAGTCATTTATGAAAACGGATGTTAAAGAATAACATCCAATTCCACGAAGTAAAGAGTTACCATGTTAGATCGATTTCGATGGTTAGAACATCATCAGTAACAAACTGAAGTAACTGAACTGTTTGTTACGCATGATAACCTAGCCGTAGAAATCGAACTAAAATTGTAACTCCTTATTTTTGTGGAATTAGACAACGTTCTTCTTCAACTTCCATTTCTATTGAAATGGGTTTCCAGGGTGAAGTTCGGTAAGAGTCCCCACTTTCAAACCAATGTGAATCTATCATTAACTTATCAAAAAATGAATTTGATGACAGTTTCGAAAACCTCCTAATCTCCTCTTTCCCATGGATTCATGATAAATAAACTTTCTCCTTCCCGTACGGGATGAATAGGGAATTGAAAAAAGTGGGGACACATACATTTGACTAGTCCAAAACTTACGTATGTGTCCCCACGCAATTTGTGAGTCAATAAGTTGAGCAATGAACCCTAAAACCCTTTTGTTGTTGATCTCTGACTAAACAAAGTTGATGTTCGTATTGTGTGGGGTGGTACGTAGACTCTTGAATGAACGTGCATCTTGTATCTACCAACAGACTAAAGACCCCCGACGCAGAGTCTGGCTCACCTGCACTGGTCACTAGCGGCAACTAAACCTGGGCACTTTCCAAATCTTAGGTAGGCAGGGTCTGCTCCAGAATTTTTACTAAGGGATTGACCACTTGATGTTATGCATTTTTGAGATGCGAGCATCAAGACCACCAGACTATACACATCATTCTAACCTACAAGTCCAACTAATCTGAATTTTTACTAGCGGATTGACTACTTGATGTTATGTATTTTTGAGATGCGAGCATCCATACCACCAAACTATACACATCATTCTAACCTAGAAGTCCAACATATCTGAATTTTTACTAAGGGATTGACCACTTGATGATATTAATTTTGAGATGCGAGCATCAAGACCACCAAACTATATACATCATTCTAACCTACAAGTCCAACTAATCTGAATTTTTACTAAGGGATTGACTACTTGGTGTTATGTATTATTGAGATGCGAGCATCCATACCACCAAACTATATACATCATTCTGACCTATTTGTCCAACTAACCTGAATTTTTACTAAGGGATTGACTATTTGATGTTAAGTATTTTTGAGATGCGAGTTTGTGAGCATCCAAACCGCCAAATTATACACATCATTCCGACTTATATGTTCAACGAATCTGAATTTTCACTAAGGGATTGACTACTTGATGTTATGTATTTTTGAGATGCGAGTTTGTGAGCATCCAGAACGCGAAGCTATACACATCATTCTCTATTTGTGAGCATCCGAACTATACACGTCATTCTGACCTATATGTCCAACAAATCTGAATTTTTACTAAGGGATTGACTACTTGATGTTACGTATTTTCGAGATGCGAGCTTGAGAGCATCCAGACCACTAAACTATAGGTATACATACACGCGAGATGCATTTGAATATAGCGTGGGGACACATACGGAACTTTTTGACTAAGCCAACAGTTCCATATGTGCCCCCACTTTTTTCAATCAGATATTTCTGATGTAAGCAGAGGAGAAAGTTAATCTATTATGAAATATGGGAAATACGAGATTCGAAGGTTTCCGAAGCAGTCGTCAAACTCATTTCTTGATAGGATAATCACAGATTTACATTGGTTTGAAAGTGTGGACTCATAGGGAACTACTCCCCGTTTCCATAACTACTTTCATGTTAAATCACTCATTAATTTGAGATAATATACCTGCAAATAGTTTTTTCGCGCAGACACTGTAGTATTTGAATATAGTCATTTACAGTTGTATAGTAATTAATATAAATGTAAATAATGAATATTGAAGAATGGTTATTGCATCATTTGTGAGCAAATGCCCAATTCTGTGATATTTGCATTAATAAAAAATTAAGCTAACTCGTTATCATAAAGAATTCGAAGGATTTCACGTTTGCGCATGGGCAGACTATTGAAATTTGATTGCGATGATCATGAGACGATTTGCATGCTGGCCAACCCTCGTTTACAAGCGAAATCAGACTTCTAGGTCTTGATGTTGACATAATACACAAGGACCTTTAGGACTACTAAAGATTCCATAAAATTCGAGGTATTCAACGGATTTAGAGTATTCAGAGTTGAAACTACGTCACAACACAAAAGGTCGGAAACATAACAAAACTTCCAAATTTAGATAATTATTTAAAAAAGTAAGTAGATACCGTCTACAATACCTTACGCTCGCATTCATTATATACCTAAGTGTTCGATTTCTACACAACACATTTCAGGGAATATGTTATGTGAATTAAAAAAGACAACAGATCCCTTTTCTTTTTAGGATTTCTGTAAACAGGATTCTTGGGAAATATAATTCAATGTGCTACTTTATTAAACAACCAAGAACGACGGGACAACAAAAATAGCGGATGGCGAGATTTTTTGAAATTGCCTGCTTGTACTACGGAATCAACGAAACTTGAAAAGTAAACCTACAGCAAAGTAGATTGAAAAAGTAGGAATTTTCTCAACCAATTACAAAGAATTCGTCAATTTACCTAATATACCATCAAATTCAGATACATATATCTAAATAATCCATTATTAGTACAACGTACCCAACTAATGTAAATAATTAATGAACTTGGTAAATTTCAGATCGAATAGCTGTAATACCTGAAAGGATTGATTGCATCATTGTGGATATAAAGTTCCTCAGTGGGTTTTTAGCACCAACTGTGAGAGTTATAACATTCAAGAGCTGGAAGAAAATGCAGAAGATCAATACAACGAATTGAGTTCGTGTTACCATTTAGCAATGAATTGAACAGCAACAATGAATGGGGTTCTTGAGCAGGTCAATGTGTTTACAAAGTACCTACCTACTAAAGAAGAAATTGATTGAATTGATTAAACATCGTAAAGCTAATAAATGTATTTCAAACTTCGTATTTAATTAAAAAAACAACGCGTAACAACAGTTAAAAAGGGTTGAAGGTTCAATACACGTCATTATAGGTAGTTTTAAAACGTGCCTACGACTAGGTTTATTAATAAGATGAAACTAGAATAATTGCAGACGAAAAAGTTATTGTAGTAATAAATATAAGACGGAGAGAATTTCGATGGACCACGAAAATGTTGTAGGTAAATGAGAGCAACGACCGTGAATAATCCTAGACGTAAATCCTTTTTATTCTGACGTTATCTGAACACCTGTCCTTGAAATCAACCTGCCTTGCGTATGACGGGAGGGCGAGAAATCCGTTCTAATTTTGTAATGGGTTTTATTATAAAGCTATTTGAGGTATACCATTCACCATTTGTAAATTTTCAAGCTAAAACCTGCCAAAGATCCGTTTTTTATTCATTAATCATTTAATTTTGACATTAAAAATACCATAATCCTTAATCAAATACCGAAATTAAATGTATTACGATACAACCAATTCAGTAAAGTACATCCTAGAGGTAATTCTAACAGAAAATCTTTGAGATACGGCTCAAAATGTACTCTCATTATTTGAATTTATATAAGTCGGTGAACTTTTATAATCATCGAGAAGTACCTTAAATCCACTCCGCAACCACTATAACTTCAACTGATTACATAAGAGATTATTCAGGATCAAAAAATTTATAAAATGTTGTATGTATTTACTCTCAAATTATTTAATTTCGTATTTTCTTATAGAAAAGTCAAGCCTATTGTACTGATATAAGAGTTTTCAGATCAGTTGGCGTTAATGGGTCAGAAAAACGTAAGTGAGAGATTATATTCATACTTGGTGAATTCACTCGCTCAGAAAACGTTTACAGGCCATTTTAAGTAGAAGTCTTCTGGAATAGGACAGTGAGGGTGTCACATTCTGAGGATGAAATCCTAAATTTACAAGAACCTATCAAGTTACAAGAGGAAGCATCCTTTCTCAGGAATAGGAATTGCAGACGGTTAGAAACACCTATTTTAATATTTCTGATTCATGATATCATTATATGGAAAGGGTTAACCGCGCCAACTTTTGGAGGACAAACTATTTTTCGACTTCTTGCAGGAATACAAAGCTTTCCTTTCTTCGGTACTTCGCACCCCTCGACCCCCGCAAACCCCTAACGTCAGAAATTTCAGTTTTAGCAAGTTATTATACACGCCGTTCAACCTGTCATGATCAAATTTCGGGAATAAATCTATAGATCTAGAATTAATATTTGGGTGTTGGTATGAAGAGTTTTTTTCTCTAAATCCCGAAAAAAGTTGTATTCAAATTTTAGGGAAATTTTAAATTTAGCCTTCATCTCAACTTGTAAAAATGATTCATGATTAAGACTTCCACAAAACGCAACAGCCCAGGTGCAACGGACCCTTAAGGAAGCCGTGGGAGTCAATAATTAATGTTATTTTTCGCTCTTAAAAAATGGGTATAGCGCGCACGATGAAATGACGCTACAGAATATTGTATCCGCTGGAAACATTCGATTTCCGACAAAAAGCCGCTGAAAGTTCACAAATCCAGCTTTCAGCAAGATAATTTATATGTACGCATGAACGAATATCTAACGATAATACGGGATTTTACGTAAGTCAAATTAAAATAGTTAGAGCTAGATGTCTGGACCTTTTTTTAGCTTATGCATATTATGAGGAGTGTACCTGTTGTAAGAAGAGGTCGAATGCAAATCAAATTTGCAATTGATTCAATGAGATTAAGAGCTTACTTCGGTATCCAGACAAGGCACATAAAACACTAACCGCAGGATGATCCGCGAAGGAGGGAGGGATATCATCAGTTTTTATCGGTGGCGTAAGGCCAAAAAGCTATCAACCTCTAAATAATATTGAAACCAACAAGTGATGTAACTGGAAAACAAAAACAACATTGTTATGTTCACCGGCTAAATTCTCGATTCGTAGCCATTAATACTGTTGACTTGTTGTTTTAATGATGAAATATTCTGAGAAGGGATTTCTAGAAAGTTGAAATGAGGATTTATATGGAGGTTTGTGTCTCCATAACAAGATGAATAACAACGGCTTTATATATCTATGGGCTTTTGAAGCTTGGCAGCTTGAAGCCAGTATGCATCTGTTATGCATTTAAATATAAATTTACATTCATAAGTAAATTACACATCGTGCAGTAGCAAAATTCAAAGGAAATAAGATGGTAAATTACTGGTACCAAATAATCTTGAAAGTACAACCAGTGTTATGATTGTTTCACAGTGAAGTATTACATATACACCACATAATTACGGTTAATTTCAAACAAATCAGATGAAAAATTATGGATTTGTATGCATGATACAAGGATTCCACGTTTGCACATGCGCAGTGGCTCTTACTGAGCTGAGGATGGTTATATTCGTCAAAATCATATAACATCCAATGTTCAACAATCGGACGATTCAGTAGCAAAAGTTTGCATTTTGAGGATTCAAAGTTTGCGCAAGCGCATATACTCCTATTGATCCGTGAGAATTGATTGCTATAGTTGAAAAAAAAATTGGACAAACGGAACATTTCAATTGTATGGCCAAAATCGGTGGCCAATTATAATTGAAGGTAACTTTTACTCCAACATATTGTTATGTATTTCTGAGTTACCTAACAACCCACAGCCTCTCGTACAATCTACTCGTAGGTGAACTTCAATAAAAAACAGAAGTCAGAAGAACGTTGCCTAATTCCACGAAAATAAAGAGTTACAATGTTAGATCGATTTCGACGGTTAGTTCAAAATTAAGAATTGCCAGGAAATAGAGAACGTCCTTCTTTGACTAGGTTTTTAAATTTTTTTAAATTGAAATGGGTTTCCACAACTTTTTTGCGAATAATTTAGTTCGTAGGTGAACTTTTTAGGAATCCATATTGGATTGCTCATGTACATCAATTGATTCCAAAGTTGGCATCTATCGTTCATATGCTTCGTATCGCATATGCTTCGTATGTATCGTTCATTCTCGGTTTCATCAGACTTGCTAAGAACCATATGCCTTGCATGCTTTATTGGTCTCGTCTCATACAGCATTTTGCTTTGTACAAATTTATATTGCAAGCACTGGAAATCTGAGGTCTACAAAATATTGCCATCTGTGTTGTGAAGAGATCAATTAGAACGATCTATGCATGGAAACTTTTAACAATTTCGGGTTCCTTACGCAGTCATGCATTTTCACACTGTAGTGTTTGCTTTTCACGAAAACACCTAAAATCGATCAAAATGGGATCTGACTTACATTTTATGATCGAGCTACAAGAAGATGCCAGGAACTACGATGCCAAGGCACAATGGAACAGTACAATGTCGACTGATCCCATACAGTTTAGGCATTCGCATGTCTGGTTCCTGGGTGTACGGCTTACCCCAAGACGGACCGATCATGAAAAGAACTCTCATTAATTGTGAATTTTATAATTTTTCGAGTTTTTTAAACTGACTGGGTTATTTTATTGAAACAGCAGTAAATATATTTCTCCATTTCAACTTTGCTGCATATGTTATTGTTTCTTATTGAATTGCCTTATCTAGGTTTTTACGATTGGAAGTCAAGACAGCTAGCCGGGTTCGGTTTGGTGGGAAGACTGTAACTTGACATTTTACTATCTACTGTTAATAATAAGAGAACCTCGTTAGGAGGATGTTGTCTAATTGAAGCTTAGCGGCGAAAACAATTAAGCAAGGAACATGAACTACCCTTAAAGCTCACTCAGTTGATTAAGTGGGTTCTTGTCGTATTACCCACCAATAGAAGAAAGACAATTCGAACTTCAGCAACGTGCGTTATATAGGAAATCCTATATTATAAATAATTAGTAGAAATAAATTCCAGACTTATTAAAATCATAGAAACCTAAAATTGAGTACCTAAATACACAATAGAAGATTTTAAGAATGAGAAAGCAGAAATCAAGGCAGCACGAAAATACGGAGAGGGATTGAGAAGTTTCCAACGAATCTTGAGTGATTGTTGTGCCATGACAACTAAGGAAGCTGCAATTACATAGCAACGGCATGAAATGTTTAAAATAATATAATTAAAATTACTTGAGGTCCGCGACTAAACTGTCCACAACAGAAGCGAGAGAACCAATTTGTCAAGATAACACACGATCGATTGTAGAGGCTTTGCGATAAAGCACGGTTATACATTACATATTAATTTAGATGGTCGTTTGTTTAATTTTATCGTGTTTCACTCCGCGAAATGAAAATCCATTCTTCGAATAGATAACATCCAACATTGCAATACAGTTTCCTTGAACTATGAAGTTCCTTTTGTTGAATGAAGCTCAAATCAATCAAGACTCAACGGATATGAATAGCTCAACAAAAGGTTGAAATTAAAAAGCCCTAGTTATAACCCTTATGAGAATTTTAGGAATTTAGTTTTCAACGATTTGTCATTACATTTCTCCTAGAATTTGAGCACATTTTGTCCTTTTTGGTTTATTGCTTTCAATATTGAAATAAGTACTCGTCCAAGAAAAATGTGACAGGAAAAAAATCAAAAACACGGGTGTGAGTCAAAACTGATGTGAATGTGAAAATAGTACAATCGCCTTATAAACTTCGACGATCGTATCAGCTGGTATAATTCCAATGAGATCCCGACTCCACGAAATCTAGTTTATTATAACTCTTGTGACTTACGGATGGACTAGTGAAGCGTGGGTAGGTGTTTTATTTTATCTTATTAATTTCCAGTTGGTGGGTGCTTACATCTAATAATTACGCTTAATAATGTATGTAATAATAACAATAACTAGGTGTAATAATTATATTTTAGTAATCTGCGTTGAATTGCTAATACAGATTGTTTTGTAAATTAAATCCGAAATGAAAACAATTTGTATAATTTTAGTTATTTTTTGTTTTATATAGCTTTTTTAAATGTTAGCAATTTGAAACTGTGATGATTATTTGGTGTAAAAATGGAATTTAAATCTTGTTTCCTTGGTCAATTACCGTTTGGAATGACACACACACAAGTTTGTCGAGAAATACAAGTGTCAAGAATCGTATGATAGGTCAACTAAATCTTCCCAAAATTAGAAGACCTGGTTTTCTATAAAACGGAGGTGTGCATGTTGCATTTGCATCTTCTAGAAAGTTTTGTTCAAGTAGGTTTTCAACTTTTTTTTTTTTTTTGTTTGTTCAATCATTCAGATTGCTGAGAGACTGCAGCGACAATCTGCCAACTTTCAGTGGCAACTTTTCCAAAACCGAATATAATGTTAACTCAGCTGGTATAGACACTTCGCATCAGCTTAAGGACAAAAATCCGCAGGCCCTTTATGGGAGTGAGGAGGGTCGAGAGAGGTGAAGTCCTAGCCCACTACTAGAAGCCTGTTACTGCAGTGTAAGTGCATCTATCACTGACGGCGATGGCAGTTGACACTGTAGGTGTGAGTTGATCTGTAGAAGTAGTAAAAGATGAACTTACTGATGTTGAGTTGCGTATAGGTTACCTTGTTTTATGTTTGGTACTAAATTACATCAATTAGATTGCTTGACTGGAAACGGATCTTTATATACATATTCCGCACAATCTGCGATTCGAAAGTATTTTTCGACAAATATTATTTCAAATTTAATATGTGGGCCCCACATCCAGGTCAAAACCTCAAAAATCGAAGTTCATCGAAAACAGTAATTAATGAAATAGATAAATAGATAGGTAAAATAAGTGTTATAAAAATAATTTGAGCATCAAATTGAGAGTAAATTGGTAAATGGAGGGTGGTATATGATGATATCCCATTGACAATCTCATGGACATGAGACAAAGGTACCTACATACTTTTGATAGGACGGTATTTGAAATTGTAGGTAGGGGTCATTCCATGTCAATTCAACACACCCAATTTACCTCACCATTTTAGATTTTGCTCAAATTTAGTTTATTAATAGTAGGTGTTGAGACTAAGAAAAATACCAAATTTTAAATTTTAATCTCAAACCGTTTCTTAAATATGGCTATGTAAAACTTACAAAATCTCGCCAAAAAACAATGAACAGATTTTGTACTATTCGCTCCAGGAACTGTCCTAATTGAGCTAGAGAGCTGGGAGAGGTATCATTTGGCAGCTTATTTTAATGCTCTTTCCAGTGATATACAACAGGACATAGGTTCTAATAAAATTTTTTTGTCAAAATACAAATACAAATTTTGATTTAATTTTTTTCAAAAAAGTACATAATTTAAAACTTGGGGATGATGATGGGTTCATTGTTTAAAAAAATATTCCTGACACTAGTTTTCCACTAATAGCCCGGTTTTGACTAAATAATAAACATACGTACTTTTACCAAAGAGGTAAGCTATTTAATTAAATATATAAAGGTATACTATGTTTAAAGGTCAAAAAATATCAGAAATATTATTTCAAAATACTATCTTGTTTAAACAAAACCAATAACCATAGATATATTCTAATAAAAATTAAGTTTATTAGGTTGCTTACTTTAGTTGTATACAATTTAAACTAAGTTAATCGCCTATTAATTAGTAAAACAAAAATCTTGAACATTTCTATAACAATAAATTGGAAAAAGGTATGAAAATAGTCTAAATAGTTATGTAATAATTCTGGTACAAACAGATTAATCAAAATTTACATAATAGTATACATATTTATGATGATGAGTAGGTATACGAGTTTAGTTTAAACAACTATCTAGATTAACACTAACCTGAGGAAAAATTAAGTTTTGAGTTGACAGCAGTTTCCCTAAACATTATCTCAGTTTACGGAATTACATTTTGTAAAAGCCAGTTGGGTTACATTTACTTACCTACTCATCATCATAGATATGTATAATATTATGTAAATTTTGATTAATCTGTTTGTACCAGAAATATTACATAACTATTTAGACTATTTTCATACCTTTTTCCAATTTATTGTTATAGAAATGTTCAAGATTTTTGTTTTACCAATTAATAGGCAATTAACTTTGTTTAAATTGTATAAAATTAAAGTATGTAACCTAATTAACTTAATTTTTATTAGAATATATCTATGGTTACTGGTTTTGTTTAAACAAGATAGTATTTTGAAATAATATTTCTGATATTTTTTGACCTTTAAACATAGTATACCTTTATGTATTTAATTAAATAGCTTACCTCTTTGGTAAAAGTACGTATGTTTATTATTTAGTCAAAACCGGGCTATTAGTGGAAAACTAGTGTCAGGAATATTTTTTTAACAATGAACCCATCATCATCCCCAAGTTTTAAATTATGTACTTTTTTGAAAAAAATTAAATCAAAATTTGTATTTGTATTTTGACAAAAAAATTTTAATAGAACCTATGTCCTGTTGTATATCACTGGAACGAGCATTAAAAAAAGCTACAAAATGATACCTCTCCCAGCTCTCTAACTCAATTAGGACAGTTCCTGGAGCGAATTGTACAAAATCTGTTAATTGTTTTTTGGCGAGATTTTGTAAGTTTTACATAGCCATATTTAAGAAACGGTTTGAGATTAAAATTTAAAATTTGGTATTTTTCTTAGTCTCAACACCTACTATGAATATACTAAATTTGAGCAAAATCTAAAATGGTGTGGTAAAATTTATATTTAAAGTGTGTTGATTTGGCATGGAATGACCCGTAGGTAACTATACTTGTTCGCGCCTCTTAAGTAATCCCACTTTGTAATCACGCAGGTACAAGCAGGTACATAAGAGGAGGGGCATGGTCGGGGGGGATCCGGGTTTGGGCACGCAGGGATGAAAACGCAAGGGGTTTGTGTCCGCGACGCAAGGGGTTTGGGCCCTTCTGATGTGGAAAACATAAGGGGTTTGGGCCCTTCTGATGTGGAAAACGTAAGGGGTTCGGGCCCTTGGGAAAAACGGAATAAAATGGGCGTTGAAGATGTATTGCTCACATGCTTGTCGGAATGACATCATTCGTCGTTACGTTCATCTCCCTTCCGACTGCTCACGCCGGTAAGATAGGCCATGATGTCCTTGTCCTCAGATTATGAAAGTCCACAGTTGTTTCAAATGTTCGAGCAAGGCTCTTGTTTGTCTATGTATTTACTGTCCCCTTTATTGTCTAGGTGTATTTACTGTCCCTGTGAAATCAAATTAGACTTTATTATTGTTGGTTTGTTGCATAGTTGATTTAGATTTTGAGTTAGTAGAGTGATATTATTATTTTTACCTTTTTTCACACTCGCGACTTTTAAGGCACTCTCCACTTGAATTTCCTTCAGCACAGAGACGGCGATATGGATATTTGGGTGCGGAGAGTAGAATCGTTTGCTGTAGTCACTGTGGAATGTCTCTGCCCCGTTCGTTGTTCTCAAGTATGTCATCCATTGGAGCGTTGGCCCACAGTTCGGGCGGGAATAAACTCCCCTCTTCGATATAATTCGTGTGCACGTAATAACTGAAGCTCATCACCTCTACAGGAGCATCATACATCAGAGTTGTGTACGCGTTGTACACGACATCTGCGCGTAGGTAGGGTAGAGAAAAGAAATTATGGAGCCACAGACCCACCTCAGATTGCTTATCTTTGTAGTGCTTTTTTAACACCTTATCCTGCTTTATGCGACGGACTAACGTCCATCTCCGTGCAAGTAAATAGAACCGACTGATTGAATCGGCCTCTGTTCCCCATTTCCTCCTTCTTAGCCGTGGGCCCAAAGCACTCGCCTCGCCACGCTGTTCACGAGCCCGAACCCCTTGTTTTTGAGGCCTTTACACGTGCGCGGGCCCAAACCCCTTACCCCCCCCCCCCCCCCCCCCCATTGGTCGATTGAGATTAAACTCATCCTTGGTGTTTATTCTCTACCATAATCGCTGTCTGCCCGTCTACAAAATAAGTGTGGTTACTGAATACTGGTGTGAGGCTGGAAGTATCACGGCTTCTTCCTTTTTATGTATTTATTGACGTCACAACTAGTTTCGCCCTTCCAAAAGGCCTCATCAGGTGAATAGGGGGACAGATCCATACGAGGTGTATTTTGTCATGGTGTTGCAGAAGTTATAATTTCAGTCTCCAATGGCTTGAACTCATAATCCTTCCCAAAAGAAATAGCACTTCATCTCGTATATAGTATACATCGTATATTTTATACTCTATTCTGTACATTGAGTTAGTATATCGTGTAGTAAGTACCTACATATGAAGGATAGCTACTGGTCATGCTGGTTTACTACCTTATACCCCCCAATTTGACCCTTTCAAGCCATTGGACGAAATTTCAACAACTGAGACAGAAATTATAACTTCTGCAACACCATGACAAAATACACCTCGTATGGATCTGTCCCCCTATTCACCTGATGAGACCTTTTGGAGGGACGAAACTAGTTGTGACGTCAATAAATACATAAAAAGGAAGAAGCCGTGATACTTCCACCCTCACACTAGTATTCAGTACGAAGAAATGGCTAACTACACGGATACCTATATAAGTGTGGTTAGTTTTTCTTTTTATCATTCACGAATGATAGAAACGACGTTTCGCCAAATTTTCCGAGCGACACAACATAATATGCTTTTAATTACGCCATTTTCACCTTCTCTCTCGTTCATCCTAGAGCGCTGAAATCATGGAAATTATCACGGCGGAATGTCAGGTCAACAATAATGCTAATAACTTCTCTCCTGTTCATCAGGAGACTACCAACTCTTGGATACCACAGGAAGTGATTAGGAGTTATTGCGATTCCTGTAAAGTCCTATGTTGTATTCAAATTAATTTTTGTCGAAAATAAAGATTATTGTGTGGATACATCAATCATTAATACTCTCGCTTGCCGCGTTTTTTTAATATTTTTTTTTAAATACAGAATGTGTTTTAGCCATGGCATCTCCGAATCGGACAGCTGGAGCTCAGGGTGGAGCCCGTCATTTCATTCATCCCTTGATGTCCTTGAGAGGCTCCCTATCAAATTTTGTTGTAATCAGACAGACGACATAACTTTAGCACAGTCAGCTGATCAGGATGGCACCCCTCCCTTAGCTCGTCTACTGTTGTGTCAGAGAGGCTCCTTATCGAATTTCGAAGTCCTACGGTGAATATGAGAGATTTGAGTACGATTTCGCCATCATTATGATTGATATTACGGCTCGTGGTCAGCTGATCTCCACCAAAGTCAGCGAGGCACAAGTCCCGACAGGGTAATATAATACAACATATTAAAATTTGGTCCTAATCGAACCAGCGGTTTAGGAGGAGTAGTGAGCCATTCTAACGTACGACGTTGCTAACGTACCCTCAAGGTAACGTGAAGGGTACGTTAGTGGTCTATTTTACGGATGAATTCCGCTTACAACCGAGTCGTTGCCAGAGAAATGGTACTTCGCCATTTTTCATCACACAACATTCGTTGACCATTCGTACGAAAGCTCTCGATTTATCCAACCATATAGCACGTCGGCTCGCAAAGTGTTACATCTCCCAAAGTTAAAACGGTATGCTACGGACCGCTTTCACAAGATTTCAATGGTTTTCATGGTAATCGCAGACTGCATGTTTTTTTTTTTTTTTTTTTTTTTTTTTTTTTCAATGGCTTTCAGGTAATCGCAGACTGTTACATATATATGTTCTTTCCTATGGTTTTCAGGTAATCGCAGACTGATATATCTACTTTTTTAAATAGTAAGAGACCTAAAAAAAAGCACTAAAAGCAGGCGAATCAGCAAGAACAATGCCTTATTGATAGGTTAAGAGTAAAAAGAACAACATAAAATTCATATGAGAATGCACTATACAGGTGACAAAAACTACGGATTTTCAGCATCTATTTCTGGAAAGTTGCAAAATTGGAGATGTAACACACTGCGAGCCGATGTGCGATATCAACTACCTACTGCGAAGTGCGTGGCCAACAAGTTGAGTTATGAGTTAATAATAAGCTGGGTTATATGAATAAATTGTTTACACACAGGTGATCATGCTCAATAATAATTATATTGTGAACATGATTCCAATCGCTTGTTAATTTCTGATAATTGATGTTACACGAATAAATGAAAGCTTATGACAGGAGGGGGGGGGGCTGTAAAATTTATGCAATTTTCGTGTGAGGGATCAAATATGCATTTTACGTGTGAGGGATCAAATATGCATTTTTCTTGTGAGGGATCACATGAAAGCTTATGACGAGGAGGTTTCAAATATGGAGCTGATGATAAATAAATAAAACAACTTGACATCTAGTGATAAGATGCACCAAAAAATCTGAGTCATTCTTGTATGCGGGTTTCCAGGTTTATGTGAAAAGCGTGAGCTAAAACACATTCTGTGTTTCAATAATTTCATTCGAAGTAGGTACGTAAATAGAGGTAACTGGGGGGGGGGGGGGTCCAGGGGGCTTGCCCCCTGGCTAGGCGCGGAGCGCCCAGTTTCCCTTATTTTTTTGGTGTTGATTTGAATAAATCATGTGACATGACTGTTCACTTCCCGATCTAGAAAATAAGTAAGTAGGTTGATACGGGTTTTCTTCAATGAAAAGACGCCTATTCGAGAACTAATCGCCTGACCACGCTATAATCCAAACAAGGATATATTTAATAGTTACTAAAAAAAGCATCGGTTGCTTATATAGGCTGTTTTTATAAATAGAATGAAACGTTGAGGCTGTGACTTACCGGTGGGCGGCTTTCCTGTACCATTTTTTGCCCGACTGATAGGCTCCAGGATCGGCGTTGACACCGTCTCTGGTCGTCAACGCGCTGCTCTCAACGTGCAGCATGTCCAGTTGATCCTGACAATTGTAAGACCCGTCCAACATTGCGAAAAGTGTAAACAAACGACTGGGGTGTGCGAAACGGTCGATGAGATGCGGAAATTGTGTCAAGCTCGATCGACTGATTTACGACGGGCACACAAAATACTCGGAAAACGATCTGGTTCAAAGGCGCACGAACTTGGTACGCGATGTAATCAAGACAATCGCGGTAAGCGAAATAAAACCGTCAGGGACATACAACGGGAAATTTTGCTATTGTCCCAAGAACAAACAAATAAGTGGTGACGAGCAAAGAACAACACAGGTGATAAAGGCAGGTTGCCAACAAACTGCACACATGCGCATTCGCACTATCCTTTCGCCGAAAATCTAAAAAACTAAAGTTCCTATAACTGCCTATTGAACAGTGAAAGGCGCTAGAATATTTCGACTTCTACTAAAACAAAAACCATTAGGCGCAAAATATGATGAATTCTAGAGAAAACTGGGATGAGCCTATCAGTAAACAATTCTTTTTAAAAATGAGAACAGTCTCTGTCTACTATTCATGTCTATCCTCAACACCACCACCCAACTCCATCTGGCGCCACCAGCTGCGATTTGTTTTGGTAACGCTAACGTCACTCTCGCCCGCTATTTGGCTCCTCATCTCAAAAAGTCTGAAGTTAAACCAACCAAGTTTGTACTTATATGAAATATGGATCAGATTGTATAGAAAACTAATACTAACATTGAGTTGGGTTTGTGGAGTGACAATTGTTTAGAATCGAGAGGACTCGCAAGAAAAAAGGTAGATATAGATATCTACTTATTGCTAAAAATTACTACTAGTTTCATTCTCATAAACTTATGCCTACGACAACGTCAATCGATGGGCGCTAAATAAAAAAGTGCTTCTGCTAGCGCCTTACTCTTTACGGAGGGATTCGATTTTCTAATTGGTTGTATTTTCAGTAAGTAATTCGTGACTAATGACTCCTGTCGAGTCCTGCCATTAGTAGGTAAAATCAAGTTTCTTGTCCGCAGTCCTTGGTCCGTGTTTTAGACCCACCCTCATCGTAACGTGTAAAAAAGCTTGTTTTGTAAATATGCCACGTGTACAAGATCAGGAATTGGAACAGAAGAGTGTGTGCATATGTGTGTGGGGATATAGCATCATTACGTGATCTTGATGTAGCTGGTGTGTGGGACAGGGATCATCATAGGTGATCTAGACGAAGAGCTCTAGTTCAAGACATTCACAGCAACTATCCATCGAATTAGCTATGCCAGCAGATTTGGTCTGGGGAAAGGGTGCCTTAACGGGTTCAAGCATATATCTTGAGAGTTGAGGCTGTTGCTAAGGGTTCATTTTCAGAACATGAACTTCCTTCACTACATTTGGCAGCTTACACCGCGCCATACCTTTTGACTATTAAGATATTTCCTTGTACTAACTGATACTGATTCGCTTTCATGAAGAAGCCATTCACGATCTTTACATGTTAGATTTTTAAAGTACCAACAGAGGGACTAATTGAAAATACAGTTTTTCTAATGACATATAAGCCTGTGGAATGAGTGGGGGTAAGAGGGCGCATCATATTGTGGTGCAACCCTCACGATTACTTTGTTGTATTGTTCTCGGTGCCTGCTGAGTAGACACAAATGTATTGAGGTGCTATGGAGGAGAAGGTTAAATGTCCAAGCAGTCCATAGATGATTAAGAATAATTAGGAAATTCTTCATTTTATCCAAGTCCCTGACTGATGGGCAGGAGCAATATTCCACCTTGATCTACCATGGAAAACTTTTTCGTTGAGTTTGTGCCGTTTTGCCTTTGATCAAGCAAGTCCTGATTAAGCTCTTTGTTGTTTTGAGAAGGCTAGCACAAACACAAAATTTGTGGTTTTCATAACACCATGAGTATAAAACTCGAGCTATCCCCTCTTGTTGTAATAAATATTTTAGAAAACGAGTAAGAAATCTCTCTTATTATTATCCAGATCACAACAAGATCGAAGGGCAGGCCTGGCAATAGAATATGAGATAGGGTTTTTCTTGGGGGCATAGTGATACCAGTAGAGAGGGAGTATTGTCATTGTTGTATCCTCAAAGGTATGTTTGAGTTAGTATACTTAGACTTGGGAGGGATATCTTTGATATCCAGCTTGGAAACTAGAACAGCAAGGTTCGTTACAGCAGAGATGACAAAAGTCAATGCGATTCCACTACGTATGAGAATTGCAGAGTCTTCATAAAATTTGATATATTTGAACCTACCTATCACCATCTGTTATAACTTCTCCCTTCCCCATCTATTCTCATTAGGAACGAACTTATGTAAATAATCCACCAATACAATATGATAAAATTCATCAGTTAGATCACATCTTATCGAAAACTGTTTATATTCCAGGTATGTACCTTGAGCTGCAGCTTAAACCCAAGTGATAGAAATGATCTATTGACTATGGAAGAAAGCATAGTTCTTTCAAGTGATTCCAACCTATCTTCTCCACCAGTTTTACTCGAAGAAGACGATGATTTAGACATACCAAAAGTCAAACTCAGCGAAATATTAGGTCATAAGAACTCAAACAGTGATTTCTTGAGAACTAAATTGTCCTCCTCGTCAAAAGAAAGTAGTAGCAGACAACTTATAGCATCGACTTCTAAACACATTCCTTCAAGTACAGTATCTGACATTCCATCGGTTATTGATTCCGATCAAAGTCCGGTTTCTCCTTGCAGCTCATGGAAGTGTAAATCATTACCCTCAACTTCTGGAATATCGAGAAATGTTGAGTCTGTCGCTAGTCCATGTGTTCATCAGTTAACAGACAGCGAAACAGATGTCTTAAGTGATTCAGAAAACGAGCTGATCACAAAGAGCAAGTCTGATGAAATGCCTGAGAAATGTCCAACAGACGATTACTGTCAAACAGAGAGGGACGGAAAACGTCCAGTGTGGCTCAGTTTGATGGACGAAGATACTGACCCTCCATCTTCAACAAGCTCTGTTACTTTACCCCCAGATCGAATCCCTGACCCATTGAATCCAACTGAAAGTAGTTGCTCAACATTGCCGCCACCTGATGCTCTTCTCGTTTCTTCTGACAGTTCATCTACTTTGCCACCAGATATGCTACAGTCCAATTCCCATAGTACAAAGTTTGAGAGAATACCGTCTTTTCATGAAATTTCAGATAGCGACAGTGGAAGCTCAGACACAATAGGAGAACGCTGTACCGAAAAGTACTTCTCAGAAGAAGTCAAGTTTTCTCATACGCATGATGTCAGTTTGTCTGGAGATGATTCAGAAAATCCATCGGAGCTGAGTTCCTCGGCGTTACCATCACTCCATTCTGAAAACACTGAAGAACTTTTAGCAATGCAAAGTGAGCCCATTCTGTCCAGTTCTTTCGCAATTTCTGAATTTGTATCACAGCTGGAGACTAACTCACAACCTGTCACATCGGCTGCATCTCAAAAAGTAAGTTACAAATCATACATGGTACTTCTATTTAGTGATTGTGGACAGTATTTTGTGTAATCTTATCACAATTACCATTAGGAATATAATTACACGCACCTGGTGTGATTACGATTATAGTCACAAGGACTGAATTTGTGATTACAGTTACGATTGTGCTTGTAAATAACTGCTTAGCAAAGGTTACGTTTATAATCACAGATTCTCCCTTCTCTGCTTATAATCACATATTTTTTTAAATGATTAAACTACTATTGATAACAGTTCTTCTTTGTTGTTACACCTGTAATCACTTTTTTCTGTGATTACAAGCTTAATGACAACCTTCTACTATAATTATACCTACCTGTAAAAACATTTTTTCTGTGATTGTCCCTGTAATCATAACTTTCCTGGAGGTTGAAAGGGTACTACTTGAAGTACCCATCAAGCCCTTGTAAAGTGAAATAAGTAATAGTTTAGTAATACATGCACCTCTCCGCCTTACGATTTCAAACGTCCGCATTAGGAGCTCAATGATTTTTGCCATGTCCGCCATTGGTGCATATACCTCTTATCGAAAAATCTGAATTATTCGATATTTTAATAATGTTGAATCAATTTCCATCAATTAATGGGGAAAGAGAAATTATTTGTGGTTCCAATGACGCCCTCAGAAGTTGAAAATGGAACAAATATAATAATTATACGGAAGAAAGAAGTTGGAATTTAGACTTATCGTGTCCACCATTGGGTGTTTTACTTTAGTACCTAATATTTCCTTTTTTTTTTAATATTCCAGCTGTTTCTGTAAAAATTAAACTTTAATATTCTGTAGTTGATTGTGGTTTTCAGAAGCCTAGATCAAAAAATATGATTGACGTTTTTGAGAGAAAACGTCTCAAAGAGCTAAAACTGAAAGAAAAAACAGAAAGAGCAGCTCAGGCGGAAAGAGTGCGTCGTATGAAGCCTGGAGAGTGCTTGAAGGTTGGTTGGTTTCTTGCTTGTTTAAATTATGAAGGCTATATTTTTCTCTAGTTTTATTTCTTACTTTATCCATCCAACAGAACCACAAAAGTATACGAGCCATGATGTGGAGCCATTAATGTCCATAAATTTGCTATTAACGCCTATGTTTCTTAAGTATGTTACAGTTATATTGGACCAAAATATAATTTCTGAATACCCATGGGCTCCGGTCGTTATAGAAATCCTTCAACGGTCTGGTGTAAAACACAGCGTAGAAGTGGCAACTGATCCATGCACTGTAAAATGGACGAGAGAACTAGTAGGTACCCCCATAACCACATGAAGTGGTAGATATGCTAAACATCAATTAAAAATATGTAATTAAAATATTTAATTTATGTTGAATATGCTATACATTAATTAATAATATTTAATTCATGTATTTAGTATTTTATGTGTAACGTAGTAATAATAACAAATGTAGGTACATGTATAAGTTTATTGTTTGTCACATCTGAACTGAGTTGTATTTATATTTGGTAATTTATTATTTTCACCAATTTCACCAAGATATTCAAATTTATCAAGATTTGTTTGGAAAAATTTGATGATTTCAGGCGAATACCATGGTTCCTCAACATGAGAAGCACGTTCTGTTTTTGTGGTCAACAGAAATGTTACTTACCTGCATTCGATTTGGCACATTGAGTGACACTTTTTCCGATTTCAAAAAGAAATACGAAAGTAACAAGTTATATTTATGCGTGCATGGACTCAACGATTACTATAGGTACCTTCCAAATTCCATTTCTATCCAATTAGGTTTAAGAAATTCACAGTTTCATCTTTCATAAAGAAATCTTTTCACGAACTGTTTTACAGGAAGTTTCACCGAGCTAAGCAGAGAGAAAATAAGAGTGCAGAGCCCCTTCAACGTAAACGAAAATCGAATTATGATATAACTCCGTAAGGAATATTCATAGTAATTTTTGTAGTTTTACTATTTGAGGGTTTTGTAATTTTTACAAGAGAGTTATTTAGTGTATATTTTCATCTTAGCAAGAACTTTGGTACTTACCAGTTATTAGCCCTGTAAATCACTTCGTGGCCCTTTTTTGTGAAAGTTTTACATTTTTAACTTCCCAACATATTGAGAGTGTGCTCACAAAATATCAAGTCAGTATCTTGAATATTGACTGAGATATCGATAGTTTCGTGAAACTGGAATGACGAATTCGTTCCTGCTGGAACGCTCCGTGATAAGAACCCTGTGGTTTACATATGTTTCGTTGCTTTTGAAGTGCAATACTATTTCATAAAATTATTAAAGATAATCAAAATGGTGGCAGTCTCCCGACTAAAGTTGAAAATTCTCGATCGAAGAATTTTCCAACAAATACTTATATATTCCTAGTTTAGTGAAGCTTTTCTGGAGATTTATCACATTCAGTTACTCATTTAAACCCCAGGACCCAAAATAACGTCCAATGACACTTTTCTAACAATATAGATTTCATCAGAAATAAAAAGGGCCATTGAGTTAAAAAAAAAAAAAAAAAAAACTGCAAATTATTACATAATGGTTTATTATTTCTGAATCAGATAGCCAGCTATAGTAACCAGCATGCTCTGGGGCTTTCGCCAGTCTCTTTTCAAGTATCCACCTCTGTTCTCGTGTTACAGGCTGCGCTCCCGATGGGGAGCAAATGGATGATCGTACAGCCACCCGAGTGGTCTCATTCAATCCACGGAGCTAATTTCTATAGGAATCAAACTAAAACCGTAGGTACACTGGATTACAAAAGCATCTGGGACCTATCCCAGTTGATTATGCGTCCGAAATTATTTGGGTGACGACACCCCACTTACCTATGGCCAAAATATAAGTAAACAGCTATTCATCCAGAGGGTTCAGACTCCAACCTGCCAATGTAATGTAATTTTAATTTTAAAACGATTTGCTTCGAACTTTCTGAGAACATTTTGGGAAGAAGAAGAACGAAGGATTTTAGATGGGCTGGATCAATTATTTTTGTAACATACTATAGTATGATATATAATATACTAAATATACTAGCGTGTTCAAGGTAGGTTAAATATTATATGGAGTAAAAGTAATAAAATATAATATAAAATATATATTATATCCGTTCCTATACGCCCCGGACGCCTTTCTGCTACTCCCCAGGTTTCCTACCTCTATGCCCCTAATGCCGTACCCCCCTCAGGTTGGCGCGGCGTATTATATGGGTATAACACGTAAAAGTAGTAAATATCCATTCTCCTACACCCCTCTGCTACGCCCCTGGTTACCCCAGCCACCACAAGGTGCCGCGGCGCCTCCTCTCACTCCACCCCCCGCTCACCCCCTCACCACCCACCGTGACCCCCTGCCAAGCGTGCTAGGCGTGCGCCCGTGCGTAAGTCTAACACTCAAAGCCTCGAAAAAGACACTTTTTTGCCCGTTTTTGGCCCATAGCATCTATGCGAGTAAAGCGATCGGGATGGTTAAACGTTAGGACCAACTAGACCCCAAATGGAGTCTATGTGCGAAATAACGGGTTTTTTAAGTCAATTCTTAGGCTTTTTATGGCCCGGACGGCGTACGGACATTTCAAATTTGAATTCTACGCATCTTGAAACGTAATGTGACAAAGTTTGAGGGGGGGTTATAAAATTTTTTTGCTATACGATCACATAGGCTTATTATTGGAAATAATGAACCAAAAAACTGTAGTATTGACCATTTCTATCCAGAAGTATAATATTATAAGTAAATGCCATCATGTAAAAAATTGTCTAGGTTGGTACCAGCTTGGAGGTTCCTTAAGCTTCGGTGGTCTTAAGGTTGAGTGTTGGTGATGTGGCAAGAATAAAGAATTACTCCTTTTTTCTCCTGTCTTGCTATGCATTTCGATTTTGTTCAACTCTTCATCAAGCATATCAAAACTAGGGTGACATTGCACCTTAGTTTCAGTTGAGGTCTGTTTAGGTATATGTAGGTGAAATAATAGGTTTTTGCTGCATAGGGAGGGTTTCCCTTGCTCAAATTCCATCTCAGGGGCAACACTTGGGCACCATTTATGGTTTTTTGATGAGGCTTTAAGTATTGACAATGTCCTTCTCTTCCTGGAGGAGTGAGCTCCAATCCAGTTCTATTAGCGTTAGATGCCAAGGTATGTGGGACTTACTTGTACCCTTTTCAGGAGGAATACTAAAAGGAGTTTTCGTCTGGAATGAAGTTATTTTAAGTTTTTTCACTATTAGGCGAGAAGAAAAGATTAAAAGGAAATGGTCTTGGTAAAAGGAAATGGTTCTGGTCAGAACCTGGCATCTAACGCTAATAGAACTGGATTGGTCCTCCAGGAAGAGAAGCACATTTCCAATACTTGAAACCCCGTCAAAAAACCATAAATGTTGCCCAATTGTTGCCCCTGAGATGGGATTTGAGCAAGGGAAACCCTTCCTATGCAAGGAAAACCTAAACAGACCTCAACTGAAATTAAGGCGCAATGTCACCCTAGTTTTGAAATGCCTGATGAAGAGTTGAGCAAAATTAGACTCGAAATGCATAGCAAGACAGGAGAAAAAACAAGTAATTCTTTATTCTTCCCGCATCATCAACACTCAACCTCAAGACCACCAAGGCTTTAGGAACCTCCAAGCTGGTACCTACCTTGACAATTTGTTACATATAAGTTTTTTACACCCAGCTTTTAGAAACCTACAAAAACTTTAAATGCTATCAAATCAAAACTTTGGAAGGCGTTATCTCGAAACGCGAATTTCGCATACAGACTATTTTCCACCTGGCACCTCAATTATTGGTTTAGTTAGATGTGAGTATGGTTTGATTTTACTGTACTAAACTCGCCAAAATAATATTCTTGATTTATCCAAGAAATGTATGTATGTTTCAGTGATCAAGTGGAGATGGAGTTGATTGCGTTGCAAATCAAATTTGGAATTTCTCATAAAATCTTCAATTCCCCGCAGGATACGGCATACTTTTTGCAAGTCATTACAAAATCAATTGCCGAAATGCCATTCAAGTGCGTCCTGCATAATAATTATTCGATTATTTTACCACTGTTGAAAAATGGGTCATGGTTATTTTGATGTTAGGTTATGCAGTGATGACAAATTTTGTAAAGTGTAGTATATTCCAACTTCCTACCATGTAGACCTACTCCTAAACGCATTTTACCTAATTTTGAGGTATCATCTAGTTATGGTTGGATTTTAGTCAGTGAATTATTATAGTGTATGTATACCTACTAGTGTGTTAATGTTATATAGTTCTCACATTTTCAACCTGATCGTTGTTACAATAGTTTCACGTTTCATCTTTGCAGGCTAGAGAAAGAGAAATTTGAAATGGAACGATGTTGGTATGCGAAAGGGGACTCAAAGAAATGTGTGAGGATTGATAAAGACTTTAATGGTCTAAGGCAGTTATGGTTACAACAACTTTCACAATTCAACCTTTCGTCCCTAGACATTGCCAAAGCCATTGCTGAATTATATCCCACACCTCTTTCGCTGTATAACGTGAGTAAATAGTCACAGGTATTGTTTACGCACGAAGTAAGTCTCTTCTGTTTTATTCATGGACATTATTTATTAGTATTCATGGTCAGTAGCTTCGACCTCGAATTGTCAAAACTCAAGTTTGCTAAGCGCATGCTTGGAGTCGTTCTCGACTATTCGATTTGCGATGGACTGAAGCCTTAGAAAGTCAAGTTTCGACTTCAAATCATCGATCCCATTTAGATCTACTTCACTATCTCCTGTTCGTCATTCTCGTTATTAAGATCTAATGATGTGTCGATAAAGTTGTTCAAATTCTCAAGTTTTAAGTTTTACGTTTATTGTTTTACAAGTAATTTTATCATTCATTATTTATAACCAGGTTTGGAGATAACCTGCACTGATTTTTCTTTCAACAATTCCCAATAAGAAGCGACTTAGCATTTCGAGTTTCAACGATTCGGCAAGAGAGCCTCATGAAAACATTGGTTTTTGATTAATTCGATTTTCAACAAATCAAATTTCGAAATGGAGCTGACCGAGCTGAGAGTGAGAGAATCATAAGGAAGCTTCTGGAACTCCAAAAATGCATCATAACGGGAATTATCGATGGAAATGTGACTCAGTGGCTCTTCATTCTCCCCCTTGCCCAGTACACCACAGTGCGCACACTATCAGTGTACCATAACATAAATCTCTAATCAATTGTGTCAGGGTGCCCGGGAAATACTGTCTAGAGTTACATCTACCACACTCAGGGAACAAATTAGCCTAAGAGCTCAGCAAATTAGAGAGGCTCCTTAAATTTTAACTATTCACTATCAAAATCAGAAAAGCCCAGTTCCCAACTTCAGCATTTTTAGTAGAATAGGAACAAAATTAGGTACAGAGCTCAATCTGCTGATTATGATGAACGGTTTCTCAAGTTGTGGTTATACTCTACCACACACAGAGAAGCCCCGTTCCAAATTTTAGCATCTCAAGTTAGATAGGTACAAAATTAGGCATAGATCCCACCTAGCTGATCATTGTGGTTTCTCAAATTGTAATAGTATACTGTACCACATCCAGAGAAGCCCCGTTCCAAATTTTAGCACTTCAAATTGGATTGGAACAAAATTAGGTACATAGCTCACTCTGTTAATCATAATGAACGGTTTCTCAAGTTGTGGTTATACTGTACAAACCCAGAGAAACCCCTTTCCTAATTTCAGGATCTCAAGTTAGATAGGCACAAAATTAGGCATAGATCCCACTCAGTTGAGCAGAGTCGTTTCTCAAGTTGTAATAGTATACTGTACCACATCCAGAGAAGGCCAGTTCCAAATTTTAGAAGCTCAAGTTAATTAGGAACGAAATTAGCTACAAATCTCATTCTGCTGACTAGAGTGATGTTTCAAGTTGTAATTATAGTACTCTGGCATACCCGGGGAGATCGTTCCAAAGTTCTAGGAACCAAATTAGCTGCAGAGCTCACTCTGCTGACTGACGCGAAAAAATATATAAAATCAATCAATCCTTGAAGTATTCTGCATATCGTGTCAAAATTCGTGTTCAATAGATGCCGAAATTCGTGAGGTTTTGAAGCAAAACCCTAACTAACTTTGAACTTTTTTCAGATATATATTGTCTTATTGTTTCAGGCCTATCGTCAGTGTGCCAGTTCGAAGGAGAAAGAACGCATGCTTCAAGAAATTATGGTAAGTTGATCATATTATAGTAATATTTATGAGCAGGTACCTGTGTTATGGCCCCAAAATCAATTGATACCACCACTGAATTTGTATGAGTATGGTTTTCTCAGTGGGTGTGGAAGTGAATATACCACGACAGGGAATATGATGTTTGCAGTCTGGCTCGTTCCAATGCAGAAAAATCAGTCTTGGCAAAAGACAGGTTGAGATCGTTGACCAGCCCGATCGTTCCAGAATTTTAGGCTCAAATTTTCAATTCATTGGCCCAAAAAATGCTAAAAAATAGGTTTTTTGACAATAAGGCATGTGGAGTGTCACAGTTGAAGTATTTTTCAACGCTGAGTCGATTGCCACCACTCTCATATTTCCAAGATTAATAAGAAGTGAGAAAAATCGCTTTTTAGGTGAAAAATTCCCATTATTGTTTAAATTTTGGCAATAGGGAATGTGGGGTGTCACTGTCGAATTTTTTTTTAAGCACTAAGACGATTGGGATCCCTCTAAGATTCATAAATAACTTAGTAAATCGATTTTTAGATTAAAAATGCCTATAGTTGACCAAATCTTCGAGTTCGGCTGCGTGCTCTCAAATTTTCTTTGCGACCTCATCACACGACTATCCCTTCATTTTTATTCAGGACATGGTTGGCCTCAATGATCAGAATTCAAGTGCCTAATTTAATGTTATCAACAGCTTTCCTTCGAAAATTCGCTCTGTTAGTCATGATGCATCTGTTAGTCATGACTGAGTACTTATAAAGAATATTTTATGGCATTACAGGTGAAGAGAGGACCAGGCGGTGGAGGTAGGAGGCTTGGGCCTGAGCTCAGCAGGAAAATTAGCATCATGTTTTGCCAGGATGATGATCTACCTCTAGGCTGAAATATCGTACGGCTGCCGGTACTTGGAAGTAGCTACTAAAATCAGTGGCCTGATCCGGTTTAATCTCCTCAAGTACCTACCTGCCTACAAACACTAGTTTTTTTACCAACTCACAATTTTTGTACGTACCCTTACCCATGTTTGTTTATAGAATTTAGATGACTTCATAGAGAAAACAGCTTTTACATGCTCATCCAAAGTAATGTGCGAGAACCAAAACTATGAGTTTGGTATAATACCTACCGTTGTTTTTTTTTTTTTTTTTTTTTTTCCTATTATTTAGGTAGGTACCTATATAAATAGATTACAAATATATTTTTTCATATCTAAATTTTATTATTTCCCCCCCCCCCCCCCCCCCAGTTTCTACTTAATTTTATTGAAGATCAGTATGTACCCATCTCACGTAATGATAACTCAGTGTTTCATCATACTTTCGAAAACAATCCTATTGTCTAGAGATTAATAATTAATGCTCCAATCACCGATAATAGTTTGGGACTTCAACCAAACCTTTCTGAAAGCTGTGACAGTTACCATCAGATCCAAGAGAATGCGCGTCGGTCCGTCGCTCTCGCGCCGGGTTCAACACGTCATCCTCGAGTTCTCAGAATGCTGTGGTTGGCGATAGATGAGGATCCAAGAACCAGAAAATAAATATTCTCCGAACATAGCACATTACGCTATTAATACGAGTTGTATCTTTTATGGTACTGTCACACGCCCCTCTCTCTATATAGTACGGATTTAGGCCCCATTGCACCTCTGTGGGCGACCTAAGTCCATTACAAAGCCCATTTGGATATTATGGCTAGTTCAGTGCTGGCTTTGCTTCCAGGAAGTGTCTCACAAGACCAATCTATGATTTTCCAGGATCCTCCAACTATAACTTTCCCCTCACAGGGTCAAGAGCTTGAGTGAAGACGAAGATTAGCCTAAAATGTGTTCAAAGACCCCCCCCCAACATACATTTGGTCTAAAATCTCACTAAGTATGTGAAATCTCACTATGTCTGTTTATCTCTCTGTGTATGTGTATGCACATATATGAGTTCATATGAATCATACTGAATCAATATCTGGGATCTTCTCACAATGTTACATACGAAACTGGTGAAGAGTTGAAGATTTTGATCATTGAGAAGAATTTGAGATAAAGTTGAAGGATTTTAATTCACTAAAGTCATACATTAAAGCAAGATCGTAATTATACATTGTTCCTCTTTCAGGGGTTCATACCTATAATCTTGTTTTTCGTAGAAGTAGGAAAAAATAATATATGAACCATAAAGTAGGATTCCACATTTATTACGCATTCAGATATGACCCGAAGTGCATGAACCTAGGAGGGGAAGTAAATGATAACACATCGTCTCATGAAGTGAATGCATAACACAAGTAGACACCTAATTGAGTCAGGTTCAGTACCTACGGAAAATTCGATATTACTTAGGTATTAACTTCGTGAAGAAATTGGCTAAAAGGATTCAATGTTGCACCACAAATATGAAGACAAATGAAAATTCGTTCTATCGGGACTCACCATTGACAAGATCATGACACAAATGCCCAAGATAACCAATTGTTCACATCAAACCAAAATTTCAATTCACAGAAAAGTTAAAAAAATTAATTTGCTGATAGTGTCATGCTACATGATGGGGACTCATGATTGGCTATTTTATGACACAAATGCTGAACAAAACTCATATTCCACGTATCAAAAAACAACAAACGAAATAAAAAAAAAAGATCATGTATTGACCGGGATTCGAACGCGGTCCATCTGTGTGGCAAAAAGCTGTTTGGAATAGGCCACGCCCCGGAAACCTTTTTTATGTGACATTCTTCGGGAGGTTGCCCCCACTCCGCAACGCCCGGTCCACTTCCTCCTCCTAGGTTCATCCTGGAGTGGCATCATCTACATTTTCTAAACATTTAAATATATATCAGCTCAGCTGCGCCTCTCCACTCGTAAGTGGACTGCCTTACGACAGAGGATGCTACTCACTTCTTCTTTGGGTTCGTTTTGAAATTCTTATCGTCTTCTTCTTCTTGTCTGTCTTGTCTGAAGGTTTTTGTCAGATTAGGTGTTGATACATTTGGGTGTTGTTTCATTAGTTGGGTGCGTAGAGGTGGTTCTTCAATATCCTTATAGATAGTCGGAGGGTTTGTTGGGAGATTTGGCGAGCTAAATCTAGAGGTAGGTTCAATTCCTTTAGTGTGTTAAGGAAGAAATCGGGTATGGTCCCTCTAGCCCCTATTTATCTTGTTTCCATGTGAAACAGCTCCATGCTCAAATTATGTTCAGGGGTTGTTTTGTTGGTAGCAATGATATACAATTGCTCCGGCAGCCATTTGCATTGAGTCGCAAAGCTTGATGAACGTGTTGGTGTGCTGTTGCTGTGTTTTTCGGCACTTATTTATCTGAATTTTTAGTATTTGCCCGCAAAAATGTCCCGTCGACGGATTGAGTATATTGACCCTTACGTTACAAAGAAAAGATGGTAAGTTAGCAGATTTTTTGATAGTAGTTCATTGTTCCTTGTACGCATTGTTATTCCAATGAGGGATCCGTGTTACCATTCGCCATTGCTGGATTGCTCCTCAACGTTATTCTATTCAAGCCCAAGAATATTGTTCATCATTTTGGACTAATTGTGCCTCGTTGGTTGCCGGAATTATCTTCTTTAGTACTAGAATCACCTTGTGTTGCACTCAAGCATAGATGATGAGTAGATGATCCATCTTACTCTTTCCGGAGATTGAAGAGCAGGGTCTTCTCTGTCAGTCGGTATACCTACTCTAATGTATAGGTATAATACATATATACTCAGGTTGATATTTATCTTCATGACTACAGTTGGTACTTTCTTAGTAATCCAGCTTGTCATTGCTTGATATTTATGTATATAAAACTCGATGGATTAAAGTAAGTTTCGTGGAAATCATAGAACTTAAGTAGGTTCTACTAAGTCCACCAAATTAGTAGGTGACACAGGAATTGGTAAACTTGAATCATTTTTCGTTCTGTTGGATCTAGTAAATTTACCTACTTGATATGATCGTGAAAGCTTGGCCTCACATTTAAGATCTGCGTATCTGCAGCAGGGACCTACATAATCGGGTACATTTTGGGTGGTATGCTAGAAAGACCCTCAAAGTTTGAGGGATGTTTAAGGGAGCTCCCTTACTTTTTGGAGGGCGGTTTATGGGAGACCCTTAAAAAAATGCAGTGGTAGAATGACCCTTACAGGTAGAGGGATGGTGGTTTGGTTTGAGGGGCTGTTAGCTTCATTGCTCCGCTTATCCACCTTTCCAATGTGGCGGGTCGGAAATCTGAAGATGTTAATTATTTAGCCTTATTTCTCAACTACCTACCTAAACCTATCATGGTCGTGCAGACTGAAGCAGAAATATAAATCCACTACCACCATCTCATTGTACTGTTTGTCAACAAATTGCGTTCGTCTTTCGTTAATTTTGCTGTGCTTATATGAGCTGACTGGGCTAAAGCCCTGGACGCTGGATTTCGAAGGGACAACATTTCCAAAGGAAATACCTATACTTACTTTTTATTTTTTTAATATGTTATGTTGGTTACATTCTCAAAAGTGGGAGGTGTATGTAGTATCATTCTGTGCGTGTCTACACTCGTAATAAAATAAAATTAAAAAAATGGAAACAAGGAATCATGCTGTTTTTATGCAAGTTCCAGGAGTCCATTGCAACGTCATCAAATCAGATTGATATATTTCTTAACCTTTTGGCCATTTTTACTTTCCAAACAGAGAGGGATGGTTGGAAGTATTGACCTAAGCTTCACAAGCATCTCAAGTGAAAATTGAGGCGGATTAGGAATCCATTACATTCTCTAATCAAGTATATATTGCTCCACCTTTTGGCCATTTATTATTACGGAATGTCGGATGTATTGTACATTTCACAAGCATTTCAGGTGGAAATTGGGACAGATTAGGGACAATGAATCCATTACAGCCTCAAATCAAATGTAAATAGGTATATATTTCTCGATCTTTCTACATTATTACATTCCAAACAAAGTGGAAACGTGAAAATAAGGACGGATTACAGCAAGGAAAGACCTTCGACCCTACCTCACTTTTGGAGGGTAGCCCTTGAAATCTCGATACGTGATTGGTGGAAATTCTGATCCCCCCCCCCCCCCCACCACTGTGTCTTTGCACTGAACGATGATTAGAGGGGCGACCCTCCAGAGTAAGGGTACCCCTCCAACGTTTGAACTAAGGGTCGTCTTTGAATTAGGAACTTCTACGTATGACCTTCGTATGACTCATTTTATATTTACCATATTTTCAGTGTTCAACCTGGAACGAGCGTTCCTGTCACGCAACCAGCAGTACCAGCTCCAGCTGATTCTAGTAACAAAGGGAACGGACGTAATCCATTCACCGGTCTACCTTACACACCAAGGTAATTTATGTAGAGTACATTGGTATGCATAAATCTATATGGGCCACCACCTGAGTTACAAGATTGTGGCCTTAATTAGTGATATCTATACATTGTACTTAGTGGGTAAAGTGACTTTTTTCATGCGTTAGTAGGTATATTCTTCTTATTATCTTATATGAATTCTTCTAATCCTATAATTATGTCGTTTGCAGGTACTATGAGTTTTACAGAAAAAGGATCCAATTACCTGTTTTTGAATACAGAACCGAGTTCATGACATTGCTAGCGAAACATCAGTGTATCGTACTGGTTGGCGAGACAGGGTCCGGCAAAACCACTCAAATACCTCAATGGTGAGATTTTATTGATTTATTCATAATTTACTGTCAATCTAGGAACTCCGAAATGCCAATTTTAAGTCTTGAATGAAACGCCTGAAAACGTCGCCAGCCAATAAAAATGTCTATATTGTACTCTTGTACCTTTTATATTTATGCTAATTACTGTCAAAATCACCACATATTCAGCCCTCATTATATTCTATAGTACTTATCAACTGCATGAGCTAAACACTGAGTTGTACCTACCTAACTGACACTTTAGAACGTTCCTAGCTTCTGGACCGATTCATTCACTTGGTCATCTAGCCACCAACAAGTGGACCTGACCCCCATAATCCTCCCTCCAGTATGGGTCTCTCTTCAATTAGGTCATTAGGGCATTGGTCTTTGCTTATAGTTTTTGGAGGTCTTTTTGACGCCCATAGTTATAGATGATTATCTATCTAGTCGTTGGGTGTAAATTGATAGGTGTCCGTCCTACAGTAATCATATGAAGTTTTTTGTATGTCCAGCAAGTGGACGTATATTATGCACATAAATAGAGTTGATGATGGAAATAAAAGAGGGAGGAGGTAAAACTGTACTATATGGGGCCATGGTATCAACTTGTTAACATCAATACAGATTATCGATTGTCATACATTAGTTGGAAACAGAGTTGCCAGGTGTCCGGTTTTGGTCAGGACAGTCCAGTTTTTTATCAAGGTGTCCGCTACTTTCCCGTCCTGTAACTGCCCCTGTCCTGCCTAGTGTTCTGGAGAGGGGGTTGCTGCTGCTACCATTAAATTAAATTAGGTATATAAATTTCCCGTCTTGTACCTTCCTTTTCCTGCCTAGTGTGCGGGACCTTAATTTTGCTTAGACCCATCTTAAAATAAACTGATTCAAATAATAAAGAATTACTATTCTGTAGGTGTGTCGAGTATTCACTATCCTGTGGAAAGAAAGGAGTTGCTTGTACTCAGCCGAGAAGAGTGGCTGCTATGTCAGTCGCACAGAGAGTTTCAGAAGAAATGGATGTTTCACTTGGACAAGAGGTTGGATACAGTATCAGGTTCGAAGACTGTTCTTCAGCGAAAACTGTCTTGAAGTAAGTCACCTAGCTCTCTACATTGATAGGAATCATTCATTACCTTCTTAGTGTTGTGTGGTAATATGCACCCGAAATAGAACAGGGGAAGGTGTTGAGGATTGAGATTAAAATTCCGTTCTTGCGCCAAAAAGTCAAGCTTTATATATATATGAAAAAGTGCAAACTTCAGGATTCGTTTCAGAATGCCTCAAAACGACCCATTGCAATAGCTTCTTTTTCTACAAATATTCGCTAAAAAAAGAAGTAAATAAATAAACGTGTTGTTCGTAGTTGGAAAACTTTATCGGGGTTGTTCGACTTCATAGTTCTTCCATTGAGAAAATGAACGTGTTCATTCCTTATTAACGTTATTGCGAGATCTACTCTTTTATAAGGTTGTCTACATCCAAATAGAGGATAGGATAAGATCTAATGATTCTCCGATTTTTAGGTACATGACGGATGGTATGTTACTCCGTGAAGGAATGTCAGACCCTATGTTGGAAAACTACCAGGTGATACTTCTCGATGAGGCTCACGAAAGAACGTTGGCCACCGACATTTTGATGGGTGTCCTCAAAGAAATCATCAAGCAGCGAAATGACTTGAAATTGGTTATCATGTCTGCTACCTTGGACGCCGGAAAATTCCAGGTTTGTTTCATTCAATCGACATTGTTAAGATCATTTAAGACAATCATCGTCATTTTGAGATAATGATGAAAACCCCTAATATTAGTATTATTCCTATAAGAAACGTCCAAGAAGATGATTTTGTGTATAATAGTTTTTATTCTTGGAAAGTGTAATTTCAGAATAGTGGATAGAAGACTTACAAATAGTACTTTAAATAATACACCTCGTTGCAACAAGCGCCATTTTTTGTATCAATTTATAAATTCAAGTAAGTTCGATATTACAAAACTTTCATTTCCCATACTCAGAATTATTCTTGAATCACACCTGGAAAGTGAATATCGCAAACAGTTGATCAACTTCTATTTTTGCTACTTATTTTTCCAAATCATCTGGTAAGTCCATTATTAGTGTGGTGTACAGGAAATTAGGTAATCAAAATTCGTCTGTTCTTTGCCCAACTCTCTAAACATCTTCCAACAGAAGACTCCAATATCCCCTTCCAAAAGAATGGAAGTCGTGTTTAGGAATCCTTGGGCAATAGTGCCTTGTGGTCTCCCCCCAGACAAGCTGGGAAGATCCTCCTGAGAGGAGACTGCACACACAGTCAATGTCCTTGACAACTGCCAAGTACCCGTTTTGACCTACGGGTCGAGGCATGCGTTCTAGCACACATTACCAACTAAGCAGGTTGGTACCCGAGTTTATGGAAACCCACATAACTCCAAATGCTGAAGTCCGTGGAAGGAGGCTCACCCCCGCAAGTCAACTCCGATGCACCTCTACCCCACATCTGCAAAATTGACTGCACGTTAGGGGTGATGAAACCACTGCCCCCGCGAATCCAACCTCAACTGGGGGGCAGGCAGTTGGTGCTTCGACAAAGTCTATGCACCAGTAGCCTGGGGCTCTCCCCGCCCGCGGTACCATTTACTGGAGATAGCGCCATACAGCGCATCTCCATTAAGGCCAGAATGGTCGCTAGCCCGACACAGAGAAGGTTTCTCTGGGCCTACCTACCGCTTTATTCTCACCTGAGGGATTCCACGGCTCAAACATTATGAGTGTGTGAGGACGGGAGATGGTGGTACCTGTACACCTTCCAACAACAATAGCTTCTTGTGAATTCATTTGGATTTTAAAAGAATATAATTTAGGTCCACTTTCACCAAAAGCTTATTGAACTCCATTAAAAATATTCTCGAGAATAAAACCTTGGCGTCTTTCACCGGCCCGAAACTCGTTTATACCGAGTTTGAAATAACAGAGTTTAGGCTAACAATCCTATAAAATTCGCTAAAAAGTTGGACAATTTGAATCACCAGGACAATAAATCAGTTGAAATCCCTTGTGTTGCTATTCATCATCCTATTGTAACGAGCTATCATCTATTAAACGTTATTTTCGTATCATCGGTATCACTTTTGTATTAGAATTATCAATTTTATTGTAAATCCTAGCTCCAAATTACCTGTCCGACGAGAACTCCAAGCAAGACTCAATGAGTTCGAGGACTTTCAGAACTGATGGTTTCACAAGTTTCCTCCACCCAAACTCTATATCGTCCAATTCTTCGAAGTGACTAATCCGTTGTCGAATCTTCCTCGGGTGTCTTCGAGGGACATCAACCTCGTCCGAGGAATCAAATATAGATCCAAGTGCCAAATCGCGTGAATTCATTGTTAATCAAAACTGTGAATCAAATAAACAGCTGCAGGTACACGGCCATATTACTCGTATCGTTGTTATCCCGGCTAACGGAGATGAGCAAGTGTAACTGGCCGGATTTTGGGAGGCCTCCGTTGAACTAACTGGCCCCGTTGAAGTTTAAAATCGTACAGTACTCTGGTGAAAGACGTTTAGCTGTAATCTCCTTTGATTTCCAATCTTTTCGAAATTAAACTCTTTTAAGTTTTTGGTGAAAGTGGGCCTTCTGGATTAGGGGCCATAGGGAATTATACTAGTAATTCAAGAGTAGCAATAATAGAAGAATGAATAAATAAAAATAACGGAACTACCTCTACCTTTCGCAAATAACTGCTGACTACAACTTTATCACACTATTGTCTTGATTTCAGCAATATTTTGACAACGCTCCCCTCATGAACGTCCCCGGAAGAACTCATCCAGTAGAAATATTTTATACGCCTGAACCAGAAAGAGATTATTTGGAAGCGGCTATCCGAACTGTGATACAGATACATATGTGTGAAGAAATCGCAGGAGACGTTCTACTTTTTTTGACCGGTCAAGAGGTAAGGTTGATTCTTTTGTTGATCAAAGTGGTACTATGTCGGACTATTTGAATTACTTCTTTTCATTTTTTCGGATATAGGAAATAGAAGAAGCTTGCAAAAGAATAAAACGTGAAATTGATAACTTGGGACCGGAGGTTGGTGAATTGAAATGCATCCCTCTGTACTCGACGCTCCCCCCCAATCTTCAACAGCGTATTTTTGAGCCAGCACCACCTAACAAGTCTAATGGAGCAATCGGACGAAAAGTTGTCGTTTCCACGAATATAGCTGAAACCTCGTTGACGATAGATGGTGTGGTCTTCGTCATAGATCCTGGATTCGCTAAGCAAAAGGTATTGTATTTTCGAATCTTCCATCGAACAGTGCTAATTTTCGCGTTATTGTTCGTTGGAAAAAAAAAATTAATATGTGATGATAAAATAAACTGTGAACTGATTTTTAAAAAATAATAATTATTTTTATTTATACGAAGTTGTCGAGTTAAACTACTAAACATCGCCCTTGTATGCCATCTAAACAAAAGAAGTAGAATAATGAAAACAACTTATAAAATACTATTAAATTTAGCCAATATTGATATCTTGAATTCATAATGATTTCTTGAGGTTGAATTTTCCTTGTTTTACCCAAAATCCGAGCACTAATGTATCAGCTTTGAAACATTCCACGATACCTGGTTTCATTTTTCATAGATATGCATAAATAAGAAAAGATTGATCAAAATTATTTCTCAAGAATTTGCTCAAATTTGTATTTCAAAGAATCGTCGAAAAGGGCAGGTAACTGCTATCATTCCAAATATTTGTCTCATTGTAAAAACTGCCTAGATAACATTTTTGTATGCCATACGTTTGATTTTTATAGGAAAGTTCTCCGGTTCTTATTAATATCACGAAAATGTGCACACTATCATGCTACATGACAGGAACTTTTTAAATATGCATTGTTTGGCAGGGAACAACATTGCATTGTATTGTTTGGGGGGGGGGGGGGGGGTGATTGTTTGGGGTTCTATTAGTGCTTTCAAGAGGTTTGATATCGATTATAAATTTAATTTACAATGCCTTTATTTCATTTATTAATAAAATTTCGTCATGTGTTAGGTGTACAACCCCAGAATTCGCGTCGAATCTCTCCTCGTTTCTCCGATAAGTAAGGCATCTGCTCAACAACGAGCTGGTCGTGCTGGACGTACAAGACCTGGAAAATGTTTCAGGTTAGAACCTGGCAGTATTATAAAATATAATTTCATGTTGAAAGATTATGTTTTCTATTAGCTTAGACTATTATTAGTTTTCATCTACACACTGTTCATCTAGTGTTGTTGAACACATTCCTCCGTTTCGTTGTTGTTTGATTTTATAATTGGTTTTTAGATTATACACTGAGAAAGCCTACAAGAACGAAATGCAGGATAACACTTACCCCGAGATCCTGAGGTCCAACTTGGGCTCTGTGGTTCTCCAACTGAAAAAATTGGGCATTGATGATTTGGTTCATTTTGATTTTATGGACCCTCCTGGTAAGTTGATCAATAATCTAATTAATAATCCATATAACAATTTTCTGAAGTAAGCATCATACTACTGAAGATTGAAAGACACTTTTCATCCATTCACTTCTCACAGATCCAAGTCTTTTCATTATTCAATATTTTAATTTGTTGACCACTGATTTCTAAAGATTCATTTACGAGCATTATTCTTAAACCGACAAATATTTCGGTAAGTGAGAATGGCAAGTTGTCTGCCACTGGCATGGAATGAACCAAATGAACAAATCTTAGTACCAATTTGACTTTGAAAACATAGCAAATTCACGAAGATTTTGCAATTAGAGGCCAGATTGTCTATATTTTTAACCTCAACTTCTCAAAACATTGCTGTCCCAATTATTCCAGTCGTATTTGTTCGTGAATGATTGTAATTCGTTCATCAGTGGATTACAATAAGAAATAATGTAAACAAAAAAAAGTTTTATTCCTGATAGCTCAAATATTACCGAATCGTGAAACCTGAGGGGGGACATTCAAACGCCCAAAGTGAGTTTGTTGATAAGTGTTTGACAGAACTTGGAAACTCGGAGTTCCATGTAACCCCCTCGGTTGATCAAAATTCTGAATAACCTCAAAATGCGATCACAAAGGCGAATTCACTGAAACATGGGAGTCTTTTCCGAGTTTGAGGTTATCCAATTCTGTTGGACAGCTCCTAGATGTTGTGAGACTGTGGGATCGTCTCAGGAAAGCATGTTAATGGGGAACTTATGTAGGAATCTCACACTTTTGACTTCAGATTTGGATTCCTGATAGCTTACCGAATCGTGAAACCTGAGGGGGGACAGTTTGTTGATAAGTGTTTGACAGCGGTTGATCAAAATTCTGAATAACAAAGGCGAATTCACTGAAACATGGGATTCTTTCCGAGTTTGAGGTTATCCAATTCTGTTGGACAGCTCCTAGATGTTGTGAGACTGTGGGATCGTCTCAGGAAAGCATGTTAATGGGAAACTTATGTAGGAATCTCACACTTTTGACTTCAGATTTGGATTCAGAGCACTTGAAAATCCCCAAGCTCAAAAGACCGTTTAGTTTGGTCGATAAATGGATAGGAAGATCGTGCGTGGCTTAGTAGTGCAAGGGAGATGAGGGCTCCCCCCCCCCCCCCCTCCACGGCAGGCAAGGGCTGTAACGTAATTGTACAAATGAATTTCAAGAGCTATATTACTGGTTTGATCCCCATCATATAGTACCTTTTTGGAAAGGTCTCCCTCAGACCTTTCTGTTGAGAAAAAATTTCGAAACTTATTTCTGTTCTAGAACCAAAAATTTCAACCATGTATCATGTTTTCTCCTCGATATTGATTCGAAATTCTATGAAAACATCAGAAATTAACAAGCGGTTGCAATCATGTTCACAATATCAATTATTGAGAATGATCACCTGTGTGTAAACAATTATTTATATAACCATGCTCATAACTCAGTTTGTTGGACACGCACTTCGCCGTAGTTAACATAATATTGTTGGATAAATCGAGAGCTTTCGAACGAATGGTCAACGAATTTTGTGGGATGAAAAACGACGAAGTACCATTTCCCTAGCAACGACTCGGTTGTAGGCGGAAATCACTGTAATTAATTTCGTGCGCGGAAAAAAATTGACTCGCAAAATTCGCTAGGACCCCAGGGCTAAAACATGATACATGTTAAAATAATAACGATTACAAAATATAGACCATCCTGATAACTGTGGATTGTCCTACAAAGGAACGTTATTCATGAATTCAAGTTTTATATAGAAAGTGGATTTCAGAAGTGAAGGTTTGCTTCGAATTTGCCTTATCTGAATGTCTTTCCACTCATACTGGTCGCAAAGATTCTGCAGAAATTCTTCAATGTATACCGATCACTGTTTGAGTAGCTATTCTCTGTTCTATGGCTATGTTCATTCTATAGCTGTTCAAATAACGCTAATCGAAAATTGTATCCATCTTTCATCTCTCAGTCTATGGGAGAAATCCACGGTACCTACATTTTTCACTGTTTTCTGAAATCAGTACCCATCAAGATTAAAACCATTGAATATATCTATACCGTACTCCTAGTTAAACATTTATTGTTCTCATTCACAGCACCAGAAACACTGATGAGAGCTTTGGAACTCCTGAACTACCTGGCCGCTCTAGACGACGACGGTAATCTCACTGACCTGGGAGCAGTCATGGCGGAATTCCCACTCGACCCGCAACTAGCCAAACTCCTCATCACCAGCTGCACCCTCAACTGTTCTAACGAGATCCTGTCTATTACGGCCATGCTCTCAGGTAAACCGGCATGGAAAGGACGCAAAATCGTAACTAAAACATCATCACATTATATAATTTGTGATACTATCTTTGTCTTATCGTACCTTGCTTTCTATCCTCTATAAACTTTGACGCACTTGGTGTATGATATTGCACTGCAATTTCGGTCGCTAACGTTGACTGATGTCAGCAAATCAGAATCTTGCTCGATCACGTTTGCATCGCTCCACCCCACAGGGTGTCAAACATTTCTACTGTAATTGAAAGACAAGTCACACTACAGCCTTATGCGTTCATAAACTTGATCAGTGAAATCGTTTACCTAATCAGTAATCTAAAATATTGAAAAATGAAATTTTTGGCAAAACGTTTGTTTCTCTTCTATCATTTCTCAAAATTTGTTGTTAATTAGTTTTTACTCAATTATTATTATCATTACATATTGTGCCTCTTCCTGAAACTATTCCTTCAGAGAGATTTCACTGTTTCGATGTAAGCCTCACGTACTTACACCTAAACTTGACTCTATTCTGTTTGATTTTGCTTCCAAATTAGCAATGAATTTTAATCATTCTTCAAGTTTAAGCTAAGAATCGTAAAAAAAGGAGAAAAATCATTGCTAACATATATCTTGCCAACATATTTTTTAATTGTAATGAAGAGTGTTCCCAAAATACTGTGCAATGCTACAAGTAGGTGATCCAACATTTTTAATCCATTTATTATGTAGTTTCCCTCAAATTGTTTTTATTCTGCTCCCACCATTTGTCATTCATCATCTAAAATTTAATATTCTCTTTGTTAACAAAACGTGAATTTTTTGTTCAAAAGTATAATGGCATTTAGAGTTCATAGTCCAAAGAACTTGCGCTAAATTATCCAAAACTATTTTGAGGGAATTTTCTACTAGATGAGAAAGTTATTTGTTCGTAGCCTATCTATGTTGATATAGGTACCGTCCTTTTAAACCTGACAATCCTCGGAGCTTTTTGTCATAAATGCCATAACTTTCTCATGGGTGATGTGTCAATTCTTTTTCCTCGTTTTTTAATATAATTTCTATATGTTTTGCAACAGTTGTTTCTATTTCCTCACCTCCATCAGATGTTTTGTGAAATTTTTTCCAATCTTAATTCTTGCACTCCTTCATCATTTGGAGACTGCAGGGTCTTCTTACCCGATTAATTTTTTCACAGGGAGGTGAATATGCAAATGTTGACGCTATAATTTATGTCCTGCATTTTATCACCCTTAAGAATCAACTGATGAAATAATGCCACCACACAAAAAAAAAAAAAAAAAAAACAGTCAAATCAGAACAAAACTCGAAAGAACAGAAATGATTAGTTGGATCGCTAGGATACTTACCAAAATAAGGACCAATAATCTGTATTGTAAATAATGATGACGTTTACACCCTCTCCTAGTGTAAAAAATGTTGATGTTTCACCGAATTTTGGCAGAAGTTATTTTACTTGAGCTATAAGTTTCAATGTTAATTTGGAAGCAGATGATTCTCAGTTGTCGATTTGATGTTCATTTTTCGCTCATACATTGATATGAGCGAACCCCGAGCAGGATTCTAAGTAGGAATAGGTTGCGTAGGTTGGTTGAATGTGGAAACTAAACCCGGCGGCACGGTGGTATATCCACCCGCCCTCTACCTTGTTTAGTCCCACAGTGCTTCGTCAGACCTAACGAGGCGAAAAAAGCTGCCGACGATGCTAAAATGAGGTTTGCCCATATTGATGGGGACCATCTCACGCTGCTCAACGTCTACCATGCTTTCAAACAGAGTAAGTGTTACCACCCGTCTATTATCATTCAAATATGTTGTGCCTGTTGATTTTTTTGTTGTGAAGTGTGATGATTGCCTAGAAATTGAAGGAGCTTTAGTTCCTTCCCTTCTGCTGTCATCGGTATCTCGATATTATCACAACTTATTCTTATCTTATTCACATCATTTTTTCGCAATGAGTCGAGACGAGTCATTGTTGAATTTGTTTAGCCATTGGGAAAAAGATGATTAGGCTCTGGGCCTGAACCTCGCTCAACCATCCCTAGTCGTCCTTAATTATCTTTAAAAAATTAAATTAAATTTTAAAAAGTGCACGCTTACTCCCAAAAAACGGTAAAAAATCAGTATCAGCTATGATTTGAACCTAAACTCTCACCAACCGTAGGCTTTCATCATATCCACTATGGGCCAGTTCCGCCAACAGGAATTTTCCTTGGATTAACCGAGGACTGTGAGTTTTCTCGACAAAACAGCTAAATTACAGCTCCACCAACGCATGATTTGTCCTGTGATAACGCACGGATTCCAAAATCCATCTGTTGGGGTGGGTTAACCAATGGATCAGCTCTGATCCTCAACTTTCTCACAGCTCGCCATCTTGAAAAATTTTGTAACTAACGTTTTTTTCCCCATTTGGTGTTTTTCTTCATAACACCACCTTGCCGAATTTCCGTATATTAATTTCCTATTCCGTCATGATAATGAAGAAACAATGAGTTTGTCTTCTAAAAACGAAGATTTCGTGGAAACGGACTATGTCGATTCCTCGAATGATGATATCTGGGAAAGGATTGGACCATACGAAAGAGTTGGTGGACAACGATTTTGACTTTTTCTTGTCTTTAGTTTGGCACACAACCGGAACAACAGTTTCTATAGCAGTACTTACTGAAATTTCATTCCCATTATTTTCACTTACAGCGGAGCCATTACTAGGAAAATTTCCTCCTTCAGTTCTTATTTGACGAAAATTGCTCATTGTATGGAATGTAAAGATAGGATTGCTGGATAATGTGTTAGACATATCAACCATAACATCGTTGTTTTTGACTTTGTTGATTTGGCAGGCTCGATTTAAAATACTATTGTGTTATTTATTAGTTCCATGCATTTCCTTTACAGACCAGGAAGATCCTCAGTGGTGCTATGACAATTTTGTCAACTACCGATCTCTCAAAAGCGGTGACAACGTGCGACAGCAGTTATCGAGAATTATGGACCGATTCAATCTGAAACGAACATCCACAGAGTTCACCTCTAAAGATTACTACATCAATATCAGAAAATCGTTGGTCACTGGCTTCTTTATGCAGGTTAGTCTGATTCACACTAGTTGACCAATGGTAATGTAACAATCACCAGTCTAACAATGGTAGTTTTGGAGTGCCAGAAAACGAAACTGCCGCACTATTGACAATGCCTCCTGTGGCAAACATTACTCATTCGTTATTTGAGTTTATTTTGTATATATATATACAAAATTTGTATTTATTTCATGTTTGTGTTTTGAATGTAATAAGGTGTAAAGTTTGAATCATTGATGGATGAGTCAGATTAAAGTATATATGTATTTGCAATGGGCTTAAAGGGTGTAGGTAAACGTGCTTTACTTCCAGGGTTGCCTATAGTAACATAGAGACGCCTCAGATGACGTTAATCATAAGATAGTTCGCAGTGTTGATTTATTTGTTATTAGAGAGTTCCTAACGCGATAGGGAGATAGAGATGAGACACCTTATCGTGAACCAAAAACACTACATAAACATAACTGAGGCTTCGGCGGCTTTATCCCGAACCAACCTATCTTATCTCTTCCTCCCTGTTGCAAAGTAACCTTACACTTCGATAACAGTGAAATTCATTTCTTGTTGGTATTCATGATTCATGAAAATTATATTCATTTTCTTGTTCATAAATTTTCAAAATCTGCCATTGCGAAACCTTTTAGTGAATATGAAAAGAACTAAGGAAACGTAGAAATGCTGGGAACCAAACACACGGGATAGGCAGGAAAATCCCCTTGGTGGTTTCAGCGTTACTTGAAAATAAGTAGTCACTCCAAGATGAAAAATGCTAATTCGACCCTCTTGACTTTATCAGGTTATACCATCCGCTGTGGCTTGCCCCTAATGATGAAATCCCCAAGCACCTTATCTCAATTGACTTATCGTTTAGGAACTCTCTATTGCTGTTCCAGCATTCTGCATTGTTCCAATGGTTTCTTTGTTCTCATGTGGAACACTTTTTGACTTTCTTTGCTAATTATCTCTGCTAAACTACCTTATCCCCAAGAGAGTGTATGTTAGAGGGTCTTTAGTTACTCATCTATTGAATATCTTTTAGAATACCTACATACCTACCATCTCTCTGCTTTTTTTCTAGGTCGCTCATTTGGAGAGGACAGGACATTACTTGACGATAAAGGACAACCAAGTTGTACAACTTCACCCATCAACATGCCTAGACCACAAGCCTGAATGGGTCGTCTACAATGAGTTCGTACTTACCACCAAAAATTACATCAGAACTGTCACGGACGTAAAGCGTAAGTCGAATATCAAGTTTAATTGTATTATCATTACCCTTACATTTAAACTTACACTTGGTAGTGTAAATGTGAAATATCGTATGGATGATTCCAATTACTCAAGATGTAAGATTTATAAATCATTTGTACTTTTGCTGTTCACCGATTTCGACAATCCTATTCTTTTTTTCTTCTTACCACTTAGGTGTTGTTTACAGTCTTTCAAAATTATTATTTCTTCTTTCAACAGCTGACTGAACTGGTACTATCTACTGCTAAAATTGTTGTTCGAGTCAAACTAAGAATTTCAAGAACAAAAGTTCTATGAATTTGCATATTACGCTCCAATGAGAGTATGGATATTGATTATTTAGAATTTTTTAAGTACATTCAGCATACTTAAACGACGACAAAAATGAAGAAATTTTACAAACTGTCTATTTGTCAAATCAAAATTTTAATTATGGTTGGATTCCTTAAGATGTTTTGCAAATGTAGACTTACCCTTATTTTCCCTGAAATCCTCCTGTTGCTCGCCCATTTTTTCCCTGAATTTCCTACCAGTTTGACCGCAATATTCGTAGCCATAAGAACATTTTAGTTTATAAACCCCATTTTTATCGTGAAGATTGATTTTGTCTTTAACGGAACCTAGTAATTCTGTAAGACTATTTTTAGTTATAAAACCCACTTTTTGTAACCCCTCTATGGTAGAATGTTGCCGATTTTATCAAACATTTTAAGTTATAAAGTGAGTTTTAAAACTAAAAATAGTGTTAGAGAACTACTAGGTTCCGTTAAAGACAAAATTAATGTGCAGGATAAAAGTGGTGTTTATAAACTAAAATGTTCTTGTGGCTACGAATGTTGTGGTCTAACTGTTGGGAAATTTAAGGGTAGGTATACATTTGCATATATACAAATTCGGTAGGTCTATACATATAAGGGTAGTATAGGGTAATATAAGGGGTAATATACAAATAAGGGTAGGTCTACATTTGCAAAACATCTTAAGGGATCCAATCACAGTTACAATTTTGGTTTGACAGATAGACAGTTTGTGAAATTTCTTCATTTTCGTCCAAAGGGAGGTAGGTTGAACGTACTTGAAAAGTTCGAAATTATCAAAAGTGACTGTTCCAGTAAATGTTTAAATGAGGGATATCCCTCAATGCTCATTATTTCCTGGCTTCGCATTGAGTCCCTCAGCTTTCTGGTCAGTTTTTGAGACTTCATCTCTTTATCCACCGTTTCCATGTGATTTCCTCTATCATACACACCCCCTGTCACAATGGTCGAAGCTAATTCAGCAGTTAACCTCCTTGAAATTGTGCAAAATTAGTTTGTTTAAAACATCAAGCCTGGGACTCCTTAGGACTGAATCGCTTGTGCTTCACCCTTCTCCCACCCACCCATGATTTAGTGTATAGGAATATAAGACTAGGATCTGATTAGCATTCCTTCACAATAGTGCTTAATAATTTATGATCCCTAAGAACACTAATTGATAATTATGCATTAATAATTGTATTGATTGTTTTTTTCTTCTGATTTATCAACTTTCAGCGGAGTGGCTCTTGAAACTCGCTCCTCAGTACTATGATCTACAAAACTTCCCACAATGTGAGGCCAAACGACAACTAGAAGCCTTGCAAGCGCGACTAGAGTCGAGACAATACCAAGAAGGATTCTAGGCTTAACAATTGTTTTCATGACAATTTAACATCCCTTCAACTTGAAAATGTGTACATTTTTACTTGTTTTTTGGTATAAAACGCTTTAATTATGTGCACAACCTCCTTGTAATTCAATAGCCACTTTTTAGCATTGCACGCCGTTTTTATATGAATTCAACTTCGTTGTAGTCTGGCAAACATTTCTGTTTCTCTATCCCTTCTTAACCCTCGACGGATTTTTATGTAATGGTGACGAGAATTATAGGTACTATGGCTGACAGATCTCAAATTGTTTTTTCACTGTCCCCTTCCATATGTTAGTGATCATATCTATATTGAAAAATATTGCTGTTCTCGGTGAATGGAGGTTCATAAATACTTGGTTTGTACCATTCCAGCCCTGTCAAGAGTGTTTTGTGATGATTATTTGTAAGGCATAAAATTATTATTATGATCTAAAGAAATAAATGATTATTAATTTGTAATAAATGTGTTCATTATTTCCGAATGAATATTAATCCTAGTAAATTATGATCGGCTCACTGAAAGTTTGAATGTAATTGACTACCGAAGTGAGTCTCTACTTTGACTTGGCAAGCATTTGTCAGCGTGCATGCGTGTGTGCTCCACGCTACAGGCTGCAATTTTGGAACTATCAACTTAAACATTTCTTACAGCTGAATAGTTTTTGGAGGGACCACGGCACAAAATGGTGGTGCCATTTCGTCACCACCAAGTAAAATACGCGTTTCTGAAACAGTTGACTTCAAATTGTAAGTGGACATTATAAACACCCCGAGTTCGATGTAGGTAGGTATGTGTTCAGCCCTGACCAAAATTTGGCAACAAGGAGTCACCTCCTAGTTAAAATGGAAATTTTTGACGCTATCGACTTGAAATTCTGTAGGGAGACTCCTTTAGCCGTGTCCACATTATCATAGAAGAGGAAGATTATCAGTCTATATGTTAGTTTTATATTTTCATTTTAGTGAGTTCTTGCAATCAATTATTGGGTCTATGAATATTTATGTATCTGCTGTCTGTGCACCCCTCTTCTTGATAACTGATAAAAATGATGAAGTAATGGTGGTTCATAACCATAAGGGAGATTTTGCAGTTTTCCATCGCAAGTCTTTGTACGAAGTTTTCTTAGTGCAAGCAGACCTGAAGCTAACCACTGAGTAGTACTGTAGGAATAGGGAATCTGTGTAGGGTTGGATGAAACGATTAAAAAGTCACACTATATTTATAAGACGTCGAGTTACAACTCCGTCAAACAAAATATTTCACCAGAGAGAAAATACGAATTTCTCTCTCAAAAGTGAAATATTAACTAATAACATACAAGGCGACCTCCCTAGACACTTACTGGGCGAGAGAGATGCGACAAGTATCTCGAACCAAGTCGCCTTGAACGAGAAAACTCAAACAGAAAATCAAACGTCCTCTAAAACTAACAAGGACAATTCAAACAAGCCTACTCGCCAATCAGAAACACTGATTACACGAGAGACAATAGGCGAACCAACCAAGAGGCGGCAAGCAACCACCTCTGGTCCAGCAGCCACCCCGGGGACCCCGTCTGAACAACTGACGCAGAGAAAGCACCCGAGGTCCCCGTCTAAACTCAAGGTCGTCGGCTCCGCGACGGACGCTCGTAAGCCACCCCCGGGGACCCCGTCGCAGCGACGGACGTGGGGAAACCACCCCGGAGGACCAGCTCAGCTATCATACTCGCAGATACTGAGAAAACAATGTGCGAGCCAATGAGATTACACAGTCGAATTAACGAAATTAAGCGGACCAATCAGGAGGCGGCAGGGGGCGGCCACCTCCCTATAATTACCCCGCTCGGAGCCCTCCGAATTGATTCCACTCTCCGCTCTCGACGACTACACTCAGAAGTACGAAGATTTCTACACGCTCTACGCTGACGAACCTTCTGCATCCCGACGGCTTCCTACTGCTTTCTACAAGGCCTACCTTCTCTCCACACAGATCTCGCATTGGCATCTACGAGTCCAGTGATTATTCATCCTGCTCATTGCCCAACATAGTTCATCTGTCAGGACGCCACCCGGTACATCTATCGATATTCTCTTTAGATCGTACGCCCGCTGGGACGTTCCTAGTCGTGTCGCCCGGGTTTCGTAGCACTAGGCTCGTCACCGACCGCTGTGGGCACGCCGGTAAATTACTCAGCTCATACGCTCTAATTTACCGTCCAAGGAAGTCTTTTTCAAGACTACTAGGTAGGACCCTGACATCCGAGCAAAGGAAAGAAGCTCTGTCAAGCTAGTCCACCTTCTAAACCCTCTATTTCAATACGTAGAGGTATCGAAAACGAGTTAATAAACTCGGATATTTCGATGGAGCGCCGCCCTTCCTATTTCCTCATGCAAGGGGAGGCGGAACACGGCGCGGCCGGGCCTCTTAGCCCACGCAGCGCTCCCTACCAGCTGCTCGACCCGTCCGCTGTTCCTAGCGACGGCCCAAGGCTCGATCCTCGCGAAGAGATCGCCTTCTCACCTAACGTATTCATGAAGGAAACGTTAGATCAAGCCTCACACACACAAACGTTCGAGGATACCTTTCAGACCCGCTCTGAAGTCAATCATCATGATTCGACAAAGATTTCCGAATATCCACGATATTCTACACAAGGCTACCCGGCCGATCCGAGTGTCAAATACACTCCAAATGTGCTAAAAACAAAGGATACTTTTCAGTACCTCAACCAAGCCCAACATATTCCTCCTACAGATATAAATCTTAGGCCGGAATATTACATAACGGCTCAGCACCAAACCGATCGAACCCAGCACCCACTATGCGAGCTCAGTGCTCCACGCGGCTGCGACACGAACTACCCCTCAGGTCCTCCCGCCAAGCAAGCTGACCTTGGCGATTTCGCTCACATTCCTTACAGGAATACCTCAGGGACTAACCCGCATAACCAGAATATAAATGTCCCACTTGGTTTACCAACACAAAGTAAAACATGTTTAAATCCACTACAAATGGTGACCCCGCCTTTGAACAGGCTTAACACGGAGCATTTCGTTCCCTCTTATGAAGCTAGTGGATTTCAGGGAACCACTGCGGGCGTGCGACCCCCGCCGGGCCTCTACGCCCCACATCTCACTCAACAACCCTCTACACAAAGTGGCTTTCGAGCACTTTTAGAGGAGATGGGAGATTATCAAAAACCAATCTTCCAAAAGAAGAATATCGATCGTGCACTCGCCGAGTTCGATCAATACTGCGTGCGAAAACACCTGAGAACGCAGAACGAATGCTTCTCAGCTATATACAAGTGGGTACCACAAGAAATGAGGGAAGCTATCGACTCAGCTTACCTCACGGCACCCCACGCACCCTACGAAGAGGCCAAACAGCGCCTACAGCGAGAATATGGGTTGTCCTTACAGGACAGGCTCCTCGCACTCGAGGACCCCGCATCTCTCGCCAAAAAACCCAGCACCAAGTACCACGAAATGTACTCTAAAGCTGTTGGGTACTTTTCAGAGGCTCTGATCACTCAAAAGTGGATCGAAACTCTACCCATCGAAGCACGAGGTATGGTCGCAGCTCAGCCTACCACGACCGCCCGGCTCGACCTAGCTGATACGCTACACGCGTACAAAACAGAGAATACCTCTCTAAACATACGAGGAGTAGAATCTACTCCGAAACCCATGAAAACTGGTTTCAAAAAGGCCCTCTCACAACAAGCTGAGTTCAAACCCCAACCAGTAGAGAGTAGGCCTCACAAACCGACGGCCTATGTCTGTCGAAACCACGCACGTTTCGGTAACGAAACTCGCAAATGTGCAGACCCAGAACACTGCACTTGGAAGGCAAACACTGCTTCCAAAACTAGCAAAAAGGCAGCGACTATAAGCCAGCCTAAAACCTGGGTTTCAAACGAAAATACTCAGAGATCGGTACAAGAAAGTACCGTTCCAACCTCCGACGTAGAGAGTTCGGAAAACGAATAACTGCCAGTGTATCTGAGCCTATACACCGGCAGTCTACTGAGTATAAAAGGCTTTTTTTCAAGTGCAAACTAAATGGCACTGAATTTCTCATCGACACGGGAGCAGAAGTGAACATTCTGCCCCACAATGTCACAAAAAAATTGGGCTTAAAAATTCGTAAGTCCAACGTAAAGCTCACAGCAGCTAACGGAGCCCCTATAGACACACTAGGGCGAGCTGACACGACAATTAACATCGGCCTCGGAGACATGACCACCGATTTTATGATCACGAAAGTTGATCTAGCGATCCTAGGTATACCATTCCTCGAGTCTTGGGATATCGGAATACGGGTCAAACACAAGTACATTTATAAAGATAAAATAAAGAGCTATGCCGATCAAAAAATAGCTGCAGTCATGAACAAAAAATTCACTGACGAACAAATAGCAGCTACTATCCCTCATCGTGACAACAACCCTCAACCAGAGGACGTGCAAATCACGGAGGACGAAAACATTCGCTCTATCATTGACAAATACAATGATAAAATGAGCAAACTTCAAGGAAAGTGGAAAAACAACGGGGTTTACCACCGTATAACCACGGAAGGAACACCAGTACACTTCCGAGCAAGACCCATGGCGGGCGAAAAACGGGCTCAAGTCAAAAGTACTTTTGACAAAATGCTTTCAGAAGGCATAATTGCACCATCAGATTCCGAATGGGCATCCCTGTTACACTGTGTGCCAAAAAAAGACGGGTCATGGAGAATCACCGGCGACTACCGTTTCCTGAACGCGAAAACGAAGAAAGACGCCTACCCTCCTCCTCACATTCGCTCTTTCCAAGCGAATTTACATGATACACGAATCTATTCGACAATCGATTTAAAATCGGCATATTACCATATTCCGATGCACCCAGATGACGCTCATAAAACTGCAATTATTACACCTTTCGGTCTTTATGAGTTTAAGAAAATGAGCATGGGTTTGGCCGGAGCGGCTCAAACATGGCAAAGATACATGGACAGCATCATGCGAAAATTTGATTTCGCATTTGTATACCTAGATGACATCCTATTGGCTTCTAAAAATTATAAAGAACACATGAACCACCTCAAACAAATTTTTGACAAGCTAGGGGAACACGGACTTCGAGTAGGTTTTGATAAATGCATTTTTTCAAAACCTACCGTCGATTTCCTAGGTTTCACTATCTCGAAAGAAGGGATAATTCCTAAACGAGATAAAATAGAAGCCTGTAGTGGATTTATATAGGTTTGACTTGACGTTGGTAGACCAAGTCGGACATTTATATTCCGATTATGCGGGTTGGTTTCTAGGTCACCCCCGCGAGGAATGCGGGCGGAGCCGCCAAGGTCAACTGATTTCGCAGGCCGGAAGGGTGGATAGTCCGTGTCGCAGCCGCGCGGAGCGCTAGGCTCGTGAACCGAGTGCTGGGTTCGATCAGTTTCGTACTGAGCCGTTTTGTAATATTCCGGCCTTAGATTTACATCTGAAGGAGGAATATACTGAGCTTGGTTGAGGTACTGAAAAGTATCCTCTGCTTTTTGTGCATTTGGAGTGTATTTGACACTCGGATCGACCGTGTAAGCCTGCGTCGGATATCGTGGGTAATCGGACAGCTTGGTCGAATCGAAAAGATCGGCTTCAGAGCGAGTCTGAAAGGTTTGCTCGATCTTTTGTGTAGGTGAGTCTTGTTTGACAGTTTCTCGAACGAATACGTCGGGCGAGAAGGCGATCCGGACGTGTGGGTCTCGCCTTGCGCTGATGGTTGGTTCAGCGGACTCACCGGGTGGCCGGTAGGGCGCACTGCGTTGGTCAATCGCCCCGGTCTTGCCGCCTTCCTCCTTCCCCCGCAAGGGGAAGTAAGAAGGCTGACGTTCCATCGAATTTGATCGAGTTTTTGGCTCGTTTCGATGCCTCTACGTGTGAAAAATAGAGGGTTTTGGAAGTGGACTCGCTTGCCGGAGCGTCTTTCCAATGCTCAGACGGCAGGGTCCTACCTCGCAGTCTTGAAAAAAGACTTCCGTAGACGGTAAATTAGAGCGTAGGAGCTGAGTAATTTACCGGCGCGCCCCAGCGGTCGACTACGAGCTGAAGGCTGTGTAGTCCGGGTGACACGGCTCGGAAACGTCCCTCGGGCGTACTGTCTAAAGAGAATATCGATAGAAGTACCGGGTGGCGTCCTACCAGGAGATCTACGTTGGGCAATGAGCAGGATGAATAATCACTGGACTCGTAGATGCCAAGGCGAAATCTGTGAGGAGAGAAGGTCTGGCTTGTAGAAAGCAGTGAGAAGCCGTTCTTGAGATGAACTCGCAATGCAGAAGGTTCGTCAGCGTAGAGCGTGTAGAATTCTTCGTACTTCGGAGGTGTCGTCGTCGAGAGCGGAGAGTGGAATGAAATGCCAGGCTCTGAACGAGGTATTTATAACAAAAAGTGGTGTCCACTTTATGGTTAGTATGCAAATTAGTTTCGTCAACTAATTTGGTACGATCAAACTAGCTTCGGATTGGCTCGCTCAATTTCGTAAATTCGGCTGTGCAATCTCATTGGTTCGCTCAGTGTTTTCTCAGTATCTGGGCATACGATAGCTGAGTTGGTTTTTCGAGGTGGTTTCCCTGCGTCCGTTGCTTTGACGGGGTCTGAACGACCTTGAGTTTTCCTAAGGCGACTTGTTTCGAACTTTTCGTCGCATCTATCTCGCCCAGTAAATGTTTGGGGAGGTCGCCTTGCGTGTTCTCGTTCAAGGCGACCTGTCTCGAGATGTTTGTCGCATCTCTCTCGCCCAGTAAATGTTTGGGGAGGTCGCCTTGTGTGTTCTCGTTCAAGGCGACCTGTCTCGAGATGTTTGTCGCATCTCTCTCGCCCAGTAAATGTTTGGGGAGGTCGCCTTGCGTGTTAATCTTTAATATTTCACTTTTGGGAGAGAATTTAGTATTTTCTCTCCGGTGAAATATTTTGTTTGACGGAGTTGTACTTCGACGTCTTGTAAATATTTTTGTGGTGTGCCTACCTCTTTTTGGTAGTCCTGAAAAGGGCTGTTGACAAGAGGGGGTGGATTTCACCACAGGGGCCCTCCCAAGACGTCGTGTTAATAACGACGACGCCGGTTGGGGTGATTCGAGCGCCGTTACCCACCTCTCGTCGAATTTGGTAGAGGGGACGTGCCTTCTGGCAGATTTTCGGGGAGTTTTCTCCTTACTTTCTGTCTGATTTTGTGACACAGATTGTCCTTGTGATACAGCTTCTTCCGAGTGTAGAGTATAAGCTGGTTTGATTTGCTGTTTGGGAACTTTTTTAGTATGTTCGCCAATTTGCACTGTAACCGAAAACTTATCTCTTTTAACCACTTTGAATGGTCCCGTGTAAGGACATTGCAGAGAGGTGAGCTGTGTGGGCACTCTGATATAGACATGAGTACATGTATCCAAGTTTTTGGGCATGTTTACGGCATATTTTGTGTTATTATGTTTAATATGCGTAGGTCGGAAGAAAAGAGGTTCCGAAAGGTTCGTAGAAGTTACGAAAATGTCTCCTGGGAGAGGTACGTCAATCCCGTAAACTTTTTGGAAAGGCGTAGTTTCAGTCGCCGGGTCTACTGCCGTACGCATGGCGAGTAGAACTTTGGGAAGTGCATCGAGCCAATTTTCGTTCTGAGCTTTGAGAGCTTCTTTCAAAGATCTGTTTCTGCGTTCTACCATACCGTTTGTTGATGGTTTGTATGGTAACGTGTGAGTATGTTTTACTCCGAGACGTTCCATAATGGAATTGAACAGATCTGATTCAAATTGGGTGCCCTGATCACTTGTGATGTATTTAGGTACGCCCTTTGAAGCTACCCAAATCTTGATAAATGCATTTGTGATTGTGGTTGTTTCGATGTTGTTGAGAGGGACTGCCTCTAGCCAACCCGTTGCTCTATCAACCATCATCAAAATGTAACGTTTCCCTCCTTTTGCTAAAGGTAAAGGTCCGGTAATATCCACGTGTACGTGTGAAAATTTGTTTGCCGTTTCAAATTCGGAGTAAGGGAGCTTCACGGAGCGCGTGATTTTTGCTCGTTGGCAAGTTTCGCATGCTCGAACCCAGTTTGAGACATCTGCACGTAGTCCGTGCCAAAAATATCGTTGTTTAACTTTATACACTGTAGAGTGTATACCTGGGTGTCCCAAATTGTGAATCTGGCTTATTATTTCTTCCCTTATTTCGTTTGGAATATAAGGTCTAGGGTGTCCTAGGTCTAGGTTACACCAAATTTCTCCTTGAGAGAATTCAACTCGTGTGAGTTTCAATTTGTCCTCCGCGGTAGGGGGAGAGCGAACTTGTGAATTTGAAATGTGCAGTAGAAGATTGCATTCTATTGCAGCCGTAATTTTCGAAATTTCAGCTATGGGTGGACCCTCGTCCGTCTGTGTTGAAATCGATTTCGTTTGAATTTCGACCGGATCGAAGGGTCTGGAGAGTGCGTCGGCGACGACGTTGCTCTCTCCTGAAATATGACGAATGTCACTCGTCATTTGAGAGATGTATGTTAGCCATCTTAATCTCATTTTAGAAAAATGAGCATTCTTTTTAAGCATCGTGCCTAGCAGAGGCTTGTGATCCGAACAAATATGGAAGGATCTGCCGTCCAAGTCGTTGTGCCAGTGAATGCACGCTTGGTAAACGGCGAACATTTCCTTGTCGAAAGATGCTTTGTTCTTCCATTGTTCTGGAATCTCTTTGCTGAAAAATCCCAATGGTTGGTACGATTTCGAGCCATGTTTGTCTGTAATTTCTTGTTCTAGTGCCGCTCCGATGTGTGTGTCGGACGCGTCACAGACCAATCTCCACTCCGCCGTAGGGTGTGGGTGAGCAATGTTATGCAATGTTGCTTTGATCATTGCTTGCTTTAAGCTGTTGAAAGCTTTTTCTCTCTCTGATGTCCATTCGATAGGTGTTCTGTCATTCTTTTTGTTTGACTGAATGGAGTCATACAGAGGTTGTGCCGTGTGAGCGAATTTGCTTGAGCATGCTCGGTAGAAACCACACATACCTAGGAATCTGCGTAGACTTCGTACGTCCACTGGCCTAGGAAACTGTTCTATGGCTTCTATTTTGTCTCGTTTAGGAATTATTCCTTCCTTCGAGATAGTGAAACCTAGGAAATCGACGGTAGGTTTCGAAAAAACGCATTTATCAAAACCTACTCGAAGTCCGTGTTCCCCTAGTTTGTCAAAAATTTGTTGTAGGTGGTTCATGTGTTCGTTATAATTCTTCGAAGCCACCAGGATGTCATCTAGATAGACAAATGCGAAATCAAATTTTCGCATGATGCTGTCCATGTATCTTTGCCATGTTTGAGCCGCTCCGGCTAAACCCATGCTCATTTTCTTAAACTCATAAAGACCGAAAGGTGTGATAATCGCAGTTTTATGAGCGTCATCTGGGTGCATCGGGATATGATAATACGCTGATTTTAAATCTATTGTTGAATAGATTTGCGTATCATGTAAATTCGCTTGGAACGAGCGAATGTGAGGAGGAGGGTAGGCGTCTTTCTTCGTTTTCGCGTTGAGGAAACGGTAATCGCCGGTGATTCTCCATGACCCGTCTTTTTTTGGCACACAGTGTAACGGAGATGCCCATTCGGAATCCGATGGTGCAATTATGCCTTCTGAAAGCATTTCGTCAAAAGTCTTTTTGACTTGAGCCCGTTTTTCACCTGCCATGGGTCTAGCTCGGAAGTGTACTGGGGTTCCCTCCGTGGTTATACGGTGGTAAACCCCGTTGTTCTTCCATTTACCATGAATTTTGCTCATTTTATCATTGTATTTGTTAATGATAGAGCGAATGTTTTCGTCCTCCGTGATTTGCACGTCCTCTGGTTGAGGTGTATTGTCATGGTGAGGGATAGTAGCTGCAATTTGTTCGTCAGTGAACTTTTTGTTCATGACTGCAGCTATTTTTTGATCGGCATAGCACTTCATTTTATCTTTATAAATGTACTTGTGTTTGACCCGTATTCCGATATCCCAAGATTCGAGGAATGGGATACCTAGGATCGCTAGATCAACTTTCGTGATCATAAACTCGGTGGTCATGTCCCCGAGGCCGATGTTAATTGTTGTGTCAGCTCGCCCTAGTGTATCGATAGGGGCTCCGTTAGCTGCTGTGAGCTTAACGTTGGACTTGAGAATTTTCAAGCCCAATTTTTTTGTGACATTGTGGGGCAGAATGTTCACTTCTGCTCCCGTGTCAATGAGAAATTCAGTGCCATTTAGTTTGCACTTGAAAAAAAGCCTTTTATACTCAGTAGACTGCCGGCGTATAGGCTCAGATACGCTGGCAGTTATTCGTTTTCCGAACTCTCTGTGTCGGAGGTTGGAATGGTACTTTCTTGTACCGACTGCTGAGTATTTTCGGTAGAAACCCGGGTTTTAGGTTGGCTTATAGTCGCAGCCTTTTTGCTAGTTTTGGAAGCAGTGTTTGTCTTCCAAGTGCAGTGTTCTGGGTCTGCACATTTGCGAGTTTCGTTACCGAAACGTACGTGGTTTCGACAGACGTAGGCCATCGGTTTGTGAGGTTTACTCTCCACTGGTTGGTGTTTGAACTCAGCTTGTTTCGAGAGGGCCTTTTTGAAACCAGTATTTATGGGTTTCGGAGTAGATTCAACTCCTCGTATGTTCAGAGAAGTATTCTCTGCTCTGTACGCGTGTAGCGTATCAGCTAGGTCGAGCCGGGAGGTCGTGGTAGGCTGAGCTGCGACCATACCTCGTGCTTCGATGGGAAGAGTCTCAATCCACTTTTGAGTGATGAGAGCTTCCGAAAAGTACCCAACAGCTTTCGAGTACATTTCGTGGTACTTGGTGCTGGGTTTTTTGGCGAGAGATGCGGGGTCCTCGAGTGCGAGGAGCCTGTCCTGTAAAGACAACCCATATTCTCGTAGGAGGCGCTGTTTGGCCTCTTCGTAGGGTGCGTGAGGTGCTGTGAGGTAAGCTGAGTCGATAGCTTCCCTCATTTCCTCTGGTACCCACTTGTAGATAGCTGAGAAGCATTCGTTTTGCGTTCTCATGTGTTTTCTCACGCAGTATTGATCGAACTCTGCGAGTGCACGATCAATATTCTTCTTTTGGAAGACTGGTTTTTGATAATCTCCCATCTCCTCTAAAAGTGCTTGAAAACCACTGTTTGTAGAGGGATGTTGCGTGAGATGTGGGGCGTAGAGGCCCGGCGGGGGTCGCACGCCCGCAGTGGTTCCCTGAAATCCACTAGCTTCATAAGAGGGAACGAAATGCTCCGTGTTGAGCCTGTTCAAAGGCGGGGTCACCATTTGTAGTGGATTTATATAGGTTTGACTTGACGTTGGTAGACCAAGTCGGACATTTATATTCCGATTATGTGGGTTGGTTTCTAGGTCACCCCCGCGAGGAATGCGGGCGGAGCCGCCAAGGTCAACTGATTTCGCAGGCCGGAAGGGTGGATAGTCCGTGTCGCAGCCGCGCGGAGCGCTAGGCTCGTGAACCGAGTGCTGGGTTCGATCAGTTTCGTACTGAGCCGTTTTGTAATATTCCGGCCTTAGATTTACATCTGAAGGAGGAATATACTGAGCTTGGTTGAGGTACTGAAAAGTATCCTCTGCTTTTTGTGCATTTGGAGTGTATTTGACACTCGGATCGACCGTGTAAGCCTGCGTCGGATATCGTGGGTAATCGGACAGCTTGGTCGAATCGAAAAGATCGGCTTCAGAGCGAGTCTGAAAGGTTTGCTCGATCTTTTGTATAGGTGAGTCTTGTTTGACAGTTTCTCGAACGAATACGTCGGGCGAGAAGGCGATCCGGACGTGTGGATCTCGCCTTGCGCTGATGGTTGGTTCAGCGGACTCACCGGGTGGCCGGTAGGGCGCACTGCGTTGGTCAATCGCCCCGGTCTTGCCGCCTTCCTCCTTCCCCCGCAAGGGGAAGTAAGAAGGCTGACGTTCCATCGAATTTGATCGAGTTTTTGGCTCGTTTCGATGCCTCTACGTGTGAAAAATAGAGGGTTTTGGAAGTGGACTCGCTTGCCGGAGCGTCTTTCCAATGCTCAGACGGCAGGGTCCTACCTCGCAGTCTTGAAAAAAGACTTCCGTAGACGGTAAATTAGAGCGTAGGAGCTGAGTAATTTACCGGCGCGCCCCAGCGGTCGACTACGAGCTGAAGGCTGTGTAGTCCGGGTGACACGGCTCGGAAACGTCCCTCGGGCGTACTGTCTAAAGAGAATATCGATAGAAGTACCGGGTGGCGTCCTACCAGGAGATCTACGTTGGGCAATGAGCAGGATGAATAATCACTGGACTCGTAGATGCCAAGGCGAAATCTGTGAGGAGAGAAGGTCTGGCTTGTAGAAAGCAGTGAGAAGCCGTTCTTGAGATGAACTCGCAATGCAGAAGGTTCGTCAGCGTAGAGCGTGTAGAATTCTTCGTACTTCGGAGGTGTCGTCGTCGAGAGCGGAGAGTGGAATGAAATGCCAGGCTCTGAACGAGGTATTTATAACAAAAAGTGGTGTCCACTTTATGGTTAGTATGCAAATTAGTTTCGTCAACTAATTTGGTACGATCAAACTAGCTTCGGATTGGCTCGCTCAATTTCGTAAATTCGGCTGTGCAATCTCATTGGTTCGCTCAGTGTTTTCTCAGTATCTGGGCATACGATAGCTGAGTTGGTTTTTCGAGGTGGTTTCCCTGCGTCCGTTGCTTTGACGGGGTCTGAACGACCTTGAGTTTTCCTAAGGCGACTTGTTTCGAACTTTTCGTCGCATCTATCTCGCCCAGTAAATGTTTGGGGAGGTCGCCTTGCGTGTTCTCGTTCAAGGCGACCTGTCTCGAGATGTTTGTCGCATCTCTCTCGCCCAGTAAATGTTTGGGGAGGTCGCCTTGTGTGTTCTCGTTCAAGGCGACCTGTCTCGAGATGTTTGTCGCATCTCTCTCGCCCAGTAAATGTTTGGGGAGGTCGCCTTGCGTGTTAATCTTTAATATTTCACTTTTGGGAGAGAATTTAGTATTTTCTCTCCGGTGAAATATTTTGTTTGACGGAGTTGTACTTCGACGTCTTGTAAATATTTTTGTGGTGTGCCTACCTCTTTTTGGTAGTCCTGAAAAGGGCTGTTGACAAGAGGGGGTGGATTTCACCACAAAGCCATAGAACAATTTCCTAGGCCAATAGACGTACGAAGTCTACGCAGATTCCTAGGTATGTGTGGTTTCTACCGAGCATGCTCAAGTAAATTCGCTCACACGGCACAACCTCTGTATGACTCCATTCAGTCAAACAAAAAAAATGACAAAACACCTATCGAATGGACATCAGAGAGAGAAAAAGCTTTCAACAGCTTAAAACAAGCAATGATTAAAGCTACATTACATAATATCGCTCATCCACACCCTACAGCAGAGTGGAGATTAGTCTGCGACGCATCCGACACACACATCGGAGCGGCACTAGAGCAGGAAATTACAGACAAACACGGCTCGAAATCTTACCAACCATTGGGATTTTTCAGTAAAGAAATTCCGGAACAATGGAAGAATAAAGCATCATTCGACAAAGAGATGTTCGCCGTTTACCAAGCTTGCATTCATTGGCACAATGACTTGGACGGCCGATCTTTTCATATTTGTTCAGATCACAAGCCTCTGCTAGGCACGATGCTTAAGAAAAATGCACATTTTTCTAAAATGAGATTAAGATGGCTAACATACATCTCTCAAATGACGAGTGACATTCGTCATATACCCGGAGAGAACAACGTCGTCGCCGACGCACTCTCCAGACCCTTCGATCCAGTTGAAATTCAAACAAAATCGATTTCAACCCAAACTGACGAGGGTCCGCCCATGGCCGAAGTTTCGCAAATTGCGGCTGCAATAGAGTGCAATCTTCTACTGCACATTTCAAATGCACAAATTCGTTCTCCCCCTAACGCAGAGGACAAATTGAAACTCACACAAGTTGAATTCCCTCAAGGAGAAATTTGGTGTAACCTAGACCTAGGACACCCAAGACCTTATATTCCAAACGAAATAAGGCAAGAAATAATCAGCCAAATTCACAATTTGGGACACCCAGGTATACACTCTACAGTGTATAAGGTTAAACAAAGATATTTTTGGCACGGACTCCGCGCAGATGTCTCCAACTGGGTCCGAGCGTGCGAAACTTGCCAACGAGCAAAAATCACTCGCTCCGTGAAGCTCCCTTACTCCGAATTTGAAACGGCTAACAAATTTTCACATGTACACGTTGATATTACCGGACCCTTACCTTTAGCTAAAGGAGGGAAACGTTACATTTTAATGATGGTTGATAGAGCAACGGGTTGGCTAGAGGCAGTCCCTCTTAACAACATCGAAACAGCCACGATCACAAACGCCTTTATCAATATTTGGGTAGCTTCAAAGGGCGTACCTAAATACATCACAAGTGATCAAGGCACACAATTCGAATCAGATCTATTCAATTCCATTATGGAACGTCTCGGAGTAAAACATACTCACACGTTACCATACAAACCATCAACAAACGGAATGGTAGAACGCAGAAATAGATCTTTGAAAGAGGCTCTCAAAGCACAAAACGAAAATTGGCTCGACGCACTTCCAAAAGTTCTACTCGCCATGCGTACGGCAGTAGACCCAGCAACGGAAACTACACCGTTCCAAAAAGTTTACGGAATTGACGTACCACTCCCAGGAGACATTTTCGTAACTTCTACAAACCTTTCTGAGCCTCTCTTCTTCCGGCCTACACATATTAAACATAATAATACAAAGTATGCCGTCAACATGCCCAAAAACTTGGATACATGTACACATGTCTATATCAGAGTGCCCACACAGCTCTCCTCCCTGCAATGTCCTTACACGGGACCATTCAAGGTTATTAAGACAGTACAAATTGGCGAACACACGAAAAAAGTTCTCAAACAACAAATAAAACCGGCTTACACTCTAAACTCGGACGAAGCTGTGTCACGAAACCAAAATCAGGCAGAAAATAAGGAGAAAACTCCCCGAAAATCCGCCAGAGGGCGCGTCCCCTCTACCAAATTCGACGAGAAGTGGGTGACTGCACTCGAAGCAAGCCACGCCCACTTTTCTCGGGTAGGAACAGTGGGAGATATAAATATGGAACACCCCACGCCAGGAGCTCATACCAACTTTGACCATGGCAGCTCCCACTACTACAGAGCAGATGATCACGGAGGAAGTGGAAAATCTCCTACTCGCCGAGGAAATTCCGGCAGTCATCAGCCCGCTACCGCCGTCGCCGGAGAAGAAGACACCGGCGGACGCCAGCGCGCCGAGGGAGGTGGTGTGGAGAACACCAGCAGCGTTCAAGACGCCGGCTACACCCGCTCCGCAGCTGCCCAGGGCTCCGCCCGCTCAACAGCCCCTCCCGGCTCCACAAAAGTGGATCAGCTCGGGCGACGTGCCCGTGCCTCGGTGGGACGAAATGAGCGCGGCGGGGTGGGCGGAGCCGGAACGAGCACCTCCGCCACAGCCCAGCCGCGGCCGCGGGCCAAGCCCTCGCGGGTTTGGCTCCCGTCGGCCAAGCTCGGGCCGGCCACGGCCGCCCCGCGGCGCTCGTCGAAACGGGCGAGGCCGGGGCGCACCCCAGGCGCGGGACGCGAGGCCTGCACCTCCGCCTCCGCCCCAACTGGTGAGGGTTTCCTACGGAGAATTCCGTGTGGACCTCCCAGTTCTCCCCAGCCGGCGTCGTCGTTAATAACACGACGTCTTGGGGGGGCGCCTGTGGTGAAAACCACCCCCTCTTTTCAACAGCCCTTTTCAGGGCTACCAAAAAGAGGTAGACACAACACAAAAATATTTATAAGACGTCGAGTTACAACTCCGTCAAACAAAATATTTCACCAGAGAGAAAATACGAATTTCTCTCTCAAAAGTGAAATATTAACTAATAACATACAAGGCGACCTCCCTAGACACTTACTGGGCGAGAGAGATGCGACAAGTATCTCGAACCAAGTCGCCTTGAACGAGAAAACTCAAACAGAAAATCAAACGTCCTCTAAAACTAACAAGGACAATTCAAACAAGCCTACTCGCCAATCAGAAACACTGATTACACGAGAGACAATAGGCGAACCAACCAAGAGGCGGCAAGCAACCACCTCTGGTCCAGCAGCCACCCCGGGGACCCCGTCTGAACAACTGACGCAGAGAAAGCACCCGAGGTCCCCGTCTAAACTCAAGGTCGTCGGCTCCGCGACGGACGCTCGTAAGCCACCCCCGGGGACCCCGTCGCAGCGACGGACGTGGGGAAACCACCCCGGAGGACCAGCTCAGCTATCATACTCGCAGATACTGAGAAAACAATGTGCGAGCCAATGAGATTACACAGTCGAATTAACGAAATTAAGCGGACCAATCAGGAGGCGGCAGGGGGCAGCCACCTCCCTATAATTACCCCGCTCGGAGCCCTCCGAATTCATTCCACTCTCCGCTCTCGACGACTACACTCAGAAGTACGAAGATTTCTACACGCTCTACGCTGACGAACCTTCTTCATCCCAAGAACGGCTTCCTACTGCTTTCTACAAGGCCTACCTTCTCTCCACACAGATCTCGCATTGGCATCTACGAGTCCAGTGATTATTCATCCTGCTCATTGCCCAACGTAGTTCATCTGTCAGGACGCCACCCGGTACATCTATCGATATTCTCTTTAGATCGTACGCCCGCTGGGACGTTCCTAGTCATGTCGCCCGGGTTTCGTAGCACTAGGCTCGTCACCGACCGCTGTGGGCACGCCGGTAAATTACTCAGCTCATACGCTCTAATTTACCATCCAAGGAAGTCTTTTTCAAGACTACAAGGTAGGACCCTGACATACGAGCAAAGGAAAGAAGCTCTGTCAAGCGAGTCCACCTTCTAAACCCTCTATTTCTATACATAGAGGCATCGAAACGAGCTAATAACTCGGATATTTCGATGGAACGTCGGCTGTCCTATTTCCTCATGCAAGGGGAGGTAGACGACGGCGCGGCCGGGCCTCTTAGCCCCCGCAGCGCTACCTACACGCTGCCCGGCCAATCCGCCGGTCCCAGCGACGGCTCAAGGCTCGATCCTCACGACGAGATCGCCTTCTCACCTAACGTATTCACGAAGGAAACGTTAGATCAAGCCTCACCTATACAAAAGATCGAGGATACCTTTCAGACCCGCTCTGAAGTCAATCATTATGATTCGACAAAGCTTTCCGAATATCCACGATATTCGACACAAGGCTACCCGGCCGATCCGCGTGTCAAATACACTCCAAATGTACAAAAAACAAAGGATACTTTTCAGTACCTCAACCAAGCTCAACATATTCCTCCTACAGATATAAATCTTAGGCCGGAATATTACAAAACGGCTCAGTACCAAACTGATCGAACCCAGCACCCACTATGCGGGCCCAGTGCTCCACGCGGCTGCGACACGAACTATCTCTCAGTTCACCCCGCCGAGCAAGCTGACCTTGACGGTTCCGCTCACATTCCTTACAGGAATAACCTAGGGACTGACCCGCATAATCAGAATATAAATGTCCCACTTGGTCTACCTACACCAAGTAAAACATATTTAAATCCACTACACACACTAACGTGACTACACTGCTCCAAATCTTCATTACTAAGCCCTAGTCATAATTACCTAATGTGTAATGTATTGTTTGTCTTTCATAATGGAAGACCTATTAAATTAGCTACAACTTTATCTACCTATTTGGTTTACTTTTGTCACTAGAAATAGATGTGGGAGAAGAAGGAAGGGTAGTGGTTAAGATAACATTGAAATTTGCCTTGGATTAGGAGAATCTCTTTCAGGAACTTCAACTTGATCAAGATGTACCTATATTATAAATATGTACCTACCTGTAGCTATTACCTACATACATAGACACAGACAGCAGTTTCTGTCTGCGTCTATCTTCTCTATTAAGTGGCACAATCTCGATCAAAATCGATCTATCAATATCGGAGCTTCGTTTATAATAACCAATTTCAGGTTTGACATGTGTAATAGTTACATATTTCAACAAAATTAGTTGGATGTCTTCCTGAGACTTGTACCCAAATACCCTCGAACAAAATCGGACTGATGGTAAAGAGTGAAGCTTTAGAATCCATTATAAGGTAGGTATCAGCATAATTTAAGTGAGGATGAATCCTACAAATCAACCACCTTTTTTGAAAATCACGAATATTGCTATGTCCATGTCATGCCACCTTGAAATAGGAATAAAAACAATTGATTATAGCATAATAGATTATCGTCATGGAAGGTTACATGCATATTTGGAGCTATATTCGGCTACCGTTGAGCTCTGAATAGGATTTTTCTTTTCCTAACAGTGGAAAAGAAAACCACCTGGACCTGCAGCATTTTGCGCGCATGCGCAATGCTGCATTTCTATTTGTAGTTCCTCCCACTCAACTCCGACTCAGCGTTGCAAAAACTCCCTATTATTTTGATATCTGATACTATAGCTTTTTCAGGACAAGATGAAATTAATTTTGGAAACTTCTTTTGGCTCTGCTGAAAAGTTGGGGTTTTGCATATGTGATGGTTTACCTTTAATGTACAGATAAATAATACGAAGGGAAGTCGACAAACCAGATTTTGTGAACTTAGTGGACCAACTAGGTACCTAGTTCTAAATTAGTCGTCTATTTATACAGGCATGACAGATCAACAATACCAGTTTATTGGTTTTTATACCTTTGATTGTACCAACATCAACATATCAAAGGTAATTGGTTGGTAAACAGTTGATACTTCGTTTATTTGTTGATATTTACTTATTGATATTTACCTCGATTTACTTATTGTTCCATGAACTACCTAGTTCGTAACCAGGTTCCTCATGAAGTTTACAAAACTGGTTGTCTAGCAGGTCCTACCTCGTTAAAATGGAGCCACGCCCACAGCCACAGGAGAGGGTGGAGCGCGACCTCCTTAAGTACCTACTACTAGCGCTCCTAACGGGCCATGTTTTAACTTTCTGTAATCGTTCTTCTATTTGCGATTCCAAATAAGGATGCGAGTCTAGCGGCAGCAAAATGAACTAAGTAGATCCTGACTCCGACTCTCGTGTCATTGAAAATATTATCTGAACTTAACATTCTTTAAGACTTGTCTTCTTTTTCTGTGATTAGGAAAGAGTGTAGTGCTTGAAACATTTTAAATTTTGAAAATACAGCGATATATGCCCTAATTAGAAATTGTTTTTGGCACAAATTGAGCCACCCTCCCCTTAATTAGGTAAAGTTACCTACAGACCTACATAACATTATACGCTATCATTAAAATGTTACCATTTTAGAGCGCAAACGTACTCACATCCCAGAACAGTTTAACATAAATATGATTACATTTGGAAATTCGCTCATACAATCATGCTGCACGACTAATTTAATTATTTTACTAATTTTTTCTATTTTAATTTCTGTCATATGTAAGTAACGCGATCTTTATTGCCCTTTGAAACTAATAGGTAATTTGTCTAAGTTTTTGCTGTTTGAATACGGAACAGTACGATTCGTTTAACTTTATAGTAGTGACCAAGGGAAAATTAACAAACAATCGCAGACCCCGTCAAGCTGCTGTTCCGGGTGATCCGGCTTACGAGGGTTCACTTTTCTGCCGCATTGGTTTCGCATCCTTAATTGAAATCGCTGATCCATTCTCCTACGTTCCATACTGCAGATTTCAATCAACTTAGCTGTGATTCCCAATGTTGCCACCTCAATACTATCAGCTGTTTTTGTTTTGATGACGTTCGTCGTTCACGAACGCCTAGTTTTTGCTTATGATGAAAATCAGATGTTTGAAGTTCGATTATTTAATGACTGATACAAGATAATAAACGTGGGTATTATTCCAATCTTAGATAATTACATTATGTATATTTGTTGGGTGATAGTATTTAATTTGGAATCCCATTGAAGCCGAAATCGTTAGCGGAAAATGCTTTACCCTTTTACAGTTAGGTACTTTCTCTAGCCCCCTCGATATCTGTATAGGTATGTAATCTTGAATGAAGTGCACCGTTAATATTCTTATATTCTTTTTCGGCCCTATACGTCTTCACCTATATAAATTGTTACCTACTTGCAAGTGAATCAACATAAAACAACGTATCATTTTGTGTACGGGTCCTGGCTGTGACATATTGTGGGAACGCAGATCATAGTTTGACTTTCTCTTGAATGATTACATTTTTCAACTTACGAATACTTATCATATAAGCTGGACAGAGAATATGTCTTCTTCTAGAATTATGTACACCGTACATGCACCTACCCTGCATGCCCAAATATTTTGTTAAAACTACTGGGAAGCTTTGCGGCGCTAAAAAACTAAGCACCTGTATCCTGTCCTGTTCTTTCCTATGCACAATTAGGTAGGAATAAAAATAAACTCTCTTTTCATTCTAGTAAGTATGATGTGCTAGGTAGAAAAATTGAAGAAAAGTGTTTTGCTTTATAGATTTTAGGATAATAACAATGGACCGCCTAGTAAATAAGTACAGTAACTACAACTAAAAAGACACTACGAAGCCCGTAAGGTCTCGCACAAAGCTATCTCAACACACTATAGGTGGTGATGTAATAATGGTGCTTTTATATTAGTAGTATTACTAATATAAAAGTACCTTTATTTCTCGTTTTCCGTTTTACCTATGATTGAAACCTTATATACCTACATGCTACCAACCCCAAGGAAAATTCAGGTAGATCAATAAATTTAGTATTACTTAATATTAAATTTATTGATCTACCTGAATTTTCCTTTGGGTTGGTAGCATGTATATAAGGTTTATTGGTTTCAATCATAGGAAAAACGGAAAACGAGAAATAAAGGCAGTTCTGTTTCCAGTCCTGCTTTTAGACCGGCCCTTTATATAATTGTGTACCTATAGTGGTCAAGCATTTATGATCGATTAATAATCCTGCCAATTTCTTCACATGTTATTTCTTGATTTTAGGTACCGTGAAGAAATGACAAGTAGCAAGTGCACCATAGTGAGTGCCTGGGTTGAAGATTGGTATCCGTTGAACTGTATCTGACTTCTTATAATTCCGTTTGGTGGCCTTCATTGATTGTAATGGTTCAAATGGCGCTTCAGCACGAACCACCTGTGAACAATAGCCTCAATGATGTGACCCAGGCCGCCGAGAACGCGGGCGGTGAAAGGGTTGAAGTAAAGAAGGTTGAAGGGAACACTGCTACCTTATTGGTGGATATTTCACCAGGTAATTTGATTTATCTGTCGAATGTTTAAATGCTTGTTCTTCTATGAGGTATTTCGACGGGTTTGATTAGTGCTAAATCCTGTATTACTGCTATAAATTTGAAGTGCATTAAGCTATGTACCTGGTAGATGATGGTCCATGGTTTTTAGCACGATTTTCGCATTTTAATTTCGTAAATGGTGCATAATGGAAAAATTGATTGGAAGAATTTCAAAAGGTTTCTGAACCCTCTGTCCGTTAATGCACGAGGAGGTAAGATAGCACCTAGCCCTTGCTCCTTAGCTATTCTAAGCTATAGCTCCGAGGGATTGCTTGATGAATAGCCAGACCGCCATTGAAAAAGCATTTTTGGTATCCTTCATCTACCAACTTCGCACACTGTGCGTAATACTCTTGATCTGCAAGAGTATATGCTCTTTTTTGTGTAGCTCAAATAAAGAAAAGCTACCACAATAGCTACCTACTGTGGAGCACAACTCATATGAGTAACTCCCACATAACCTAATGGAACTTGAGAATACTCTAGATTCTTTGACTACTACACCTTCATGATGTTTAAGGTGTCTAATGTATTTAGCCCCTAAGTTACAAATCAGATGACCCATTTGTGTTATTTACTACTAGGCATGATTTCATGTCTTTTCCGTTGATTAAGCCTTGCTCATTGTTTTTTACGAAATCCTCAAATTTAAATATTCTTTAGGTATTTGGAGTCTTCTCTACATATGTCAAGGTACTACTTCATCAACCCTTAATGTACAATAGGCCATTTCTGAGCTTTAATCGAGTTGTTTTCGGTTACAGGAAGTAGCAGCTCATCATCACCGGACCTTCCCTCTTCTGTGGCTGAGTCCCCTGTAAATGTTAGTGGTCATTCTGTCGATCCGACTCTGGTGGAGAAACTTCTTCTCGATGAATCAGTAAACGTGTTCAACAGCCTTCCTTCTCCAATGATAGTTGACGCTCCTGCAGATCTTTCAAGTACCTCTCAACCAATCATTGCACTGCCTTCTCTTCTCTCCCAAGCTGAGCATGACTGCCTTCAGCACCCTACTCACCTCTCCTTCATTGACCGTTTGGATGCTAGCAAGAACACTATCAACACTTTGGAGGATACAATCAAGAGGTAAGTTCCATCCTAGTGGAAGTGACATTTTTCAGAAACTTTCCATGTAGAGATGTGAATAATTCCGGTACATAAGGCATCTGCAATCATTATGATTACATTTAGGTCCATTCACCATTTCCTCCTAAATTTAATCACAAACATCACGTTTCTTCAAGGAGTATAACGTGCTGTTCTGGTCAGAAACCGTGTACCTCTGTGAATTTCACCCCTTTCCTAACGTGCCCTTTAGATCACACATCTATAATCGGTAAAGTAGGTATTTTTATGTCACAATACCTACCTAATCAGGCTCTTACATCATACTCCTCAGATGAATTTTGAGTCTGATATTGACGATGTATAATTGCTGGACTCGACAGTTTTATGTTGGTAAAGGCTGTGTGAGACCCACCGAAAGATTCTACGGTGGAAACGGATAAGTGACGACATTTTTTTTTTCTGTTAGTCTGCACCAAAAATTTGATAAAATGGCAAACATACGTTGAGAATTCATACGTAATAGTAATGCGTAACATCGATTAGGCTTACCACAATAGTAGGAATTACAAATAAAACGAACTATAACTCTCAACGCAGTTGTGGAAACGCATTTTAATTAAAGTGGAAGTGAATAAAAAACCACTAAAAATCCACGAAATATAGTTACGATGTTAGATCGATTTCTAAGATTTGGTCTTCTTCACTTTCAAACAATAATAGTAGGATATTGTAATGTAGTATCGCCTCAGGAGAGCACAGGCTCCTATACGCATACGTTCAAGGTACTTTTCTTGCAACACATTCTATATACCTCGTGGAACCGGATAAGTGATAGTTAGTCTGCATAAAAAATGTAGTAAAATGCCGCCAACCGCATATTTTTATCTCAATCCGTTCTCGAGATATGATTTTTTAAAGATTGTTTTTTTTTTCTTCAGAAAAACTGTATTTTTTCCTTTTAAACTCAAATTTCTCCACTTTGCCTCAGTTAATTTTAACTTTTGACCTCATTTTCAGAATCAACGTTGAATTTCCTACAAGAATAGTGTACTTGAGATCTTAATAAGTACCATCCGGAGACCTTTACATTAGCTAAACATAGACGATTTTGAAAAAATAAAATTTCTGAAAATTTTAGAACTTAACTACTTGTCCAAAAACATCCTGTAAACTGGCAAATCTCATGAAAACTGCTTCATCTAACACTCTTTCCAACGGTATAGTCAATTTTACTTTTAGCTTGTTATTTAGGGGAGAAAATTATGTTATAATGTTGACAAATGTGGTTTTTTCCATCAAATCGATGGTCTTCTTGGAAAATGACCCTCCATGAACCTAGAGAATGAGGTCGGTTCCTACGTATTTTTCTACGCTGAATCGAATGGTAACATTTGTAGATCTCTCCAACTCCGTTATAACCGAGTTTTACACTTAAACTCACAAATTTTTAGTTAGTTTGTTACGCTTAAATGTATGTGTGTTATGGGGTAAAACTAGTTAATCAAAGTGTAAAACTCCATTATAACGTAGTTGGAGAGATCTGCAAACGTTACCATTCGATCCAGCGTGAAAAAATACGCAGAAACCGACCCCATACTCGTAGGTTCATAGAGGGTCATTTTTCGAGAAGGCCGACGATTTCATTGAAAAACACACATTTTTAAATATTAAAACATTATTTTCTCCGCTAAATTACAAAGTAATAGTAAAATTGACTATACTGTTGGAAATAGTATTAGATGAAGCAGTTTTCATGAGATTTGCCAGTTTCCAGGATTTTTTTTTTTTTTTTGAAAAGTAGTAAGTAAAGTTTTAAAATTTTCAGAAATTTCATTTTTTCAAAATTGTCTATGTTTGAGGTAATGATGTGAAGGTCTTCGGATGGTACTTTTTAAGAACCCAAGTACACTATTCCTATAGGAAATTTAACGCTGATTCCGAAAATGAGGTAAAAAGTTGAAATTGAATGAGGCAATGTGGAAAAAAAAATTTGAGTTTAAAAGGATAAAAACACTGTTTTACTGAAAATACCTTTAAAAAATCATATCTTGAGCACGGATTAAGATAAAAATATGCTAATGGCGGCATTTTACTACATTTTTGATGCAGACTAACGCAAAATATTTTTCGTCACTTATCCGGTTCCACCCTGTATATAGGATGTGTTGCAAGAAAAGTAGGTACCTTGAATGTGTGCGTATACGAGTCCGTACTCTCCTGAGGCGATACTATTACAATATCCTACTATTACCACTATTGTGGTAAGCCTAATCGATGTTACGCGTTATTATTACCTATGAATTTTCAATGCCTGTTGTGTTATCGTGCAAGTATACTGATTAGTATTCACCGTCCGTCACATTAACTTATTAGCCCATTCAGCGCGGGTCTCAAAAGGCGGAAACCCCGTGCAGAAGTTGAGTTTTTATGACTTGTCACACTGTTACTTTTAAAAATTGTTAGGAAAAAATCACAGCACTACACAACCTGTACTTTTCATTTGCCTTGAATTGAAGTTCAACATTAGTATGATATTCATGCAGTACCATGGTTAGAAGAAGGATAAAATCAATAAAAATCAAGAAAAACGTGCCAAAAATGAGGAAAACGGGCTTGGATTGGACTCCATTTTCCTGGCTCAAAAACGTGCAACCCGCCAAGGGAGTGCTCAGCACTGCTATCTGATTCATACTGAAGGTAAAACCACCGTACGGGACAGAAGAATGCTGCAGCCCCTACTATGGACCCATGATTAGGGCTCGGGTCCTGGAGGGAGTGGCATGGTAATATAACCACACCCGCACAGTGCGAAACCACAGCTGTGCTAATATTACCACACCCGCTCTGAGTGGGTTAAGACATGGGTGTTTAGTTATTGGACTATCTTTCTGCACTATCTGAATAAATTAAATCTCTATTTGTACTAATAGATTGTAGTTCAAGGTCGCAGAGGCTATCTCTCTTACGGCACCTATTTTGTTACAGGCTTGAGAGTAAAATGTCTTTGGAGTCAGAGAAAATAGAGAAGTTCGAGCTTATGGAACAAACGGTTGCTCAACAAGAAAAGGAACTGGAGCTTTGCCGACAAGAACATGAAATCGACCTTAGGACCATAAACACCTTAAAAAGTGAAATGGAAGGAAAGATATCAGCTGTAAGTGTAATTCAGTATTGACTGTAGATATTTCCATTCCAAATTTTAATGATCTTCTATGAAGTGTACTAATTTTTTAGCTAAAGAAGCAATGTGAGTCAACAAACAAAGAAAAGGAGGGAATGGTGATGCGTTACGCTAAAAACGAAAAGGAGTTGCTTGACCAGAAGAAAGCACGAGAAAATCTCGAAAAAAAACTGAAAGAAGTTTCTAAGGAAAACGAGTCATTACAAGCTAAGCTGAAAGCTCTAGGTGTGGAAAAAGCCAAAGTCGTTCAATCATTGGAAACTAAAGTAGGTACTCGCTACCATTATAGTTGCAAACCTTTCTAAAACTTATCCAAAACGGCAGGTATTTATATTTTTTCTTTTTTCAGAATACAGAAGTGTCTAATGCCTATAAGGAAATTGATAAATTGAAAGATGAAATTAACTCTAGAGATATTAAAATTAAATGGACCCAGAGCAAACTGAAAAGTGAAATGGAAGATCATAAGGTAACTTCTGCGTTCACATTCATATTTAGTTTACTGTAATGTTTTAATGACATTTGTTTCTCATTTACCTATTTTATTTTCGTGTCATTCCATGTTTCAATTAGGAATGTCCCGGGCTGATCGAGAAATTGAATCAAATGGTTCAATTGCTGGAGGAAGAATTGGATTCTTTGAAAAAGGAAAATCTCTCTTTGCAAAGGCAGTTGGACGGCAGTGAAGTCAATAAAACCATTGGTATTTGTAACAAAATTATATATTTTAATATAAAGTATAATTATGTTCTAAAAATGTTTGTGAGTGATCTGCATAAAATAAATATGTGTACTATAAAAATTCTTTCAGAATCTCAATTAAAGGAGCAACAAGCTAAACTGATAATGGAAAAGCATGAAAGGGCTGAAGTTGAAGCCAAATACAAAGACCTTCAATCCAAACAAGTTATGTTGGTAGAAGAGAATGAAAACTTGTCTTCTCAAGTAAGCCCAGTTTTGGTGTAGATTTTACTTAGCTTAGTTTTTACTTACACGAAACCTTTGGAAATTAACTTTTATTTCTTGATTCCATGAAAATCAGGTTTTGAGTTTAGAGCAAGACAGACTTGTTGCGACCAAAAAAGTGAATTTATTGAAGGAAGAACGGAACACACTCTCGGATAGAGTTACTCAGCTTCAGGAACAACTAGAAGAAATGGATTTTTTGAGAGAACAGTTGCAAGAGTATGTTGACATCACCGATCGTCACACATTTGTTTTTTGGGGTCAAAATAGTTTGTTTAATTTGGTACAGGGTACAATTTATAACAATAAGTGTTTAATGTAGATTAATTAATGAGGTTATTTTGATTGGTTTGGTACAGGGAAAGAGCGAAGCTAGCCTTGACCAGCTCGGAAATGGAGAGGTTAAGAAAGAGTAATGAAGACTTGGTTGCAGATATGTCGTCCTGTAGAAACCGTGAAGCTGAGATGTTGGCATTCACTCAGCAGTTGACTGTAAAGAACGTCCAATTACAATCTGAATTTTCTGCTGTAGAAGAGAAGGTACGTGCTCTCTTAATCCAATCAGCACTGAGCCTTAAAGTGGCCAACATGCCATGCTGATATTATTTTGAAGGAGAAAAACCAGAAATACTACAGCTGCACTTCCCAGTAGTTTTGGGGGTTAGTGTACACATTGCCGATACGCTCATTATACTGTTCGATTCACAAACTCATACTGAAAATCACCCCATCACCTTACTAGACCCCCCCCCCCCCCCAACCATTATTACCTCCTATTTATGCAGCAACTACACAGGACGAGTTTAGCAGGTAGTTGGAAATTGTCAATGACACACAATACTTACCTCCCGTCAAATCGCTTCTTGCCTCCCAACACTCGATTCCCAATTCGCATGCAATACTTGCCACATTTACTCCCTCTTGCCGCTAGTTAAGCCTTGACACACGGCTAGTTACTAGCCAACAAGATCACTAGTCAGCGAGTAAAGTAGTCAGGGTCGTCAACTTTGCCCGCCACCTGTCTGCCAGTGAACTGATGACACGGGGCGAGTTTACTAGCGGCAAGTGAACTCGCCGACAAGTTGCTGGTAAACTCGCCCCGTGTCATCAATGCTTTACCGGAAAACTGAGAGAGCTATGTGGTGAAGCAGATGGTAGAATTACCTAGTCAGTAAGGGAGATGATGCCGCTGGTGTTAAACAACTCGATGCGGAAGGCATCGGAGCTTAGCCAGTTTTCCCCACTGATGGAGAGCACCGCATCTTTGCCCTGCTGCGTAAAATGCCGGCCCACTTTCGAAAAATCAGCCTTCCCTCTGGTTTTGAATTAAGCGGGATATCAGGGTTTCCAAATGTTCGGTAAATCCTGTAGTTTACGCTGATCCCCGCCATTTTTGTGTAGAAGGTGCTAAAGTTAATAATGAGATAGGTAGCAGTGGTGAGTTTCTCGTTCTTTCTCCTAGTTTTTTTTTTTCATTTTTCCACCTAGTTTCTCCTTTACTAGTTTTTATTTCTTTCATTTCCTAGTTTTTATTTTTCCAATTTTTTAAAGGATTTCCGAGGTAGGTAATTACTCTTTCCAAGTTCAATGCTACATCAACACTGAGTCTTAGCCCTTCGCACTCTCCGAGTTAACACATCGATTTTACTCAGGTCATCCCCTCTGACGTGTGGCACCGGGTCGGTGCCATGGTCCGAATAAATTCAAAATCGCCATTTTATGGATCTAAACGGTTTTATAGATATTTTCGAAGACATTTATCGCGTTTTTAATGAAAACCGCACCCAAAAAAAGTTCCGCCAGGGGCAAATGTTTCGGTTTTTGGTCCCGCCTTGAGTCAGTTAATATTACCATGGTAGCGTTGAATTGGTAACTTAACAATGGAGCTCCAAAATAATTTTAAATTAATTTTTTCAGTGGTTTCATTATTTTATTTTTCAGGCTTCTGAGCTTGAGAGAGAAGAAGAGGTTTTAGAGCAAACCTCGGCATCGTTAAGGGATGAGCTTGAACGACTGAAAACTGAATTGAAAGAAGAAAAAACTAAAAGGCACGAGGAAGCAAGACTGTTGGCCCGACAAGTAGCGGAAAAAACTACCAAATCCCTGAATTTGGAAGCGTTGTTGACTGACACTCAGTCCGAATTGAACTTGCTTCGACAGAAACATACCACTGCCCTCAAGGTAAGAGGAACATTGCTTCAAGTCAAATACAAATCATCCATTTGATTGGATAATAATCAATATTCATAAATCCTAATTTTTGTGTGCCTAGCTGTTTAATTTTCGACATTCTTCTCACGAAAACGGTCTGATGGATAGATTTTATGGAAAGTTGACGTTTTTGTCACATTATTTCTGACATAGTTACATGTTATTGTGGCTTCTGGTCCTAGTTTTAAATCGTCAGTGTAGAATACAAAGGGCAACAGCACTGATCTGCATCATAGTACCTCACAATAAAGACACGGCACGAAACTAAAAGAAATAATACGAAAATTAACTAATCAAATTGACATTAATAAATATAGATTTTTTGTGTGTGTACATTATCAGGATTGTTCATTTATAACAACTAACTTTTGTAGCAGATACTGTGTATCTTCATGTTGTAAGTTGCATGTGGTATGGTACTGAAATACATTACTTGTGCATCATGGGTTCGAGGTTTTAATGTTACGCTTGATATTACAATTCAGTTTCCCAAGACTTCTAAAATTTAAATTTTTTGGCCTGTTCAATGATTCATATTTAATACCGTTTCACAACACTTAGGTACTCATTTATAATTGGAAGCTTAAAAGGAAACCTAACCTGTAGGAATGGTTTTTGTACAGATTGCCAGATGTTTTCCTTGCCAGCTGACCGGCGATGGAGCAAAGCGTTGTTCCACCCTCTTAATCTAGCTGAGAAAAACACAATTTATCTTAGTTATGGATTTTTTTGCCTTGTCCTTCGTAGGTTGGGTGTGTTGAGGGAAGATACATTTGTGTAGGCTTCTCAGATAATGTGGTTTGATCATAGGCTGAGTGCTTTCGCCGTCATTTGGCATTTTCAGAGCTAATTATTTTTACACACTTTTAACGTTTAGTCATGGCTAATCTAATACGTACTTATTAATGATTTGGCACTTATTTGATTAGCCATGACTTAAATGTGTATAAGTGTGTAAAAATAATTGTAGCTCTGAAGAGGCCGTATATATGACGGCAAAAGCGCTCAGTGTATGATTAAACCACATTATCTGAGAAGCCTATGAAAATTTCTCTACCCTCAACACACCCACCCAACAATTTATTTTGGATTGTGTCACCCAATATTTCATTCTAAGTTACATTTTCTTTGTTGATTTGAATTATGGTGAACATGAACATTTAAGCCTTGCCTAGCATGCCTTGTACAAAATTGTTTGGGTGGTGGGTTAGGAGCTGCAAAAAGAGCTGCACCTCTACAGAAAGAGGGTAGATCAGTTGGAGAGTAATGGAGGTGGAAGCAGCGCAAGTGGGAGTGATTCGGTTTGCCAAGGCTCGAGAACAAGCTCCCTAAGCTCTTTGAACGATTCCAGTCAGTCACCTTATCAGGTACTAACCCATCGCATGCTTTAAAAATGGTATTACTGGGTTTCTGCCATGTATCCTTCTTCGTTTTTACCACCTTGCACAAATTGGTTAGAAATACGGAGTTAGAAGGGAATGGAGCAGGCACAACTGCCTACGAGTACAAGCCAAGTATCATGAGTCTGGTTTTATGAAATGGATGTATTTACTTCAAAGAGTTTTTGAGTTTCAGGTTTCGTTCCACTCTGATTTATAGATTCACTCTTGCTGTATTAAAACCAGGTGCGACTTCCGCTAAAACTTCTCAATAAAAATTAACGCTCGGTATACACCCTTCACTGTACTGTTGTACATTCTGACTTCTCGGCCAAGAGGTTAATGGACTTTTATATACTCATACCTGTACCGGTGTAAGGTCAGGCCATGGAATCATGGGCAGGTCAATGTCTTTTCGGATTTGTTAGATATTAGGAAAAGATTATATTAGGGGCTAGAAGATGGTTAGGGGTGGGTGGGAGCAATTCAGGACATAACCATCAACAGTCTTTCTTGGGAGTGTACAGTCTTCCTATCTACAGACTTGTGGCTTATCCTTATCAAAATTAATGCTCGGTATACATCCTTCACTGCCACTCTTATAGATTTTGACTTCCTGGTCAAGAGGTTAATAGACATTTATATATTTACACCTGTATCACTATAAGGTTAGGCCATCAGTTGGGGGTCAATGCCTTTTTGGATTTGTTAGATATTAGGGAAATATTATATTAGGGGCTTCTAGTAGATGGTTAGAGACAGGTGAAGGATGAAACCATCAAGTCTTCCCTGGAAATGTAGGTTTAAGTGTTCCCTGGACTTGTGGCTTATCCTTATCAAAAATTAATGCTCGGTATACACCCTTCACACTACCCTTGTACATTTTGGTTTCCCGGTCGAGAGGTTAATGTACATTTATATATTACCAGCTTAAGGATTTGTTAGATAGAGGTATTTTTGGATTTATTAGAGATATTGGGAGAAGATTATTTGGGGTGTCTTGTAGATGGTGTGGCCAGCTAGTATTTCCCATCATTTCACAATTAATTCCGTTGGTTTCGAGTCAACTAAGCCAAGAATTTCTGCTCCCCAAAATCGAAATTGAGATGTCACGATGAGGATTGTGATGACACAACACAGCACGACCGTATTTTCTGGTTTCGCTCTCCCTATGGTCGTTTACTTCCCATAGTTTTTGGTGGATCATTACATTTTTTATGTACTAGTACTCAAATAAATGATGATACCTACCTAAATATTAACATAAATGTACTTATATGTTTGTGTTTATGTCAAAGCAACGTGTCCCCATATCACCTTGCAAGATCGTCGTTGGAGGCAACGAACTCATGTGGACCTGCATTTGTTGTGAAAATTACTAAAATAACTTACCAACAGTTGAAAAACTCATGATTACTGTTAAGGGATATCATGGACACTCTGGCACTCAACTCCCGTTCCCGCCAACGCCCGTTTCCGCTACGTAGGATCACTTTACCAAAGCTTGATTATTTGGCGCAAGAACGGAATTTTTATCTCAAAACTAAGGAGAGTTACCGTCTGGAAGGACACATATATATACATAAGAAAAAGCGTTAAACTCTGGAATTTGTTTGAGAATGTCCCAAAACGGATTTCAATTAAGACAATTTTCGAAAATTTTGATTTTAAAATTTTTGGAGCCATTGCAATAGCTTAATTTTCTACGACGATTCGCTAAAAGGTTTCAGACCGCATTTCAGATGGGTGCACTTTCCTTTATGCCGTAACCATCAACAGTCTTTCCTGGAAATATAGGTGTCTTCCTGCAGACTTGTGGCTTATCCTTATGCCCCCTTCATTCCCTTCTTGCTCCAGTGATAGAAAAGATCGTTGTTACGAGAGGACAGTCGAGGCTGAGTTAAGTGGAGTGTGGTTCTACCCATAGTAGTATTATGTGCCTTTACACCAATGAAATCCTCAAAGCTTCAAAAGTGAATGTATATCTCTAGCGGTTGGAGTCTTTCTATGCTCTTCTAACTTATTTGGACATGGCATTTGTCGTTGGTGAAAGTATACATGGTAGCAACCACACCAGGTTTGCTTGTAGTCCTTGTGAATTGCAGTAGTTTTGGGTATGTAAGTAATGTGATTTTCGTAAGTGCTGAAGTAATTTAACATTGCATGGTAACTTATTACAGATCACTTCAATGAGGGAAAACCACCGTTAGTTTTGAAATGATTGTAGATTCCCTCCTTACAATCTAGACACCAATAATGACAGTGTACATGTTTCTCTTATTTGCTTTATTTATTGTTAATATGTACAAAAGACCTGGTTCTGGGCCCCATTGAACAAACTTTATAGGATTAGGCATTGGTATCTACACAGAGTACAAAACCCTACAGGTAATAAAATATTCCCGGAAAACCAGAAATAATCATTTTCAAGTTTTTGATATTGAATCACCCCAGATAAAAGAATTTTTCCTTCACTTTTCTCTATACTTGTGAACTTTGTAGTTGATTATTCAAAGAAAAGCAGCTCAATTGAATTATGTAATGAATTCTCTTAGGTATTAGACGTTCCTGCACACACTCTGATTGAACGAATCGTTAAACTTCAAAACGACTGTGCCAAACAGACGGAAAGGGTAGAGTTTCTTGAAGAGCACACCGCACACCTTGTGAAGGAGCTTCAGAAGAAATCCAAGCTGCTCCAAAACTACATCATGAGGGAACAGACTGGAGCCCTCACCTCCAAAGTTATGGATCGAAATAAGGTAGGATTAAATAAGTATGAAATGATTTGTTATAAGTTCGAAAATGTAAGAAATAATAATTATTGCTTTGTATTTTCGGTGGATGCTCAAAATGTATAAGTACTTGTCCAGGTTTCAACTACCTTACGGCTTCCTTGTTACCTAATTAGTTATGTTGTCGTTTATATGTGGCCATTATACTAATCATTGTTATAGTTAATATCCTCACAATGTTAGCTGCCTGTAGCTTTAAAACAACAAAGCCAACTAACATCCAAATTCAACTTACACTAGAAAGATGCAAATCAGTTAAACCTTAAAAGCAAAAGTATTCTTATTTTTCACGATTTTTTATTTTTATTTATTTTATTTTATTTTTTTTTTCCCATGGAATTAAAGACCTTTAGATGTAAAAAGGTTGTAACGTACAAATTATGTACGTTGTAGTTGTACGTTGGAATTATTATGAATTTCTTAACCTTTTTCTAAGTAATATTCTGCTATTCCACTTCCAAAAATATTGATTCCAAGGTGAGACACGGAAAAAACGATTATGTTGGTACATACTATGTATATCATCAGTCAATATAATTATTAATTTTAACTTCCCCTTCGGGATTCAATACAATAAATGGGTCTATGCATTTGTTGGATGGACCTTCATTTCCGTGGTGGTAATCCAGCAAGGTTTAATTTTGTTACTTTTTGTCCAATATGACTCAGAAAATGTTGGATAAATATTCAAGTTAAATCTCACTAGTCGTATTTCACTCAAAAAGTAAGGTTTTTGAAAATTGGTTCTCGATTAATGTGATCCAATTTTAAGCAAATCTCAATAAACTCTTCGTTACTACTTAAAACGCTCCCTTAAATTTATCGCATGAAATAATTTCTTTCTTTTGTGTTTTTCAAGTCTGAACTTATGGGATGGTCCAAACTTATAACACCGGTAAGAGCATATCCATTGTATCCTTGACAATTCTTGGTCGTTGTTGTTCCAAAATTCAGATTTTTCTTTCATTCAAGTGTTTTTGTTAATCTATGGTTGATATTATTAAGTATTGGGTTCCAAGAGAGAGTAAAATGGTTTGAGAAGTTTGGCCTTATCACTACCATTAAAATATTCATTTCAAACGTTTTTACTCTTTTACTTCGCCTAAAAGTTCAAATCATAGAAAATTGCATCATTATCCAGCCTGGGACTACTAGTTTCTGGAACTCTGAGAAATATAACACGCAGTAGACTTGAATTCTCAAACCAATATATTTATTCCCAAGAACACATGAGGAAACTTGTTGAACAATCAGGTGTTGAATAATCAAGACGTGGTAACACAACCACAAACTATAAGTAGACAGCCGAAGCCACTTACTCGTATTTCCAACACTCCCCCTTAAGTGGGTGATTATTGCGGCTTCAATCCAAGTAAGTCAGACAGCGTCTTCTCTTTCTACCTAGCCAGAGGCTTTGTGAGGATGTCTGCAGCCATGCGTTCTGTTGACACATGCTTGATGTCAATATCTCCTCGTTCCACTGTTTCGCTTGTTGCACAATTGTATAGCAGAATATCCGATGGCCACTTTCTTGATGGATGAGGTCGAATCGATCTTCGCAATTGACTCGTTGGAGTTTCAGCATCTTCCACGATTTCTTCGTAATCTCGATCAACTTCTTGTACATCGAAAAATTACTCATCTTCACCAGTTTCATCATTATTACCTACAGATTCTTCCCCCCTATCAGGAAAAACTACGTCCACTGGTATATGTTCAACACAACTGGGATTTTCTTTGAGTTCTTCTTCTCCTTTTTCGTTTAGTACATTCATTTCCTCTTCCAAGAAAATAACGTCTTGGGCCTTCACAATCAATCAGTCTATACACCTTCGAATTTTCGCAGTATCCTGTGAACACATATTCCCTACTTTTAGGAATGTGTGCAAACGCTCTACACCCCAACACAGTGAGACAGATCTACTTTTTCTCCTCTCCATGCTTCTTCTGGTACCAGCCCTTTCAGTACCTTGGTTGGTGACCTATTCTCCAAGTAAGTTGCAGTACTTATGGCTTCACCCCAGTACCTGAAACTCAAGTTAGCATCTTGTAATATACTTCTTGCCTTTTGTACAATGGTACGATTCACACGTTCTGCTATGCCCAACTATTCTGGGCGTACAACTTCTCTACAAGGGCCTTGAACATCTGAGTGTACCAATTCCAATTTCTCTTTTGCCCTGAACTTGCCCCATTGAAATGGAAGACGATTGTGTTTTCCCTTGATGCAAGCAATACAGTTTTGGAAAATCTTCTTGTCAAAGTTTGCTCTCTTAAGCAACATCATGGATTTTTCGTTCGAGTGTCCCAGTCTTCTGTGCCACAATACTTGGGAGCTTGAAGTTCTTGATACCGCACTTGCTTGTTCAGAAACTTTTGACTTATCCAATTTGAATACACCATTCTCATAAAATCCACTTGCCTGCGCCTCTCTCAGGACTTCACAGTCATTTTCATCAATGATTTGACATCCCTGTTTTGAAAAACAACCACTTTTTCTTCATCTACTATTTTCCCCACTGAAAGTAGATTTGTGTTCAGGTCAGGAATGTACAGCACATCTTTAATCGTTGTATCAGATGATTCGCCTGAAAGCCTCACTTTCACATCTCCACAACTGTTGGCGTTTGATCAATTTAATGTGCTAAAAAATTGAAGCCAACGAACTTATCTTTTCGTTTGGAAAACTTGATTTTTTGGCGCAAGTGCAGTATTTTCATCTCAATCGTCTGGAGAATTATTGTCTGGAAGGACACACACACTCATGTACACACTAATTTAATGTGCTCAAGGAATGGCATCCTCCAATCTCCTTTCAAAACATAAATGTATTCTATTAAATCCCTGCACAACGCATTTCAGGCTGAGCTATCCAAACATGGTGGGATCATGGCATCACTTTACAGTTCAAAACCATCTGAGTCCATGACTTTGGAGCTGTCGATGGATATCAATAGGAAGTTGCAAGCCGTTCTTGAAGACACGTTACTGAAGAATATCACCCTCAAGGTAAAGCGATACATTAATTTATTTTGGTTTACAGTTTACAATATTACACTCCTTTTGATCAACCTATACATTTATTTAACCTCCCCCTAACGTATGACAAATAGGTAATCTATGTACTTAGGAAAAAATAATACAAAAACGATTCAACATTTTTTCTTGTGAAAAAATGTTAAAATCCAGAAATAGTTTCAGAATGCCCCAAAACGGATTTTCACGAAGATAATTTTCGAAATTTTATTTTTCTAAAATTTTGGAACCTTTGCAATATATAGCTTTATTTTTTCTGAAAATTCCTCTTGAAAATGGAGTTTTCCCCTTAAGCTTGGTCGAATACTAACGAGACATTTTCGCTCAACAATACACATGTTGCAATTACACATCTAAGATGCTCAAGTTTTCATTTAAGAATAGCAGATAATAGTATAATAAACGAAGTTCCTATCACTACTGCGACTCACTGAACTGACTGAGTGCTCTGCCTTTTATTTTGCCCACCTAAAAGTTTAGAGAAAGCTTTTCCACAATTCATGAAACATTTGAATAATGTTCTATTTCTTATTTCAGGAAAATTTGGATACGCTTGGCGATGAAATCGCGAGGTTGAGCCAGAAAAAATCGTAATGCACATTTCGTGAGATTGCCAATTGCCTTAATAATCATATCTGAAACAAAGTACTTCTTAATTGAACTGAAAAACGTACACTTTTCTCATTAATCCGTTTTAGATTCCTAGGTGAAGGAAATGTTGTAGTACCTGAATCTGACGTGATAGAAAATGTAGTAACAGCACGAAAATGAACAGTCTGCGTTTAGATTACGTATTTTTGCGATTCGTTCTCGAAAACAGTTTGGGTTCAATACCTATTCAATTCTAAGACAAAGAGCTTGTCAATAGCTTAATCGTTTTGCGAGTTCAAATTGTCTGCTTATTGGCAAACGTTGCTGCTATCGGATCGTATAATTATAAATGTATAGTCCTCAATAAATTATTGTTTTCGCTTACGAAATTTAAGAAAGTCCTTCGTTTGAATAAGTATCATACATAATAAGGTACCTAACCATTCATTAAGGTGAGGTATATAGAGAATTTCAGTCGGAATACTTGCTGGTTTGGTCATTATTTGCCAAAATCACCGTAAGTTACCTACCTACTAGCATTTCATTAAATTTTATTAAAAATGAATTCTCAATGATGTCTTTATGAAATTCTCAACATTAAAAAGTTTCTTACACACTCTTGAGTGTATGTCTCTCGAGTCTTGAGTCTTTTACGTAATCTCTAATTTATTTTAATTAAGTTATCCATATTGGACTTTATTACTCCTCTAAAGTTTATTTACCGTTAAAATGGAAAAATAATTTCCTTTTTTTTATGTTATGAAAAAGCTATTGTTCATTATATTTTAACCTGTTTCAAATATATGTATATTAATCATGTGTCCTGTTATATATCGTACTAAGAAAAGAGCTTATTAATTGTGATTACAATAAATACTTATTTAATATTCCAAGGCATTGAAATGTAACTTGAGTTGATAATTATTATGTTGTATTTATATTGCTTGATTTATAATTTTTGTATTTTGCCTATCTTATAGATTCGATCTATTTTTTCTTTTGTACTCAATTTTTTAAATTTACTATTATCTTCAATACATCTATATTAAAAAGAATCAAACTCGTTAACAGGCACCTATAGGAAATACCAACTGATATTGCAACAATTTTTAACCCTCTTCAGCGAAGAAAAAGGTCCTTCGTGGTTTAGAATTCTTCAGTAGTTTCATCTAGGTATTTTATTATTTCATTTAATGATATCAATTATTTAGTGTTTGTGGACATTCCACTAAAACAAACGTACCTACACACCTTAAGTGCAATGTATTGATTCATCTTTCTCAACTAATTATAATTTGTTTTCAAGCTTTTCGAATCCTCCTATTGAAATAATTGCTGTAAAATATAGCTAATTACTGATTTAAATTATTTTACTCCATGAACGAAATGGTGGCTATTAGACGTGTAAAAATTGTATATTGTTTTACGTCGCCACTGGAAATTTGTGATCTTCAATTTTACTTGCACTCGTGTCAAAACCATTTACATTGGTGGTGGTTCTAGAATATTTATCCTTTAAACATCAAAACGTGTCAAAACGAACAATTTCTTGTGTACTTAAACTTTGGCACCTGTTAAGACATATGATCTTACTACGTCGTACTTATTCCCGTCTTGTAATACTTCGTGTTGATACTTAGTATTGTTAGATCGCAAACTTCCTCTGAAAATTCACTTTGAATCATACAAATGTGATATTTAAGTAGTATGTTTAGAAGTTTCTTCAGAATGTTCCGATTCACGAGAAACCTATAATTTCAGTTTTCCATGGAACTGATTGTATAATTTTAATGTTCCTGTGGCTTCCAATCTGTGGTGAATAATGATGTTAATGGAATTCGTCTAGTTATCCCATTCCTAACAATGGGTGTGAATTGAACAATATAAATTGAAGTTGTCCATATTGTCTGCTCTGTGTTTTTCATCCATGCTCCGTCTCTAAGGTTGACGATAAATCACCTTTTACAAAATATAAATTTCCGTTTCATCGGGTATGGAAACAGACTGGTGACTGCGCAAGTGCGTTAAATGGGTAACTCCGCTCTTCCTTTATTTTTCCGCATCAGTGACTCCAATGTTTTCGGGGGTCTTTTATTTAATTAGATATGGTGTGTAATGAACTTAGGCCGCCCCAGAGGTGCAATGGGAGCCTAAATCCACACTTATAGAGAGAGAGAGGAGAGTGACAGTACCATACGAGATACAACTCGTACTACTAGCATATATGCTACGTTCGGGGAAGATAGGTTTTCCAGTTCTAGAATCACCCATCCATCGCCAAACGCGGCCTTTCAAGAACACGAGAGCAGGCGTGTGACGCCCGTTGGGAAACAACGGAGCGACGGCAGCACATTCCCTTGGATCTTGCGGGAACTGTCACACTCCCCCCCTTAAAAACATACTTGATTGAAGAGCAAGTATGTAAACTAGGTGGAATAGTTTACTGGTTGAGAACTGATGCTCACTAATAAATAGCTGCATTGGGGATTGAGGATATAAAGGTGAAATTAAAACAGGATGGATTGTCAATGAATCTTCATGTGAAGTATTCATTAGGTAGTTAACCCCCAATCAAGGATTGGAACAATCGGGGATGATATAACTTGCTCAACCAGGAGACTTACAGTAGGGAGCTGCCCACTTTGGGGACTTACGAAAATGGGAACTATGCCCTGGGGAATTTAACTTGCTCAACTTTGGAGACTTACAGTGGAAGGTGCCCACTATGGGGACTTATGAAATAGGGAACGATGCCCTGGGTTTGGGAACAATGCCCTTGAAAATTAAGTATGTTAAGTAGAAATAATATGAGGGGATAAATTGAGAAATTAATAATCAAGAACCAATGAAAGTATTTATGTATCCAAGGGAGTATAATGGGTATTCCTTCTGGAAACCCGGGCCATGTTTCTTCTGAAACATTAACGCCCCAAAAATAGTGGATTGGATTACTAGGCGTCAGCCGTACATAATCCTAACCACGCTCTGCTACCATGTAATGAACTTAGGCGCCCCAGAGGTACAATGGGGGCCTAAATCCACACTCATAGAGAGAGGAGAGGGACAGTACCATAAGAGATACAACTCATACTAATAGCATATATGCTACGTTCGGAGAAGTTTTCCAGTTCTAGGATCCCCCATCCATCGCCAAACACGGCCTTTCAAGAACACGAGAACAGGCATGCGATGCCCGTTGGGAAACAACGGAGCAAAGGCAGCACATTCCCTTGGATCTCGCGGGAACTGTCACAGGTGTTAATTGACAGCCCACAGAATTTTCAGGCCAGCGGCTGGTGAGTTAAGGCCGTATCACACTAGCATTTTTTCAGCATTTTTTTATGCCTAAACATGATGAATATGAAGTGCTTTTTTCCAAGGTCAGCTTTTTCGACCATTGCGCATCCTGGCGGAGCATTTTTAAACTCACTTGGGAAAATTAGAACATGTTCTAATTATTACCTCCACGCAAGAAAAATGCTAAACATAACCCTTGGGGAGGTTCAATGCAAAAATTCAAACAATTCAATGAAAAAACCCCCAGGAGCCCTAACCTGACAGATTTAATAAAAATGCATTCCGCCAGAATGCGCTGTTTTTGCACTTATTCCTCCTCAACATTCACAGCTGACCTTGGAAAAAAGCACTTTGCCTTCTTCACTTTTAGGCATTAAAAATGCCGAAAAAAATGCTAGTGTGATACGGCCTTTAGAGAAATTATGGCTTCTAGGAAATGTGCCATGACCTCACAATCCCGAAACCGTATCATGCATTATTTTCTAACATTCCGCCATCAACAACGCGTCTCGATTGTTTGCCAGCCCCACATTCCTCTGAAGAATCGGAATCTGATGAGCAGTGATCGTTTGGGATTTTCTGAATTTTACTACATAATTTTTTAATACCTATTGTATTCATAATGAACTTCACGGTTAATCACAAAAATATTCTACTGGTTCTAGATTTATTGAAGAAAGTAAAAAAAAATAGTATTTAACCAAAGTAAATTCACTACGTCAACTTAATATGATACTGTGCAAAAACCACCAATGTGCATTTAGGCCCACTTTTTTTAAAGACTTTTTGCAGCATTGGGCGATTTTGACAGATATTGCTACATTCGATTTTATGCTTTAAATATAAATATACGGTCTTTTATGAATAGTAGATTCGTTTTTAGCAATTAACTGATTTGCTTAAAGCTTTCAGCATTAATAAAGCAAATAATTTCGTTTGGTTTTCTTAAGATTTTCGTAGATGTTTTGGTATCAACATTTAAGCTCGGTGAGTATAATATAAATCTGCTGAGTCTGTCGTCGATTTCGTCTTATTTTAATAAGACTGGCAAAATGTGCTCGAGAATAACAAATTAAGGGCAACTCATCTAAGCAAAAATATTTAGCGAGAGTCTGCTTCACCCCTTCCCTATTTTACACCGAAGCATTGAATTTTGGTCTCAATCGTCATTCTTGGTCCTTGGTCTCGAATCGTTCTACAAATAGAACGGATATGATAGCCTAAGATTAATTGTTCTTTCAGATCTTCTCCTGTAATGGCCCATGTTTACATGCCTCGCTCTACCTCGAGTTTCTAATGTTCGGAGCCCCATTCACCGATGCTTTAACCTCAAACGTATTGAACCCATGGAACTGAGTAAGTCCATGATCCCAAGTTTTGATTAACCTCTTCCTCAGTTAGTAAATTATGTTGAATCACGAAAATCTAATTATATTTTGAATTTAGTATTTCAACAGAGTGAATTGGAAGTAAAAGAATATAAATTCAAAGTTAAAATCTTAATGAAACTACTGGAAAATTGCAGGTTTTGATGATTATTTTGTTGGTAGAACTGTGTTGAATTTCAGGATCATAGCAGTTCCATTCCGTCAGTTATTCTGCTTGGGTATTTTGTGTAATTTTTTCACAAAAATTAAGTTTTATAGTGTTTAAAAATGATCTTAATAAATCAATGATCGGTCCGATGTTCAACGCGGGTCCGCGCGGAGCCGCTGGCAGTGGTTTTAGGCGTTTCAAAAGTGGTCATGTTTACCTGCTGTCCTAACGTATTTCGTCATGGAAAATCCTATAGCTCATCAAGTAAGCGTCACTTTACTCAATCTAAAATGCAATTCACGTTATACCATATCTTATTATACTGTTTTATAAGTTTGGTCGGATAAATAAGTTGGAATTAATTCGTAAAATGTTCATTGGAGGGTCTGGTCAGCGTTTCTACTTAGCTCAACAATGTCTCCCCCTCTTTGCTTCCCGACTTTCACCATAGCCTCCCTTGGCGTTTTCTTATATTAGGTAGCCGTTGAGACAATATTTCTCGTTAATTTATTGGCTCGATCTACCGATCTTAATGTATTCTTTGGCGTTTAAATGAAGTTTAAAACTGTGTAAACTGATTGTTTACAGGCGGGGGAGCGAAAGGAAGGTGATGATGTCTCGAAGGGCATACGGCCCGCGACTAGGTGAGTCGATATTTTAGTAGTTATAGTTTCCATCGGAATGAAACGTTTTTTTCTTTCTTATAGGTTTCTAGATTATTTTAGGCAAGCATTTCAATGAGTAAATTCTTCATTTCCGTGTACAATGTCGATAGATTATCATTCTTGCTGCCGAATAGCTGGCGTCTTATGACTCATAAAACCACCCCTCTCCCACCCTTCAGCCAACCATCTTGTTCTTTCGTATGACGTGTCCAGGGGTTATTGTCGAAGTTTTTTATTATTTTTCTTGTACCTTCCTAGGAATTGGATTTCCCTGATTCCCAACATTGACCGATGCCGTTCTTATAATAAATGTTTACATTGCCTTATAATTAAGCAATTGTTTAAGTAAGTAGGTAATGTATGTACTTACCTAATAATAAATTTGTACCTACCTATTTTTATCTATTTTCATAATGAAACATTCTGCATGTTTCAATATGAATATCTATATATTATTTACTTATGGTTAGGACGATAAGAAGTTATAGATGTACTTATATGTAGTACAGAAAATCTACCTATCAGTAGAAAACAATTTCGTGATACTACAATTCGTACCAAACATGTACGAATCCTTGCCATGGATTGTTTTTCTTAAAGTATGTCCAATATCACGATACCAAGCGTTAAGATAGATAGATAGATAAATATTTTATTTAGTAAGAAAAAAAGAAATACATTATGCAATACAATCAATAAATTTACATTTAAACTGTTTAGGGCATGGTTAAATAACCGTCTGCCGGAGGTCCGGGCTTTGCTCTCTTTAAGTGACAAAGGACAGAAGTAAGAAAAAAGTATATATAAACTCAACTACCAATGGAAAAAGGGAATAATTAAATGAACTTAATAAACTGTATGTCTGGATGGAAGGACTAAGCAGAATCATTGCTCACCAGTTGAACTGCCCTACCAGAAATTTGCGATAATGCCATGCCAACCTATAGTACTCTACCAGCCTGGACCAATCAGGTCCATTCAAAATGTGGAGTGCTTCATCTCTCGACAATACTTTACGGTTGAACGCCATCACGCGGAATTCCGACAGGATCGGGCAGCTGCACAGGAAATGAAAAGTATCCTCTTTCTCATGAAGGTTGCTCAAGGAGCATTCTTCCTGTAGGCCAGAGCTATAAGGCAATGTGGAGGCTACATTTAGTGGTAGGAGTTCAGTGCGCACCTTAAATAACCACCTCAAGGCACTCAGGGGAATCTGTGAAGATTGCCGGACCAGGCTTGCACACTTGACATCTGGATCAAGTTCACGATAGAGAGTGAATGTATTGGACTCCTGGACTCTCTGCTTGAGCAGGGATCTTTGGATTTTGAATCCATGCAGCATGAGACTCGCATCACTCTTCAAAGCTACAGCGTCCAGCAAGGGTAGGTTATAGCTCCCACAGTGCTCAAGTGCCAAAATCTCCAACTCTCAGCCCAGTATATCCCAGCATTAAAGCGTTAATTCTTCAAATGAATAGGTAGGTAGTGTGGGCAATCCAACATAGGCTCAATGTGCAATTTCAGATAGGTAATCAGGTTGAAAAGGAAAAATAAACTACAAATTTAGTCCTAAGCACTAAATCTTGACAGAGAACAGAAGAGAATTCAGGGCACTTAGCTGATTAGAAAAGAGCCCATCATTTCAATCGGCTCTGTCCCCGAGAGTTTCTGTATTAATTTTCAACTTCCAAGTTTCTTTCCAGTTTAATAGTGGTTGCAATCATGTTTACAAAATTAACTGAGAAGGATCACCTGGATGTAAACAATTATTCAGACAACCACGATCATACCTCAGATTGTTGGCCACGCGCAGTGGTTACCATAATACGGTTAGGTAAATCGAGAGCTTTCCAACGTCTGGCGAACGATTTTTGTGCAATTATAAATACTTAAGATACAGTTTCGTAGCAACGATTTGGTTGTAAGCGATAATCATCAGAAAATAGGAGCGTAGTCGTTATGTTGAACGTAAACATAACGGCAATGTTGTCTCATATTTGGTCGGGTTATGATGTCAAAAACATGTTCCATGTTAAAAGTAGAACTTGATCTGCTGATTGGAGTGCATTCCTGTCTTCTCGGTCTTAGTCCCTCGAGGGCAGTCATTTCAAATTATAACACCTACCTTATGATTGTACGTTGGACTGGGGAAAAATAAGTTGCTACCTTATCATCCCAACTTGGCAAGAATGAAGAAGAAAGAGAAGAGAGAAGTATTTTACTCGACCATTATTTATAGTGGATATTACATTGTCGGTATTCTTTGCTAGGTTCCTTAAATTGAAACTTGTACGTCACAGTGGTATTTTATCCATTCTAACAAGCATGGCTCTGACATGCTTTCAAGCCTGGGTTGTCAGGTGATATGGGAAAATACTCTTGAATGAATCAGGATGGCAGTTTCAAGAAACTCATGAAAAATTGTGAATTCAGTTCCAAGTTCGTAGCACGCAGCATAATTATCGTTGATATGCATTACCCGTGTTTCACTAAATAAGGTTTCCTTCAATTTAAGTATTCTTTTAAAATTGACCTAATATTATTTTCTGAATAAATTTGTGTGCATCGATAATTTCAACCAGTTGGCACCTTTATTTATCCTTATTACGATAATGGTGCATGTTTCACATACAGTCAGAAGGTTAAAGATTAGGTAATTGATTGCATAATGAATTGTTATCCATAACCTGGAAACAACTAAAGACGTACAATTTTGATGATCTTATATAGCTAGATAGAGCGAGACAAACAAGAGATTAAAATGTGTGCTCCCATTCTTTTAAGCTACATTTTTTGATTTATAATGTTGGTAGGTTGGTTTGGTAATGGTGGTAGGTTGGGATACCTACCTATTTACTTATTTGAAAAGCAGAAAATTACCAACCTATTTGTAAAACGCCTAGGTATCCCTGATGTATGCATGAATGTCCACGGGTTTTCTTTTTGGAGGAAGGTAAACAAATCGCCTTATAACCTACGACGATCGTTTCAGCAAATGAATGAAGTTTATTAGTGTACGTAAGTAGGTGATTTAATCTCATTAATTCTCGGTTAGTGGGTGTCAACGCCAATGTCGATATACTCAGATTCTGATTTATTGTACTTAAATTTAGATATCAGCTAACTAATTAAATATTTGATTAATTTCTCCTCAGTAAGCGTTTACGCCATTAGATAAATATCTAAATGTGTATATTATAACGCATACCTAACAGACTTCGTTCGATAATTACAGACACGTGTTGCAAGAACAAGGGCTATCTGATACAGAAATAATTAACCTTTGTGAATTAACGAGCAGCATAGATATTATTTTCGTTAGTGAACCTTTGTAATGGACCAAGAAAACCTCCCAAACCATAACATATCCATGTCAAATGTGCTGCGAGAAACTACCCGTCCTCGCACCCACAGTCAAGTGACAATGAAAGGAGCATTGCATTTTGTGTGGAGAATCAAATTTATCAGGTTTTTAATGGAATTTTACTTATAAATCAAGCATTTTAATTTCTCCCTTGATGGGAAAAACAAAAGATCATGGATATGTCTAGTACCTACTGCTTACCAGTTGGTACCTACTACTCAATTGTATACCAACCATGTAGTGCCTTCTTTTCACAAGATTATTCCATTATGGTTACAAAACAATATTAGTTTTTAACTTAGAGTAATAAATCAGCATTCCTTGACACTGGAATGGCTTAGAGGTCATGAAATGTCGTGGTAAAATGAGAGCATTCCAAAAAGTGGCGAACGATTTTCCTGCTATGAAAACTATGGGATTTACTCTTCCCTAGTAACGCCTTGGTTGTACGTGAAAATCAATAGAAAATGTACCGGTCGGGAAAAAAAGTGTCGGTCGGGAAAAAAAAGTGTCGCGAAAAATTCCTTGACCCCCAGCCAAAAGACATATCCATGTCAAAAATTCACAAATGGATCATTAGGTAGGTAGGCAGTTTGTGAGATCGTGAAATAGGTACACTAAGGTATTTTTAACCCAACTCGGCTCCACCTGCATAAAACCGTGTTCAATTAAAGGTTTTTCATTATTATTATTACTATAATTTTTTAAAAATAGAATTTAAGCCGCGTCTCAACCGGAAGGTTCATTAGCGGCAATTAAAAAAGGGGTGTCAAAAGGACACCGCAACGGGCACGATTCTAAGGGGAGCCATGCTGGAGGTCCGTTACTAAACGGATTGCCATCACGGACTCCACTGGCAGATCGGAGGGGGAGAAATAATATTAATTATAATAACCCGCTCATTATTATCATTATTTTTATTTATTTATTTTGCACAAGCGCTACAGAAATTTAGTTTCTATAAATCAGATTCAAATGCAAATTATTAGAATATTCTCACCTTAGAACTTTATACATATAAATAATATATAATAGCTACAACTAACCAACACCCACCAACTCAATGAAGCAACTAAAAAACCTGTCTATTTTAGAAATGAGAAATAAGGAGATAATAATCATCTGACTGTAACAAATATATGTGGATACTAATAATTCATTAAAAAAAGAAATGCAATCAATTCGAGGTTTGTTCGAACGGGCCGTTCTGAACCCAATTCTCAGAACGGCGTTCTGAACGGAATGAAATAAGCTTCGTTCTCAGTGCACGTTCTGACTGTTCTCAAACTCCTGGAGCGTTCCGGAACTTGTGGAACCGCGTTCTGCACTGCGAACGATTTCAGAACTTGGAAGTGGAATAACCTGTGTTTTTGTTTGTAACAAACTCTTCATCGTCGAACCTTGGCACAATGTCGTCTAAAAAATTCGAGTTTCGTGTATGTAGACGAGATTCAACTACAACTTCAATCTCGTCCTCATCGTCTACAAACCATGAAACTTCACCACCGTCGTCGAAACTATCGCAATGTTCATATAACCGCGTTAAACTCTAGGGTTCGTTTCAGAATGTCTCAAAACGGATTTCAATAAAGAATTTTTTTCGAAAATTTTGAATTTAAAATTTTTGGAGCCATTGAAGTAGTTTCATTTTCTACAAAAATTCGCTAAAAATCACTATAAATGCCCAAAATGTCTTAAAATAGTTAGATTTAATAAATATTGATGGCCGATGTACAATCCAATTATGTTATCCATTATGAATTGAGGATAACGCGTTCGGAGAGACGAGGGTACAGAACTCGGTTCTGAATGGTTCTCATCCCATTCCGTTCGAAACGCTATTCTGAGAACCGCATACAGAACGGTCTGTTCGAACAAACCTATAAGTTTTTTAAAATTAATAGTTAATTACATCGGTGCACACAAAAGTGCTCAAAATTCAAAATAAAAATCATAAAAATTCATATGTTCATGCTCCTCAACTTGGAACTTGGTACTTTTGAATAATTATGTTTCCTACCATGAATTTCAACATTTTCTACCAAGAGGAAAGATAAAACAAGAAGGAATAAAATTTTTATTTTTTTTCATTCAGATAATTTTCAATTCGAAAATGATTGAGGAACCATGAGGTTGTATCTGAGGACGTCGGGTGCAGAAAAAATGATACTAAAAAATGGCCACTATAGCCAGTGGGCGAACTTCACATCTGCACTTGCCACAAGGATGCAAACCTCTTGGTGGTGGCGCCGTCCTATCTCATCGTCTATGGGTCAGGATATCTTCGATTGACGAAACTTGTCGATAAGACATTGATGGTACTTCTGAGATGACACTTTTAGTAACTGGGTTTTCTGAGAGAAATGGGTATTGATCTTTTAGAATTTTGTTCATCTTCTCATTGCCGAAAAAGAAACTTGGGCCGTATAACAGTAGTACCTAACAGGAACTCAGCACATTATAGTTACAATATAAGTCCTACCTGTTTGCGGCGTTATGTGACCTGGTGTAAAGCTAAGGCGATGTTATTAAATGATTAAAAAAGAGGAAATACCGATCAAAATGTAAATAATGTAATAAAATAAATATCACCAGTTGAGGTGGTCCTCGCCACTATGAGACTAAACAAAAAGTTGAATCGGGGAATTCAGAATTCGGGCATGGTGAGATAATGGTGTATTTCTATCTCGAGTCTTCTTCGTTTCTTTGTAAGCGTGTGAATCTGCGGGTCCGCGTCTTCTATCTCCTTTATGTCGTTGATTGTATCTTGATCGGTAGTACTCGCAGATGTCGAACTGGTGTTGAGTTGTGTGTAGGAGATGCTACAGCTGTCTTCGTCCTGATGTGTCTAGTACAGTGAACAGGAAAGAATTTAGCTCACTCAGCTGATCAGAAAAGACCCCATCACTACGTTTCTTACTTACCGACACTTGGGCCGTGCTGATTCGGAATAAAATATAAAGACCGTTCGGAATTATATATAAAGACCGCTAAGTTCTTCAGTTTCAATTTCTTCGTTCAGAAATAACTCTCCTAGATGTTAGTAACTACACTACCTACGTTTCTTACTTTCCGTGAATTGATGGCAACTGTTGTTACCGCCACAGCCTGATAAACAACTCTCGTTGATAAGGACCGCCTAGAACACGATCAAGGCGACACTTTTGCAACAAACTTGGGGCCGTGCTGATTCGAATGAGCAGTCTAACACTAAAATCGGACCGCGAAGTTCTTCACAATTTCAAAGACCGTTCGGAATTATATATAAAGATATAGGTTTGGTAATATTGTCGTTGAATGTTCAGGAAGGTCCCCCAAATGTAAAACAATTTTAAATTCCAGGTTTGTTAGGTCTCGGGTGAACAGTCAAGTGTGAAAGTTTAAAAAACGTGTTCGTTGAGGCTTAAAAACACCTCGAAAACCTTATTTCGTATAGTATTTTGGAGTAGAATCGTGATTAGTTATAACACCTCATAATTAAGGAACACGAGTTAATGTCAAGTTGAACTAATACGCTGGGAACTCAATATTCTAATAAGCAGTATTTCCTATTTGAAATGCATTTCTTATTTTTTGGTGCTTTTCACTTTTCTCTACTACTCTTCTTTTGCACACCAATTTTTTTGAACGTTATTTATAGCAGCTAGACCCAAAATATGTTGACAAACGTGTTTTTAATTGTTGTAAGACAATTAAAGGTAAGGAGCAGTTGTAGTTATAGGAATGTATGGTATATTCGGAATTAGCGTAAAATTCCCCTTTATTAGACAATTTTTTAGACAGAGTCGTTTTTTGACTACTGGCTGGTAGCTTTTCTGTATGAGCAAATGTAATATCTATCAATTATTTTTTCCAGTGATTGATTGATCGACGTTTAAATTTTGCGCTCCATCTTAATTTAAAGTTTCCCTCAACCATAGGAACCCAATATGGAATCTTAAAATACACACACTCACTAAAACAAATGTTTGGTTAGGCCTCAACTTTATTTGTAATTTTGAATCATACCTATCAGACTGGTACTTTCGCATCAAACGGGACGATGTGTACTCAGGGCCAATGAAAATAAATGCTGGTGCTGCAAGGAAGTGTATTGGGCCCACTCCTGTACATTCTGTACACCAGCGACTTACCAGAAGTTGAACATAACACCACAGCATCATTTGCAGACGACACTGCTGTCCTGGCAGTTGGTGACAGCAATAGTGAATCAATATCAAAATTCAATAAGTCCATCTCCAAAATCAGTCTTTGGACAACAAAATGGAGGATCAAATTGAACGAGGCCAAGTCGGTGCACGTTGATTTTACCAACCGGAAGATTAACTACAACCCTATTTCCTCAACAACATGGTGATCCCTATGTGACGCTAGACGCCAAGCTCAGGTGGAAGGATGTATTCGATCCACCATGACCATTGGTAACAAACTGCTTTACAATCAAGTACTCAAGCCAGTTTGGATGTATGGAGCGCAGTTGTGGGGCTGCACAGCTCCACCAATAGACAGATATCATTCAACGTTTCCAGAACTCTGTACTACGATGTATCACTGATGCGCCGTGGTACTTCCGAAATGAGGCACTCCACCGTGAACTTCAAGTTGACAGTGTGGATGAGGTGATCAAAAAGCGAGCAACGGCTCATCTTGCCAGGCTACAAGATCATGTGAATGAGGAAGCTGTAAAGCTCCTGGATGTGCAAGGCTCGACGCCTTAAGCGATTGAAAACGCATGGGCTAGTTTAGGAAGTGAATGTGATATGTTCGAGAGACAAGGGACAAAGTTATGCATCTTAGGTCCTGAATAGTGTATTGTAGTAATATAAGTCAGATTTATAGTGTTAATGAGATTACTCGTTGCGATAAAAGCTTTTAAAAAAAAAGTTTGGTTAGGGCTCAACCTAATTTGTTGTTTCGGAGGCAGTAATTCCACTTTTGTGGACAGATAGCGTAAGCTTGTCCGCCGTCACAACTAGTAACTAGGCAATCCTACCAAATTTTACATTTTCCACAAGTTCCAATACCAATTCTCAGGATTGATGATTAAGCAAAATAAAATCTTGAATGATCAATAAATCGGAGAAATGTGCGATAAAATACTTGGAGGCAATGTTAATAAAAAACGCTGCAAATTATTACATTATGGTTTATTATTTCTGAATCAGATAGCCAGCTATAGTAACCAGCATGCTCTGAAGCTTTCGCCAGTCTCTTTTCTAGTATCCACCTCTGTTCTCGCGTTACAGGCTGCGCTCCCGATGGGGAGCAAATGGATGATCGTACAGCCACCCGAGTGGTCTCATTCAATCCACGGAGCTAATTTCTATAGGAATCAAACTAAAACCGTAGGTACACTGGATTCCAAAAGCATCTGGGACATATCCCAGTCGATTCTGCGTCCGAAATTACTTGGGTGACTACACCCCACTTACCTAGGCAGAAATATAAGTAAACAGCTATTCATCCAGAGGTTTCAGACTCCAACCTGCACATGTAATGCAATTTTAATTTAAAAACGATTTGCTTCGAACTATCTGAGAAGATTTTGGGAAGAAGAAGAACGATGGATTATAGATGGGCTGGATCAATCATTTTTGTTACATACTGAAGTATGATATCAAGGTAGGTTAAATGTTATATGTAAAAGTAATAAAAATATAATATAAAATATTTATATTATATCCGTTCCGATACGCCCCGGACGCCTTTCTGCTACTCCACTATGCCCCTAATGCCGTACCCCCCCCTCAGGTTGGCGCGGCGTATTATATTGGTATAACACGTAAAAGTAATAAATATCCATTCTCCTACACCCCTCTGCTACGCCCCTGGTCACCCCAGCCGCCACGAGGTGCTGCAGCGACTCCTCTCACTCCACCCCCCGCTCACCACACCAAAATCAGTTGCAGAAGCATTCGCTCTAAAACAACATACGAGTTGTCAATACCATTTATCAAAGGTGCTCGCCTAGATTATTGGGTACAACTCTTCGTGATGTTTAGGACTTGCTGTTCCAACCTTTGAGGGAACACGCTATTATTTAAAAAGGGATATTATTTCTACTCACAGGTTCCCATGATATAAGAAGCTGATTGTTCTATTTCAACATCATGCTTGCTCCAGAAGAGGCTTCAGACCACCATAAAAAATACTTGCGCTCATTGCTGCCGATTTTGACGAAGTTACCACTGCCCTTCTCATTTTGGTTTATTATTTCCAATAATAAGACTATGTGATCGTGTAGCAAAACATTTTTATAACCCCCCCTCAAAGTTTGTCACTTTACATTTCAAGGTGCGTAGAATCCAAATTTGAAATGTCCGTCCGCCGTCCGGGCCATAAAAGGCCTAAGAATTTACTTACAAAACCCGTTCTTTCGCACATAGACTCCATTTGGGGTCTAGTTGGTCCTAACGTTTAACCATCCCTATCGCTTTACTCGCATAGATGCTATGGGCCAAAAACGGGCGAAAAAGTGTCTTTTTCGAGGCTTTGAGTGTTAGACACACGCCTGGCACGCTTGGCAGGGGGTCACGGTGGGTGGTGAGGGGGGTGAGCGGGGGGTGGAGTGAGAGGAGGCGCCGTGGCACCTTGTGGTGGCTGGAGTGACCAGGGGCGTAGCAGAGGGGTGTAGGAGAATGGATATTTATTATGTTTTTTTCTTGGTCATATATGTGTGTTAATACCAATGCTTTTCCTATGCGTATTTAATAACATATCCTCTCGACTTTTCGTACGTACTTAGATAATGATATTATTAAGGCAATAACTATTTGAATAGACAGGAGCTCAAATCGAGAAATATAAACATGCGTATATAATTATAGAAGTATAGGTTGTGGCAACTCGAAATAGGACACGCCGAGGAGTCTGGATTATGACGTACGCAAGCCAACTGAAACTACGATCAAACTCGATTGAAAAAATAATAAACCTTTGTGAAATAATTTGCAGCGTTTTAATAACTCCAAATCTGCTGACTTTCGTATCACCCCAGAAGTTTATTACCTTCACGATTTTTGAGTATTTATTTAGAGAAATACTTCTTTGTGCAGGTTTTTCTACGGGTAGTGTCATGACGGATAAATTTCCATTACAGTTCGAAATTTCAAATTCCTCCAATGGATTTTCTCCTTTTCTATCCACCAACTTTTCTCACCCCTTATTCACCAAATTCAGGTTGGCAACAGAGGCTCTGTATGTGTTCGTGATCCCTAATAGATTGGTAATGACCCACTTCGCTCTTCGCCTTATTGGCTTGAGTAGTTTTGAAAAAAATAAAACTAATATCCTCGGTCCTTGCTGTCCTGTATTTTTGGCTCGTTGGTTTGAATAAAATCTAATTATGCACAGCGGTCAGGAACTAGACAAAAGTTCGGCTGCGATGCCGACGAAAATCCATGGTGAAAAACGATACTTTAAAGTACCAGAAAACCAAAAATTCAAACCCCAAAATCAAAGCGGTGCATCTTTCGCCCGGTTTTCTTTCGCCATCTTACGGTTTTTTTTCGCCATTTTATGGGTCTTGGGCCATAGAATGGATATACGTATCGACCTGCCCTTATTCACCAACATGGGGGCGTATATATATATATATATATATATATATATATATATATATTACGGGTTGACCCTTATTTCACGGATAGCCGTGATATTAGGGTCACTCATGTTTTTTCAGTCTCTGAAGCTGAATTAGTTAAATGTTCTGTTGAGATTCATTTAGTTGTCTTTTACTTGCGATTTTTCCATGACTTTTGGGATGAGATTTTGTGATGAAAAAAGAAATTCGGAATTTAGTGATAAAGTTGTAATAAGTTACGTATATTCCTATGTAAAAACTAATAGAAGAAAGAGGACAAACGACCTCAGTATTTTCTACCTCGATTTGAAGAGCTATTTTTGCCGAATAAAGAATTTTTTCAATTATTTGAGTTTAAGGTGCTATTTTTAAATTTTTTTTTTTGCATTTCCTTTTTTAAAAGCCCAACTGGTGACTCTTACTTATATGCCACTAATAGGCTTCAGAGACTGAAAAAACATGAGTGACCCTAATATCACGGCTATCCGTGAAATAAGGGTCAACCCGTAATATATATATATATATATATATATATATATATATATATATATATATATATATATATATATATATATATTATTTTGAGGTATTACAGAAGGTTGGAAAAAGATAGGAAACACTTAGATAAACTTACAAAATTGAGAGAATATTTCGCTGTGTCAGCGTCGTCGGCTCTAGTCAAGAAGACTTCTTCACTAGAGCCGACGACGCTGACACAGCGAAATATTCTCTCAATTTTGTAAGTTTATTCAAGTGTTTCCTATATTTTTCCAACCTTCTGTAATACCTCAAAATAATATTACACGCGAGTGTTTTCATTTTTCATCAAAACTATATATATATATATATATATATATATATATATATATATATATATATATATATATATATATATATATATATATATATATATATATATATACGCCCCCATGTTGGTGAATAAGGGCAGGTCGATACGTATATCCATTCTATGGCCCAAGACGTATATCCATAAAATGGCGAAAAAAAGCCGTTTTTGGAGATGCACCGCTTTGATTTTGGGGTTTGAATTTTTGGTTTTCTGGTACTTCAAAGTATCGTTTTTCACCATGGGTTTTCGTCGGCATCGCAGCCGAACTTTTGTCTAGTTCCTGACCGCTGTGTATGTGCTGTGATGTATCCTTCCTTCATGTCAGACGTGAAGGATATAGTGAACGATCATCGCCAGGATTTTTTCGTCCGTACACCCAGCATACCTCCTCAAAACTCGGTTTTTTGGTGAACCATACCCGCCTGCACCGATTTCATTTCATTAGCTCCATTCTCCGATCTTGCCATTCAATCGTACAGTATTATAGATACAATCATTCGCTCAACTGCAGCTCACTTTTTAGTTTATACAAATCTAACACTTCGCAAATGTGTTCCCTGAAAACTTTTTAACGTTGATTATGAAATTAAAAAAGTTGTAGCAATGCACCAATCCTTATTCTCATTTCAATATGCCGATTTTTTATCGTATCTGCAAACCTAGTATGACCAAGTAGTCCAAAAATGTGAACGATCAACTTCTCCCTATGTTTTTTAACATTTTAAACAAATTGTTGATTTTGGGTGCCTTTGAAATTTTGTCTGAAGACGTGAATATCATCTTGTGATACTCAGAAAAGTGTAATGTCGTAGGATTTGTTGATCCCTTCTAAGAGGCAAATTTTGAGTTTTAAATTGCTGTCTGAATTTTGAACGCTCCTTCTAATCTAGTCTGACAAGGTAGTTTCAAATTCTGCAGGAGAAATCTGAACCATTGACCTCAGATTCGTGCATCCCTCTTATGAGGTGATTTTTTTCAAAAGATTCAAATTTGGGTGTCTGGTTTTGTTGTACCCTTTGAAATGTTTTCTGACGAAGCGAATATCAACTTATACTACCAAGATGAGTTGAATGTCGTTGGATTTTTTCATCCCTCTTAAGAGGTAAATTTCAGTCAAATTTTGAATTTTAAATTGTTGTCTGACTTTTGATTGCCCTTTCTGATCTTGTCTGACTTGGTAGTTTTACGTTCAGGAGTAAAAATGTGAACGGTTGACGTAAAAATCATGCGTCCCTCTAATGAGGTAATTTTCGTCCAAATTTTCAAAATTTAAAATTTTTGTACGCCCCCCCCCCCCCCCCTAGGTTGGTTGTCAGAATCTGTCAGAATAGAGGGTCAAATGTTTTCCCTATAATGAGGTAGGAAAAAGGAGGTGGGCTTTCGGACTATCATGAATGAAGAATACTTGTGTAAATATACACTGCGGTCATCGGGTCAGAATTATCTGGACGAAGTCAAATCATTCTCTGTTATACCGTTTTTTACAATAAGCGGGGAAGCTATAATGTCCATCCTCGCAATCAAGCATTTTTTCCTCGATGAGGTAGTTCACACAGAACGTCGGACGATTTTCTATTCATGAAAATCGAAATAGTCTTGGAACTAATCTGCTTCCATGCTGCTCTGTCAAACGGTAATTCCTTCTCCATGGCCAAGCTATACTATATTATAGTTTGATGTTGATTTCCCAATAGTTTCTTTGCTGTTTGGCCAATAGAGTAATGTGCGCTGGAACAAACGTAAATTTCGTGGAATTCTTATTTACGTTCTTGAAATACCTGTTGACTTAAATTCGATTTAATGTTCCAAAGTCACTCAAAATGACCTTATTTCCGTCGCAACTAAATCAGCTATCTGAATCTGCTCATGCGGAAACTTAAAATTCATTGGAAGAGACAATACGCCGATAACGCTGACATTTGTCGTTCGACACTAGGTTGTTCTGTGTTGAACATCACCCGTACAATGTTTCTGATAATATACTTTTCCGAAGAGTTTCATAATGATTTAGGTGTAAAGGATTATTGGCAACTTTCGTGTCCTGGAAACGCTCATTTTTTGGTCTAGGAGTGATTTTGCGCCCTTGAAAACCTTCAACATTTTGAGCTTATAACAAAAATTGGTTTGGACAAAAAAAATCGATAAAAAGAAATTAAAATGACGTCAGAGGTGTACGGCACTGAGGCCCCCCCCCCCCTCCCCAGATCGTCTTGAGCATTATTTCTACCGTAGTTTTGGCCACTCCCAATCATCTGATACCCTTCATACTGCGCATTTTTGTATGCACTCGAAAGATATTTTTGCTCTTGAAATATAAATTACACGAAATCGCCCATTCTAGTGATGAAAATCTAACCTACCAATTTTCAACTTCATCTGTATTGTTTGGTGTTTACCCATTTTCACCCAAATATGTTTTTTTACGGAGACCTTCTTGCCAAACGTTTTCATCGAACAACGACACAAAACGGTGACAAGCATACACAAGAATAGGTAGGTGGGGTGGGGGGTGGTGTTACTGTTGCCTTGTGAACTCCAGAGCTAATTTCTTTGCTATTCAACCTATGAAGCTCAAATTTTAAATGGATGTGAAAAACGTATTCTACACACATCACTTTTCAGCCTTTAGTTAGGTGCAAGGTGTTTTAATTAATTTATTTCCTTTATTTTATTTTGTAATAAACAATTCATATATTTCGTTTTTAGCTATTAGTGCTGTGGGAATTGGTCAGCCTTTTGAGCCACGACCGTACCACGCCTCACATCTGGAACATGAAATTGATATGATTCGAATAAATTTTCTAGAAATTTTAGTCTCATGTCTACATTAACAACAATCTTTACTTATGATTATTATTTCAGCTATTGCGGGACCGATTTCACTCAACAAGCTGCCCTGATAGGTGTGGGCACGATGGGTGACGTCAAGACTGAACTCACGACTGCTCATGCTCTCAAAGTCAGCGTATGTACCCGTCTTTCTATCACGACTTGTCTCAGTTTCTGTTGTTGGTGAAGAGTGGCCTCATGAGACACATGGATTTAATTTGAATTTGCATCACGTTTCAGATGACTCCAGAAGAGTTGAATTCCATATTCTGCCACGAAGTATTTGGATCGCTGAAAGGAGGACATCAATGTACTGTTTGTGGTCGGGTGTTCCCTTACCGTTACCAGCTAATGGTCCACGCGCGGTACCACACACTACCCGTAGGTATTTTTCTTGGTTTGTTTAAGCCTGACTCTGCATCCAGCTACAGAGCTACCGCCTAATTTAATAAATATTGAATTAAATTCAGTAAGTATTGAAGTAGGCGGTAGTTCTGTGTGTATATTGAATTTAATTCAATATTTATTAAATTGCTCGGTGATTCTGTTGCTGGATGCAGAGTTAGGCTTCAACAGGTTCTATGCGAGAAGATTCAACTTCACTTGTTCTTGCAAGAATATCAAATCCAGAAATTATTGTAATTGAAAGTTTTTTATATTTCACTTATACAGGGCAGTAAGCCCGACAAGAAATGTTTAGTGGGTCGGCACGTCAAATTGAGTTATATAAAAATTACTAAACTGATAATATCAAATTTTAAACTCTAGCGCAACGGTCCTAAGGGTGTCCTCATTCTGTTTAGCGAGGAAAAGTATGTGAAAGTCATCCTAATTCTTGATTTACGTTTAAACGGGAGTCATGTAACGTAAAAAAAAAAAAAAACAGTCTATTTTGGCTAAATCTCTTCAGTTTTTGGGACGTCCCTCTGAAACTAGGTATTATAGGCTAGGATTCGTCAACAAGATATTATAGGACTAGAATTAGGGTCTACCGGAATTGGCCCAGGGGGATGTGAAACAACCCAAGTATGAGTACAAATACTTTCATTTCCCATTCTAAGATCGGAACCAACTCAGTAATTTCGATCAACTCTTTCCTGATGCAAGCTCTCTAGCTTTCGCTTGCTAGTGACTGAATCACTTGAAAGCGTGGAGAGCGAGGAACAGAAAAATTATTGTAAATAGAATGTAAATTTTTTGTTTTCGCATTTCTATTTCACTGTGGAGTTTGTTGCTAACTGTATCTCCTCCGGTTAATGGGTTGAACCTTGACTTTTCTTTTTGTGTAATTTTCATTGCCGAGGGAACGTTGATGAAGAAAACATAATATAGTTCTCCTCATAAAATTGAACTTCAGCTCTTGATTAAGGAACTGTGCAATAAAGAACATAAATTTATTGGGGTTGAGATCTGAGATACAGTCAGAATTGAAAACCATTAGAAACGAGAACCTTGGCTTCTTGTATCTAAGTTCAGATATCTACTTCATTAACTGTGTAGGGAGAATTATGAGGATGATGAGCAAGGCTCAAGTCTTGAGCTTTCCAAAATCCATTCGTGCCAAAATACCCTCCTCATCAGTACAATACATGTACATCAATCAACTTCTGAGATATGATGTGTTTTCTAGTTTGACATTACGTGGTTGAGTGAAAGTAATCCACTTGTATTTTAGTCTTGGTGTTGTGTTTGATGGTGGTAACAAAGTATTTGTCAAGAGAGCCATTCCTCAAATCCTGCCCCATCCCTCACTGCAGCCATTTGAATATAATTCTTCTGGAGTGACTGGGTTCACTCTGCTCACATGCTCCGTACCAAATTTTCCATGACTACTAAATTGATTGAGTCAGATTCTACCTGTTATATGAGCCCACTCAATGTTGCAGGAAGAAAATGGAGGTGCTATCGTGGAAGGAGACGTGGTTGCGGCAGCTGCAGCTGTTGCCAAAGAATGGAACGGTCACGCTCTTGTGGAAACATTGCCTCAGGCGGCCATTGCAGGAACAACGACTGCAGTCGTGGCTAATGCCCCCGCTCCTGCCCCGACACCTGCAGCTACTACGGCAAACGGTACGCAAAAGAATCATATTTGCACTCAGTGCGGACGAGGGTTTTCCCGCAAGGAGCATCTCGCCAATCACATGAACAGACACACAGGTGTGTTTGAGTATCTATATCTATAGAGCATAACTGGTAATTGTTACGGTCATCCACATTCATAATTAACCCAATCACTAATTGCTTTCCATCAAGATATACGATTCATTCTAACAAAGCGTAATTCATTGGAGTTAATTTTGTGGACTGTATTTATCAGTTTACTGATCAAAGGCGACGTGGTCCTTGGGAGTTGGTTTGGAATTATTTTTATTTTCCTTATAATTATTGTACTACCTATTAATTTCTGTTCATATAGTTACTCTATCAATCATGTCTATTTATGATTTAGCTTGTATGCTTTCCTAAAGTGTATCAGATGTTCCAAGATTGCCAGATTGATTTAGATTCTAATGTTGAAATACGTTCAGAAACACGCACGCATGCGCGCTGACACACACACACACACACACACACGTGTGTAGTTGGGAAGTGCTGATGAGTGAGTTCTCTAGATGGAAAAAATGTCGTTGAAGAGTTTGGTGGTAGGAACATTGTAGTATTAACCGTTGTGTTCAAACGGTTATATTCTATCTTGTTGTGTAAAAATATAGGCTTGCAAATATACCTGTAAAAATGTAGGCTTTGATGACATCACCATTCATACACTTTTTTAGGGGGTAGTGATTCTCAAATACAATCACGATTTATTATCGTTTTGTCCTGATAAAAATCAACACATTTTCTGTGCAGGTCAAAATCCACACGAATGCCATCTGTGCCCGAAAAAGTTTTCACGTAAAGACCACTTAGACTCCCATCTCAGAGCGCACGAGGCGGACTTCAAATGCCACGTTTGCATGAAAGTGTTCAGCCGCAAAGAACACCTCATCGCTCATGTTCAGTGGCACACAGGATCCTCTCCCCATAGGTGTCATCTCTGCCGCAAGACTTTCACTAGGCGGGAACATTTGGTGGCACATGTACGTCAACACACTGGTAAGTGATTGTTGGTTCTACTAATGGGTAGAACCAACATTTATATATTATTAGATTCCCCCAGAACTTTGGTGGGAAACAAAAAAGTGATACAGGATAATATTACATTACCGTTGCTGATTGAGGCTGGATACGTCTCTGGTAGACTTTTTTCATTTTAATAAATATCCTACAAGTTAATTGAAATGATGTGCAGAGATTCTTCAGGTGTATATAATTAATCATGTATTTATATTCTCTATAGAATAATTTTGAATCCTAACGTTTATTGATCTTAGGATTTATTATTACTAGTTCCTACTTATGGTGTGATGGTTATATATGGTGCAAACAAATAATTAATGATAATGCATTTTTTAATTCTGTGTTTTCGTCACAACGTTCTCAGAAGCCCTCCTTAAGAATTTTAAATAATTACACTTACTAAAAATTATTCTCATGCGATGTACGAAGGGAAGAGGAGACTCAACTTATGAGCGTTGTTCTGTTTCTTCTGGCCTTTGAGCAGTGTCGGTGATAGGTTTTGGAAGAAGGCATCTGAAATCAGGTTTTGCATGGTTTTACTCAAGTTATTGTGATTGTGCGGATTGGTTGAATACTTTCTTTTCCTTAACTCGACTCTGATTCTTCTTTTACATTGTTCCTTTATCTTCGGTCCATTCTTTTTGATGATACTGGCACTTAAGATATCCCACACTACGTCACGTAATCATCAAAGGATCAATACATAGAAAACGTTATTGTGGACTTCCTGCATTCATTCTTCCATTTATAACGTTTGCGTCTCCTTTCCTCTTTCTGCATTGATTTTTTTCTTTACGGGATAGTGGGTATGTAAACCATGCCTAATTTAGGTTTTGTCCTCATCATATCCTCATCTGCAGCACATCGGTCCAAATTTCGTAATCCCTTGCTTTGATTTGATCATATAGCAGCCATGGCCAACGTATTTTACACCTCTACTCGCTTGCTTGCGATGTAGGCATCGTTCAAAGTAGTTTCTTCCCCACCATCCCTATACAAAGAACAGTACTTAAAATAATACTGTACTTCTCCCTTGGTAGTAATTCTGGTTTTCTTACCACACTCTCTCTTTTCGCAGGAGAGTCTCCCCATATTTGCCGATTCTGCGCTAAGTCCTTCACCAGGCGGGAGCATGTCATCAACCATGAACGGGGGCATACGGGTGAGATGTTGTTCAAAATTCAATCTACCCGCATTCGACATACATTTTGTGGCTTGATGATTTGGGAATTACATGTACATCCAGAAAATGGATCTTTGTTCTCTTTGATACTCCACACAGAAGAAACCTCCCTTGTGACTTGGAAAGTGTTTACATGTGATATCTAAAACTGCATGGCGTTTTTAATCCTGGCATTTAGTTAATCTAGCCTGGATTTTGTTGACGTTGGTTTCATGATTTTGCTATATTAACATAGATTATAAAAAATGGGCTAAGAATTTCCACTCTACTATGTACTCGTACTTGTCTTTAAGTAACTCCCTGGTTGTTTCTTTTGTTTCAATGGTCTCATCTAATCAATAGCATCATTAACTTCTGTGCTGAGATTGAGTACCTATTCACAGAAGTGTGAAGAGTCTTGCCATTGTGTTCTAGCTAAATTGTGTACTTCCTATGTAGTAGCAATAGTAGCAAAGGTACTACCAAGGTTAGTCGCAAAGGGCTTTACCCGGTTTTCTTACTGCACCACTGTGTTAGTAGTTGCAGCCAACTGAAATGAACCACTAATTTCCGAGTGCTGTGCATTATTGTCTATTTTAGTTTGCCGAGGAGTAGACCCACCGTCTTGCTGCTACTTAATAGTTGTACCTGATTGTTTCTCTTGGTCATTCATTGGGCCTACAAGGGCTGGATCTTGTCACAAATGACCAATGTTGGTCTCCATGAATAGGGGCTTGCCCCCCCCCCCAACAAATACACACAAAAGGTTGGATCCATTCAAATTAGTTAGTCGATTAATGAAGTTGAGAATTCTTTCTGACATAAATCCTTAGTAGGCAATGCCTACTAAGGCCTAGGGAGGCCTAGGCCCTAGGGGTGGGGTCCTTGGTAGGCGGGATTTGAAAAAATCATACCGCTAGGATCTCTCTGTGCTAACATTTTATATTAAAGTATTAGTTTAAAAGACTACACATTTAAGTTAGCAGCAAAGTTCTAGCATTACATTAGTAGATGTTTGTCTTATTTTCACGTTTGGGTCAGGAATGCTTAACACTCCAGCTGCTAGTGACAGAAGATAGTGAAAAGCTGCCCTTGAAACTCTGAGTACTCATTTTCTTCCGTTTTTAGTTCAGGAAGTAAGATTGTAACGATGTTTTTATGTCTGTAGGTGAATCTCCTCATGTTTGCCGGTTTTGCGCCAAATCGTTCACCCGACGAGAGCACGTCATTAACCACGAGCGGGGGCACACTGGCGAGACGCCGTTCAAATGTAATCTCTGTCCGAAAGCTTTTGCCCGGCGTGATCACCTGGTCAACCATACTCGTCAACATACAGGTGAGACCCCGTGGAGGTGCGTGGAGTGTGGGAAGGCCTTCACAAGGAAGGAACACCTCACCAATCACGTCCGGACTCACACAGGTACGCACCACCATGTGGCGCTCGTAACATAGCCCCCCCCCATGTTCAAACTTGGCGTTTCAAACCTCATGTTGTTGGAGAAACATGAATCTAGAACTTGGAAACAATTTCATTCAAATATACAAAGTCTTAACCAAAATATCCTTCTATCCTTGATCGGGTAACCCCCCCTATTGTTACTTGAGGAGAAACTCAATCATGGTGGCATTGGGAGGATCAATCATGGAGCAGCTCATTATTAGGTTGTATATTTATTGTATCTATACTAGTGTATCCACCCTAAATTGGGTATACGAGCTTGAAAAATCTCTCTTAAGAACGTAAAAAATTTTCCATTTCAATTCAAAAATAAGTATTCACCGTTGAGCTTTGACTGTTTTCATGCACTTAATTCCAAGAGCTGTTATCGAACTAATATGCTGAACTTTTTATTTTTGACAGCGTTGGTTTCCTCCTCATATATCGACTTTGCTGCCACTTCAATAAATATTCGAACTCTATGATTTATAGAAAATTAAACTCCAATGAACATTTTAGATCGGTGTAAGTCGTGCATTCCTTCTGGTGAGGGTCTTCCCTGGTTGCTCACGATCTGCAAAACAATTTCTATTATTTATTGAATTTATTGTTATAGAATGTATATTACCCACTGATTGCCACACTTCGTTCTGATCAATTCTTTATTTATCAATCTTATTCTAACCATCCGAAATTAAATGGCATACTAGCACATTTCTTTTCTCAAGAATGTTCCATTTTTATTGCTGCTGCTTTTTATACTTGGTTCATTCCAGTTTTAGAATGGGTACTTTCTAATTTTCCTCCAAAATGTCCTAATGACTCTTGGTGAGAGTGAAGTGTGACTTATATTTCTTATTTGTTAGTTATTTTTTGTACTATTTACTGACAGGTAGTGTTGCTTCAAAAATTTTTATCGAAATGAAACTTAGTTGTAGTAGACAGTTCCCTAAGATTGTTGAAAACACACCAGTCGTGTTCTATTTGATATTTTATCACTAACTATAGTATGAAGTTCTTATTTGGATACTTTTTGGCAAGAATTTTATACACATTATGCAGTGTGTCTATTACCAGGGTGGTATAATAAAACCTCCGCTCTCCATTTGTCCTGGAAAATATGATTATTGTGATTTCCTTTAATTGAATTACGTCTCGTCTCGTCTTGTAAAATATTTTTACAATTATAATACCTTGCCAATTTTATTTATTTATTTTTTAAAATTTTATTGAAAAGTAACTCAATGGAGAAGCTAAATTCCATGTTTTGAGGGGTGTTGAAATTTTTCGATCAGGGGAAACGCCATGGAGTTGCCTCGAGTGCGGGAAGGCGTTCAGGAGGAAGGAACATCTCACCATACACACTCGGACCCACACAGGTACTGGGGGCTATTTTTTTCCATGGTGTTTCGCATGAGACGAATCCATTGAGTTCAAATTAAGGTTTGCTGGTTCATTCAGTTTTAATTTTTTCATTTTTTATTCTTAGGTGGTTACATTTGCGGTTCAGCCAATTTTATATAACTTGTTACGTTGAAAAGGTCTGTCTCTTCTTAAAAAACCTGAATGGTTGTTTTAATTCTGATAGCTCGAAAAATTCTTCAAAGATCGTATACTCACACAAGGAATAATCATCAACCCGGTGAATTTCTTCTTTTTTTTCCTTTCTTGGATCAGATAGAGTTTTGTTCAAATATCTCAAAAACTATGGAAAATGGAGAGAATATGTATAACATTAACACATTAGAACTGCATATTAATCCTATCCCCTTCTAATCTTTTTTCACGTCCATGTTCATTCTAGATGGATTATGTTTGATAGATATGTTTTGTTGCTTTTAATGTTTCACATCACTGTTCGTTGCAAGCTTATCCTTATAGTTTCTCATCTCATTTGTTCTCAGTTACTCCAATATTTTCGTTCTATTTTCCATTTTCCATTCTCTGATCATGAGTATTATGCAAATTCATTATAAGAAAATAGTCTCACACTGAGCAAATCTATAGGTAGGTACATAAAACAATCACATATCTAGTGTTTTCCCCAGTATCAATGTTGTTGATACTTTTGTTTCTATGATACCTAGGGGTTTGAATATTTTTATGATAAGACGAGTAACTGAATGAAGGAGCCATGATAAGAGGGGTGTTGACATTTTTCAATCAGGGGAAACACCATGGAGTTGCAACGAGTGCGGAAAGGCTTTCAGAAGAAAGGAACATCTCACCATTCACACTCGGATACACACAGGTACGAATCACTTTCAAATTTTATCAACTTTTGTTCTAATTTAATTAGAAATGCTTTCACTTCTTATACTTGCTCACTGCCAAATGTGAGAGTGGTTAGTGTTCATGCTGAAAATATCAAGTTGGCCGTTCACTAGCATTTCGCAGATTAAAATTCCCAGAGTTAAGTTGATTAGTCCCTAGATGGTCCCCTTATTGGTTCTATCACCGGCAGACGAATATGTGTGTGAAACACCTATTTCTCACGCTCTAAAAGCCCTAACTCGCTTGAAATTGAAGAGTAGTTGAAGGTTGGTCTTGACGTGATTACATTCAAGAATTTCATCAACAAAGCGTCAGATTTTATCTTTGCCAGCGTCAGAGGCAAAACTCTGAAACTTTTGGCCAATAGTGGATTAATCAGGGGTTTTTTGGGTTAGCTTCAAGGGAGTTTATATGCGTGCATGAAAACGAATATCGTGTAACACCTACTTTTTTTTCGGTGCAATTGCTCAAACTCGCTCAATATTAGGAGACAGTTAGGATGGTCTTAAGTGGATTCCCTACGATTTTTTTATCAATGTAATCGGTAATGGTCACAGCGCATGCAGAAACATGTACTCGTTGAAGTGCAAAACGCTGAAACTATTTTGATAATCTTGACAGTCCGTGTTAGGGCTCCTATGAATTTCATCGTCTAGGATCCTCGAGCGAGTGTAAGCATGTGCAACCATAAACCACACGAAACAGCTGAAATTTTTTACCATTTAATGGTTGATTGGTTGCTTTGCTGTAGGATCTGCAGTTGAAATCATTTTGCGCGGTAAACGCCAAAGAAATATTTGACTAGTTATTATGTTATGATATGTTCTGGTACTAACTGGTTAGTCGCTTATTGTCAAACTGTTAATACTTGAGGGCAAAGGTAATGCAGTGGTTAATGTATTTTAATTTAAATTTGTTACATTTCCCACCCGATTTGGCCTACCTACATTTTTTCTAGTCTTTAATGCAGACTGGTATTCATGAGATGCATTTACTCTTAGTTACGTGTCTATGAGCCTAAATGTCCAGTACCAGCTATGGCGCAGGAGGTATTTTATTTGAACTTACTAATTTTGTATTCCCTGTTAATCATTAAGTTTGAATAATGCGCTATAAGTTCTGTAAGGTTACTGAAGTTCCAAGCGAATGGCTTAAACATTTATCAAGATAAATCTTTCATTTGAATAAATTCCATCTGATACCTGGAATATATCTGGCAAGTAAAACATGCGGAGTGTTAGTAAAATATTTGGTTGCTCCAGTTGATACTAATAACGCTCTCATTATGTGATATCAGGGGAGACCCCATGGAGCTGTTCAGAATGTGGAAAAGCATTCAGAAGAAAAGAAAATCTCACAATACATGCCCGAATTCACACAGGTAATTTTATTAATGGTTTAATAATAATATGGTAATATAACTTATTGCTTGTTTGTGTGTTGATTCTCTAGTAACTGTTGAATGTCTTTGAAATTTTACTGGCTGTGTTAAATAACAAATGATGGAGATCTGCTCTTGTTGAGGACATTTTGCTTTTTTATTTTTTAGCTAACTGTTTGACCAGAATTTTTGTCATTCTTATGTTCAAATTTAGTAGTAAAGTATTCTTATTTGAGAATAGAAGGAACAAGCAATTACTATTTCACATAGATACTTTTAACCTCAAAATATGAACTTTGTTTTTCTATGTTGGGTCCATGGATTAGAATTTTGACCAGCATCGCAGGTTTAGCATATTGTTGTAAACAGTGTGTTAATGATAAATTTTAACAACAAATTAGTGCTCATAATTAGAGGAAATTTTCAAAAAATTCGCTCATGTCGTGGAATTTTTGATTTTTAATACTTAGCGTATTCGCTTTCAAGGTCTCGTCAAACTCGCAGTACAACTTTGTACTCGAGGAGGTTAGAATGCTGGTAGTGAAGGTAGCAGTTTGTTAATTTCCTGAATCTAACCTGTTTGATGAGTTTGTAACGTGTGAGGAATTGTGTTTTTACTTTCCTTACTTAACCCGAAGGGTGAAGGGAAGGTCTTGCAATCTCCCTGAAAATCAATTTCCGAAACTCATGCTTGGATGGGTATTTTGTTCAACCTGAATCCATATCTATACGTTTTATGAAAATGTATGTACGTGTGTATGCGTGTGTGTGTGTGTGTGTTACTCGTGTACACGATGTACACCTTTCGGTAGGACATAAAAAAGTCCAATTTCGGGGTTTGGTTTCTATACACAAGAGCCTACTGTAGAAAAATTAGCTCAAAATGATAATTTTGACACTCACCCATTCTCAGCCCCTACGCAAAAACCGGTACGTAAAAAAACGTCCTCCTTGGCTAGCGTCTTTCTGGAAGTACGGCCAGTACAGCTAGGATAATCCTAAAGTATTTCCAGAAAGAGGTTCACACTGAATAGGTTTGTAACGGGCTAAAAATATTTGATACCTCGACAGGAGTTCGAACTCGCGTCGTCACAACTACGATAAATTATTATTAATTTCCCGGAGTTGCAATGCTCTAACGACCAGAGCTAAGAGGCCAGGGTAACCAAACCTCTTCGACTGTGAGAGTTATTTTCCTGGAGCGTAACAGGTTGTACGTGACTTTCGAGATGTCCGTACTTGATCAGCTGATGCTTCGATGTTCCAGTAATAGGTATCTAGTTTAAAATTGTGTTTGTTGGTTGAAGGGGATTGCGAGTTTTTAGTTACAAATTCACGTTTGATTTCGGATTCCAAAACGAGCTGGTGCTAACGGGACACATAATTTAACTCCGCCAGCACGCACATACATATAGCATGGCTAGCGGCACCTATCTTCTTACAGGAAAACAGCTTTGAAATCAGAGCAATTGCCTTCCATATTATTTATACTCAAAGGTGGAACCCGTTTGAAAACATGGGTGTGATCTTAGCGCTTAGAGGGGAGTATTTCGAAATCCAGCAACGAGTTTGGAAATTCAAAACTCATTTATGTTGCTTGGGTCGCACCCCCCCCCCCCCCCCCCCCCCCCCCTGGTTGTGCAGTACTAAAATCCTGAGATATAGTTTTAATATCCTGCAACACTGTTCAAAGTTGTATTGCTGCCCTGACGAAGCCTTGAAGGCGATAGTAAGAAGTTTAGTTGGTAAATTTGCATTATTCCAGGACCACCTCACTTGAGTATGGTTTGTCTTGACTTTAATATTATTCTAAATTCGGACAAAATTATAATTTTTGAATAAATTGTTTTGAATAGTCAATTTTTTCACATGTGAGTTAACCAGGTTATGTACCTGATTATAACAAGAGGGAATCAGGTAAAGGAAAAGGAGAAAAAAACAATGATTTTTATTTTATTTAATTTATTTATTTATTTTTGTAATTGTTCTCCATCAATTTATGCTCTTTTGGGCTGTAAAAGGCATTGAAGAGGATGATGAATGTTTCAATCTAGGTCATTCTTCAGTTTTCACCTTAGTCATTCAAAGTAGGTACCAGTTGCGCATTTTTGCGCTTCTGTGCGTTAATAAACATTTTCAATTAGGGGAGACGCCATGGAGTTGCACCGAGTGTGGAAAGGCGTTCAGGAGAAAAGAAACCCTCATCATTCATACTCGGATTCACACAGGTACTTCCTACATTCTTAGAAAATTAAATTCGAGTTGTGGATGTTGTGTTGTGATTATATTGAAAGCCATTTGTCATGGAATTTTCACCTTAGTGAAAATACCTGGGTTTAGTTTGTAATGTTCTCCAATTACCTAATAAAAATGCTCTGATCAACCCATTTTATGTCATTGTTGAGTAAAGCGTGAATGGTCTGAATGAGTTTTGCAGTTCCTCATGAATGTGGGTTACTGCAAAATGTTGAAGGGTTCTTCCCGTGTTTCTGAAAACAATCCTTTACGTACAGAATTTCCTAAGAATTGACCTGTAACTTGAGAAATTGACGATATAACCGAGTTGATTCCTCACAATCTATAATTTCTTACATCGATTTCCTATAATTTTTCCACGTCAGTTATCTACATAGTTAAAGATGTTATAAATTGAGGTTTTTAGGCCCCTACCTTCTTTATCAATTTCAGTATTGAAACATCCCGTATCAATAAACTCTCAAATCTAGTTTAATGTAATCGCACGCACGCCATGTTCAATCGTAAAATGTCTCCAATTTTGACCAGTTATTCAGAAAAAAATCATAGTTTTTCAATTAGTAGGAACATGCTTTCTTCCCGCTAATTCGTAAATGTAAATATAAATTTAAAACTATGACATAAATGTTTTACTAATCGAAATTAGAACAGAGTACCTAGGTAGGTAATTTTCTGTTATGGTGCGCGTCTACAATTGCTATAACCCAAGATTAACTTTTCAACCAAGTGACAACAAAACAAGCGGCATTGTTTACTATATCCATTTATAACATAAATAAATATAAAACTACGACATGAATAGAAGAACAAGTAAAGAAAGAAATGCGTGATAAATTGAGAGCTTTCCAACGAGTGGAGAACGAAAACGCAAACGAAAGAATAAAGAAGTTTCATTTCCCCAGCAACGGCTTGGTTGTACGTGAAAATCAAAAGAAAATGGTTTCAGAAAGAAACTCGTAAACGAGTTCCACTATCTGCTTTATAAGCAGATACCATGTTACATGGATATGTCTTTGATTGAGAATTTAGTTTCCGCCAAACGAAAATTGTTTATAGTCCAATCAACCTAGTTTACGAATGTAGCCAGGTATGTAAGGAGGGGGAAATTGATAGCTTGAGGTGTGAACATTTATCACATAAATCAAGCGCTTTCTAACGAGTGGCGAACGATTTCTGTGGGATGAAAACTGCGGAAGTTCCATTCCCCTATCAACGGCTGGGTTGTACGTGAACATCATTAGAAATTGTGACATCAACTTTTGCGTGACGAAAATTTTTGGTTGACCCCCCTAGCAATGACATATCCATGTCAAAATCGATGTTGGTTTTTACCGCGAATGTTGTTTACAGTTCTTTTAAATCAGCTTCGTCCATATTTACAGCGGTTTTGGCAGTATAATTTACGCATAAATTGAGGGCTTTTCAACGAGTGGCGAACGATTTTCATGGGATGAAAACTAACGGCAATACATTTCCCTAGAAACGGGTCAGTTGTAAGTGAAAATCATTACAAAATTCCGCGCTGCTTTCGTTCCACGGTTTCGTCACGTTTTTGCCCAGTTAGGTGATGGCTAGAGCATGATCCATGCTAAAAAGTAACAGTGCAAAAACAAAATTCACTGTCACTCTAATAGGAATAGGAATTTTCCCAATATTTCGACTATCGTGTTTTAGTACATTTGTGGAGATTCTACTCCTCAAAAGTTCCAGTCATGCAGCATGATCTTATGAGCGAATTTTCGTAAATGTATTATCGTATTGTATAATGTTAGATTGTTTTGAAATTTGGGCTTTTAGCGTGCATAGATATTGTTACCTATTAATTTTATGGCAAAAAACGTATTCTAAATAAATATCTGCTATTCAAAAAGAGATTTCGGATTTTTAGCTTTTAGCAGTTTTTATCGATTTTTTAAAGCAAATTTTAATGAAATTTAAGTAGGTACATTTTCAGCATTTTTTGAGTGTTCGATTTTACAGTTAATAAACTTTGGTTGAGCAATATTCTGCCCCCCCCCCCCCCCCCCCCCAAATTGATTTTTAGCCGTTTTTTAGCCATCTTTTGTGATTTCTTAAGCTCCTTTTTTGAAATTTGACTAATTTAATGCGCTCAAAAAGTGCTGGCCAACGAACTCATCCTTTCATTTGGAAAGCTTGATTTTTTGGCGCAAGAACGGAATTGTCATCTCAATCCTAAGGAGAGTGATCGACTATTGTTTAGGACAATTGAAGTATGTTGGGACGTATGTCTTATTGTTTAGTTATAATTGTAAGAGAACCTTCACTTTGCAGTTCATTCTTAACCTAGTAGTTTTCATATATGATAACCTTTTATTGATCAGGGGAGACCTTAATGAAATTTAAGTAGGTACATTTTTCATGGGAGACCTGATGAAATTTAAGTAGGTACATTTTTCAGCATAATTTTTTGAGTGTTCGATTTTACAGTTAATAAACTTTGGTTGTGCAATATTCTGCCCCCCCCCCCCCCCCCCCCCCCCCCCCAATTGATTTTTAGCCGTTTTTTAGCCATCTTTAGTGATTTTTTAAGCTCATTTTTTGAAATTTGACTAATTTAATGTGCTCAAAAAGAGCTGGCCTACGAACTCATCCTTTCATTTGGAAAGCTTGATGTTTTGGCGCAAGAACGGAATTGTCATATCAATCCTAAGGAGTGTTATCGACTATCGTTTAGGACAATTGAAGTATGTTGGGACATATGTCTTATTGTTTAGTTATAATTGTAAGAAAACCTTTACTTTGCAGTTCATTCTTAACCTAGTAGTTTTCATATATGATAACCTTTTATTGATCAGGGGAGACCCCGTGGAGTTGCGGTGAATGTGGAAAGGCCTTTAGAAGGAAGGAGCACCTCACTATTCACGCTAGAATACATACAGGTATGCCTGCGTTTGTTTATGTAGTAATGTGCCTTACATTTCAATATACACCGAATATTTTAAACTATTACAATTCATAAGCAATAACCAGCTGGTGATTAACTTGCCAGTGTTTGCGTTAGAATATTTTATTATAGAAAGGAAATTAGTTTAGGAGAAGTTCTTAAATTAACTAATTTAAATGTGCTGGTTAGCTTGCTCCTTCGTTCTGCCGCTAGTTTTTTTGCATCTCAAAAATCACTGATAGAATCCATGTGAATAGAATTCATTACTGTGCCAAATTTTCTTACAACCAGAAAGATCTTGACTTTTTAAAACATCATGATGTTAAAAAAATATATATCAATGGATTTTTTTAAAATAAAATAAATTATTGACTTCATATTTAGCCTTCTGGTTGATTTTACCTTAAATTTTTGTATTGACGAGTTTAAATTTGTCAATTAGGAGAGACGCCGTGGAGATGCGGTGAATGCGGAAAGGCATTCAGGAGGAAGGAGCATCTAACCATACATGGCAGAATTCATACAGGTATTATTTACCTTAGAGCTGACTCATTATCATATTCTCAATAGTGGCATGTATATCTCGTCATTAAATGTCAGCAGTGTAGACATCGAAATTACGTTGCTTGTTACTTTTGTGGCTTAAATTTTGAAAATTCAAGCAATTACCATAGTCCCGGTATTTTTACAGTTTTTCTAGTGCAATACAAGCATTTTTTGGACAGCTCATTATCTAAATTATCTTCATAGTGGCCCATGAAAACAAACATGGCATTGCTAAGATCCTTCAATAAAGCGGACCTTAATTGATTGGATTGCACGTATTGTATCGTCTGGTCTTTGAAATTTCCAAGGGTAACCTGCATGTATTCAAAACCTTCTTTGGTTGCTTGCTTTGTGATTTGGAGTTGAAGGTTACAATGGTGGAGGTTGATAGCGTCGAAGAAAGGTCAACTTGTTCCCTGAAGGAGATATGCTATTTGGAAATAGCAAGTGGAGTAAAGAATCTGTATGCAGATTTTAGCGAATTTTCGTAGTAAATGTGTATGACATCAGTAAATGTGAATTTACCTCACGAATGAGTAATAAATGTCAAATAATATTGAAATGACACAAATGAGATGTTATTTTTATTGTTTGGAATAATAAAATGAGGATGAAGACACCAGGGAGATTAGGTCTTAGGAAGGGTTGAGACCGGGCCTTGTGGGTTGCCTGGGGAAACCACACAGAGGCTAATAAGTGGGATTTTCAGGTAGCTTGGAGGGCAGCATTGGGAGGATGGTAATTCTTTTAAAATAGTTGGTTTTGGTAGATATTGAGAACATTGATAATACTTAAAACCTGTGATCCATCTAGCATCCAGTACTATAATGCTGTACATACTGTAGTTGTATATTAGTCCTACAACATTTCCTATAATCCTACAACAATGCCATATAAATGTCATAGTCTCTCCACATACTGACGTTTTAGTTGCTGAAAATGTCTGTTTAGTTGCTGAAAACATCGGTATCGTAGCACCATAGTTATAATTCATCATCATTGGAAACATTATGATTATTCCCACAATGTTAGGGGTTTTTCTTCAATCCCTCATCATCGCAGATACTTGGGCGATGAAAGTACCTGGTGGTGATCCTGCTCCAATCTTTTAATTTTTTGAAAAATCGTGCAGGTTCCCCTCTTCAATGTAATTGAAACTATTTGAACGTGATGTTGATTTTTCAAGGCTGGAAGGCTGTTGTAATAGACCATCTTTGTTGTTGATCAGGAGAGACTCCGTGGAGTTGCAACGTATGTGGGAAGGCGTTCAAGAGGAAAGAAACTCTCACCATTCATGCTCGGATTCACACAGGTATCTACTGCCCCTATAATTGAGTTATTTATTATTATTATTATTTATATTTTTATTCAATAAAATGTATGACTGGAAAATCACTTTCTCACCTTGGGAGTACATCTTAGATTCTAGATGCAGTTAGAAGAAAAGCTTGCCTTCATCTACTTCTTAATTGTTTCCTATCACATATATCAGTGTCGAAAGCGTTCAGTACGCTTCAAAATCTCATCCATAATCTGGAAAAAATCTTAAACAAGTTTGGATTTAGTTTGGACTATGGGTGATCCACTTGTTCAGTGTAATCTGATCAATTAATATCTCACCTTGGAATCACATTGAAAAATACTGCAAAAAGCTGGTATTACACATAGGTTTATAATTTCTGTATCAGTTCTTCTACGCATATCAGTAGCCTATTGATAATTTATTATTGAACCGTGCCTTGGCGCCTCATTATCTACATCCACATTTAACTACATAGACGTAGGTACCTATCCAAAAATAATTGTTATAAACTACGATTCACTAGTCAGTTCAACACATTATCGCTCTTATGTTGATTTACTGTCTTCTTGACTAAGTAGAGAGTGGAGGGATGAATGTAATGCAATCCAGGTGGTCTCATTCGATTCATTAAAAGGAAATTTATCAATAACAGACAAAAGCCTATGGTTATTCAGAAAAGTTTTCGAGATTCTGATTTTTCAAATATTATCCTGTAATCCTATATATCTAAATATAAATTTTATCCTGAAGAGCTGATCGAAAGGTGATGCCGAGGATTCAGGGCCAACTATGTTGATGCCATGTTTGTTATACTCAGCTCAGTTGGTAGACAGTCCGACTGGGGATGACACTACCGGCCGTGTAACCAACCGGCGGGGGTTCGTATCCCAGCGGAGGCAATACATTTTTTAATTCTCTCTTCTAGTCAGTCAAGATTTCTTTTTTTATCAATTCATTCTTTTTAAGTTAATTTATTTTCTTCTGGTAGGTGACTTTGTCCAGCTATATTTCGATAATGCCCCAGACTCAGTTTGATAGGCAATTTTTATGGACCTGTGTTCTGCGTAGAAGGCTATCTAATAAAGAAATAATAAACCTTTGTGTAATAATTTGCATCTTTGTTGGATTCTACTCTTTTTGAGACGTAAACCAAAAATTGTTGGGGGTGTTAAACTTGTTTCTTCTTTTTGTTAACGACTACGAAGGTTCATCATTGCAAATGATTTTATTTTTTCAGGAGAGACGCCTTGGCGATGCGGAGAGTGTGGAAAGGCGTTCAGGCGGAAGGAGCACCTCACGAAACATAGTAGAACTCATACAGGTACAGATAGAGCCACTGTCTCGACCAAGTCCATAGGCGTTCAAACCCAAACTTCTCCCATCCACGAACCCCTTATCCTCATACCTACGGATTCCCAGTCCGTTCTTATTTTTGAAGCGGATGTCAAACCATTTGGTACTAGTTTAATGGACAACGCTATATGATCCTGAAATCGCTCTTAGAGACGAGTTTTTTACTGTACGTTTTGAAATTTTCCATTATTCATTTGCAATCGTGCGTGGGGAGTGGGAAATCGTTTTCATAACGATCATAGTTGACACGTGTGTCAGAGTCCCTGGGGAAGAGTGCAATTCTCTATGGTTGTTGTTAAACGTACTACAACAGCTTCACCACATCTTGTTGCTGTCAATATCGTGCCGTAGGAAGTGTAAATTAATAATCGCCTAGTTACCAAATTTACAATCCCGTTGCAATTGAATGGTTGTACTTTTAGAGTAGAAATACAAAGCGTTTTGGGAGAAAAATCTACTGATTGGTAACTGATGAAATAGAGGTGCTTTTCATTTCCCAGTTTTTCAGGTTCTCTTCACAACAATTATATTGTGTACATTGGGGGGTACCCACGCGTTTATTTTATTAATTTATATTATCGAAATTATCCTCTATCCCGAGAATTCGAACACAATTCACAATTACGATAAGTTAATTTTCTTTGGTTGTCTCCCTTACTCCTAGAGTACCCATGCTTCCTTGCAAACCACTATTCAATACCCCCCCCCCCCCCTCCCCTTACAGTGTGACGTTACGAGTAACAAGTTTGAATAATCATAGATAGTTACTGCAGAAGAGTGGTGTTGAAATTTGCAGAAGTTGCTGTTGAAATTTTCTCGATGACCACTTCATCTTAAAAATATGAATTTGAGTTTTTCTGACCCAAGATGTCATCCCCATTTTTGAAGTGTTATATGTTTTAAATGACTAGTTTGTAGGGGAGGGGGGTATTTTATTATCAATATTGCCCTTGAATAATGAAAATGATGATTTTATTTTAGTTGAGCAAATTTTTGGAAAGATTCGAATTTACAATGACATTTGTGTATCGAAAATTTTATTTACCTGAAAGGTACTCGTAAGGTGTTATTGCAGCGTTAGCCATGACCTATTAGAACGGTATTGATAATATTAAGTACTTCATTTTTGGTAATATAGTAAGAAATACTTGATATATTTTGTCCAAACAATATGTATATTATTTTCATAACAACTCTTACCCACCTATCTAATGATATATTTAATTTCTAATGAATTCTTAACAAGACTGATGCGAAAATCATGTAAAAATAAATTCGAAAGATAAAACTGTTGAAAATTTTACGAAATGAAATAATCAAGATTTTATTAAATACTTTCCTAACATCAATCGTTAATTTGACTAGTTCTGTTTTTAAAATGAGACATGTACAATTTACTTTTTTAAATATGCAGGGAAAATATTTCGTAATATATCATGAAGAATTTCAACCAAACACCCATAATTATCATCATTCATACTCATTATTTTCCTTCTCTTTTCGCCCTACTCTCCTTGGAGGTCATACTAACTTTTCTACAATAAATATACATTTTAATATGTCAACACCATTCTGCATGGGTTTATTGCTAGATAGATTTGTCAAACAGTTTGAGCCCTATTTCCGTTTTGGGTATTGCATGGCACTTTGAACGAGTATTTGAGTTATTTCATTTTTGTTACATTTTTTATAATTTTATTATCAGATATCTTGTAGTTCCCTGCTGATCCCCTTAGCTGCATCTGATGTCGATTTGCAGTGCAGTGAATCTTTCTGTAAAGGCTGTACCACGCAATGATGTTGAATGTTGTAATATTGGTGTAATACCTCTCCTTGTCATCCGCCAAGCTAGGAACTCTTGCTGTTGATTTAGTATTTCTGACTCACTACAATCCATATTTTGATTTTCCCTCGCACTCGTGGAAAATTCATTTCAATCCTTTTTAGTTGATAATTTTTCAGGTCTTGAGAATCTTTCGCGTTGATGGCAATCAATTTCAAAGGGTCTCTCAATAGACTTAAACCATGCATTATTATTTTTTTGCCATAATCCCGTAAAATAACTCAGTAAGTAGAATTCAGGAAATAGAATTCCACGCGAAACGAGACCAACACCATCTCATAGGCTCGTAGCTACGATTTTGCTTATTGGTTAATCGCAAGGTTGAAGAGGGGCAGTTATAATAACATTTAGAATTTTAATTTAATGGAAGTAATCGAATAAATTAAAAGCAATTGTACTATTTGACATTATGTATCCCAAAAAGCGAAAAATTTGAAACTTTATTTTACATACTACCCTTCTTTGCTGTACTGATTTACAACTTGTTAAAAAACCGCTGCTTAACGCCTACGAGATAGCATTGGTGTCACGTTAAGCAGATTTTATTTTCTACTATTTTTATTTTCAAGTGTTTTTCAATTTGTTCATTTTTGACATTTTATTTCTTTACTTTGGCACACAAACGAAAAAAGCGTTCAAAAAAGCGTTATGGTTGGTTTTCTGATGATTTCCGCTTACAACCGAGTCGTTGCTTGGGAAATGGTACTTCGTCGTTTTTCATCCCACAAAATTCGTCGACCATTCGTTCGAAAGCTCTCGATTTATCCAACCATATTATGTTAACTACTGCGAAGTGCGTGGCCAACAAGCTGAGTTATGAGCATGGTTATTTGAATAATTGCGTACTCTCAGGTGATCATTCTCAATAATTGATATTGTGAACATGATTGCGACCGCTTGTTAATTTCTGATGATTTCATTGTGCTGGTGTTTCAATGATTTGATTCATAGCAGGTGATTTGAATATTCTGAGAACGCTTTGATTTGTGAAGCGGTGGTTATATCATTTTAATAGGTAATTTCTATACTTCACTCTCTAGGAAGCTGTTATTTCGTATGTAGCCTCTTTAGGACATTTACTTGACGATGCCCAGGGTCCGGATCAGATGAGTGGCTCTTGAAGCTAATTTCTATGCTTTACACTCTAGGAAGCTGTTATTTCGTATGTAGCCTCTTTAGGACATTTACTCGACGATGCCCAGGGTCCGGATCAGCTGAGTGGCTCTTAGAGCTTGCATACGAATCTGCAACACATTGGGACATTTTATGTCTTTAGTTGCAGACTCGTATGCAAGCGTTTCTTATGATTAGAATGTACCTAGTTGTTAAGAGGGTTGGGAAGGTTTGTCGTGAGGGTAGAAGATAGTGAGGCATCTTCCTTTACAGTAAAGTATAGTTTGGTGGTGTGAAGATATCTGCCAGATAATCTGCAAAGCAAATACTTTGTGCTCGGGGGGGGGGGGTTATTGTGAGAAAAAAAGATATAGACGTCTCTTCATAGACCCTTAATATGTTGTTAATATATTTCGTGGTCAGCGTGGAATTTCCTATTAACTCAAACAGGTATTCTCGTTTCGTTTCGACCCATTCTATATAGCTCGTATACGAAGGGAACGCATTGTGCCGTCCACTGAATATCTAGCAATGTTTAAAATCCCTTTAATTTTAAAATTAAAAATGAGGATTTAGATTATGGCTGATCTCAAATTTTGATTAAGCGCTTCTCGGCTAATTTGCCTTTTTCAAATATAGAGCTGACAATAAAGTAGATGTTGGGAAATTTTACGTTGTCACAAAATCTTGAAAACGAGTTGTTGTGGGAAGGTATATTACACTAGGTGGAATATTCATCTTCTAATTTTGAATCCTGGTGGCTCATAAGCTCTCAAGACACTACTGTGAGCCTTCTCAAACTGGAGAATTTTAGTCTTGTTCTCATTAAGCTTTATTTTTTGGAGGACATTTATCCTGAAGCAATCGTCGAATGAAGCGTTAGTGAAATTGCTTGACAACTTACTGGGGGATCCTGGTTTTGTGCCACCACTGAGTGTCTATGGTTGTTTACTCGCTGATTTAACCCAGTCTGCGCACTCGACGGCAGGGGTGCAACAGGCGCAACCAAGGGTGACCAGCGCTCACCGCAGAGATTGACAGTTGCACCGTTGTACCCCTACCATCGAGTCTGTCTTCGCTTTACTATCATAGAAGGTACCCGTGTAGGTTAGGCGTTGCAATGAACTGTTTCTCATGCGATTTGTGAAGCTAGGCAACGTCAAGCGTGGTGAGTACTTGATTGGTGACTGCAAAGGTAAGAGTCTCCCGCCCAAGTAGTTTTCACGCTTCTGTATGGCTAACTCCTCTCCACTCAAATTAAGCGAAATATTCAGAACAAATCCTGAGCCTGGAATATTCGGGACAAAAAGCCCCACATGGAATAGTTTTTTACTTTACTTTACTTTTTTTCCTGGTTTTGTCCCACCACTGACTGTCTATGATAGTTCACTCTCAGATTTAACCAAGTCTCCGCTTTAGAACATAGAACAACATAGAAGACTGTGCAGTTTATGCAAAATAATATATAATATATATACACGAAAACTTATGATTGAAATCAGACATTAGGCATAACTTGATATTTAGCGAGTAACCTTTTCAGGAAAACCTTTTGCAAATACGTCTGCCTCAACCTAGAAAACATTTTGAACTCCGTCATGAGTGAAGCAGCTATTATGTAATTATATTACGGTAATCTCTGGGAAAGGTTGGTTTAGAGGCAGCAGCGCTTAGGTGCGGAAAGATTGAACCCATTTGTTTCATTTCTATAATTTCCCAGTAATTTTCAAAAGAAAAACTCAACCTGTGGTACAGTCTTGGAAATAGCCGTGTAGATGTATACGTGGAATGGAGTTGTAAGTAGGTTATTATGTTTAGAGTCCATTTTCTTTCTTTTTAAGAATACCGCTTAGCTGATTATTTTTCATGGGTTGTAGCTATTGACTAATACCTTCCTTTATTGAGTTTTTGTTCCTTATAACGTACGTAGGTACTTATTTTAACAATTCATTAATCTTTGTCATGCCTTGTAACACATTACTACAAATAAATTTTATTTCTTTTGCCGAGATTTTGTTCTTTTTTATTTGCTTTCCTGCTTCCTACACATTACTCGCTTACTAAACATTAAGAAACACAATTTTCTATTCTATCTCTTTTGCATGAGGTTTGGCTGTTTGGAAATTCAATATTTATCCTGATTTGTTGGAAGTTTTCATCTGGTTTGGCTTGACATGCATCACCATCACATTAATAGATTATTTTCTTTTCATTTCAAATGACTAGTTAGTTGCGTGTTTGTGGAAATGCAGGATGAGTGGTTTGGTTGGTTTTTGATAACGTAACATGCTACATACGTAAATATGCCATTCAGTAGGTATATGATGACATTTTGCTTAGTTTGTTGTGTGTTTGTGGAACAGCAGGATGAGTGGTTTGGTTTGTTTTTGATAACGTAACATGCTACATAAATAAATATGCCATTCAGTATGTATATGATGACATCTTGCTCAAAATCTATATATAAATCAATTGCTGTTCGTTAGTCTCGCTAAAACTCGAGAACAGCTGGAAAGATTTGGCTAATTTTGGTATTAAATTATTTGCGGAAGTCCAGAGAAGGTTTAAAAGGTTTAAAATTTCAAATCTGCTCCATAGGGGGTGTTTTAGGGAAGGAGGGGGGAATGGGGTATCCTTGTCATCACTGAACAAACTGGGGATTTGATTGTCGAGTATGTTTGGATTACTCCAATTCAAGTCAAAGACTACTTTTTTCAAATTTTTCAAATCTGACTCACAATGGAGGGGGAGGGGTGGGGGAGTTAAAGCGTTTTGAACGTCACTGAACCAACTGGGGATCTGAGTGGGCGAATATATCAGAATTACTTTAACTTGGGTCACAGGCTATTAGATAATGTTCCAGTCAACCTGTGCAACGCACGGGCGAACCAGCTAGTGTTATATATAACTCATAATATTTTGTTCGAATGTGATTGGAAAAAAAATGGGACTAATTAGATCACTAGACTGAGAAGGTAAAATTCATGTTTCATCTAAATAGGATGACTACTTTCTGTTTATCTCTGTGATGATCTATCATAATTATCATGCATCCTTTAATCAATGTCACTTCAATTCCATTCGGATAACATTTACAACACCCTCATTTTTGGTGATTATAAAATAAACTCCTGAAAAATACGGTAAAGGGTTGTCATACTGTAAAATAGCATTTTTTGGGTACCAGTTCCTGAGCAGTGGTTTTACTTAAGAACTTTTCTTTTCCTCGAGATCTACGTCTGAAGTGCACACAGACAAAATGGAAGTTAGTGAAAAAACGTTGTCTATTTCCACGAAAAATAAAGAGTTACAATGTTAAATCAATTTGGACGGTTAGGCCATCATCAGTAACAAACAATAACTGAACACACATTAGAAAAAAGGATACAGCTTATATAGTCACAGGTGAAGAGAGACTAAATCCCATTGGTTATGAGAAAGGAAAGGGGATATATATATACATGGATTATCATGAGCAACAAATATTTACAACTTGTAGCACAAATAATCTTCTCTATTGGTATAGATATTTCGATGATGTCATCATTCTGTGAAGGGCAAAGAAAGACAACTAAATTCTTTTCACGAAAAAATCAATAAATTAAATCCCTTTATCAAATTCACCATCGAATTCGGCGGGAATAAACTACATTTTCTTGATCTGCCCATCACTTTGGTAAATGAGAAGTATGATTTTTTAATTTATAGAAAATATACATATAGTGATATAACGATCCATAGTACTTCAAATCACCCTTTCGTCCATAATCATGCAGCTTTCCATAGTGTGATCAACCGAGCGCTATCTATTTCTATCAGTGAACGAAATTTAACAAAAGAAAAATCCATTATCAAAAGGCTAGCAAGGGCTACAGAGGAGATCTCGTTGACATCATATGGGATAAGGTTCTCAGGAAAAAGAGTAGAGATAAAGTTTCCAATCTGGTTAGGGAAGATGTAACTTTGGAAGAAAATCAATGGATAAGTATACGTTAAGATGGGAAAATTTTCTGATAAAATCGGCAAAATTCCATCATGGAGGGGTTACAAAATGGGTTTTAAAACTAGAAATAGTCTTAGAGCATTACTAGGTTCCATTAAAGACAAAATTATTGTTCAGGATAAAAGTGGGGTTCATGAATTAAAATGTTCTTGCGGCTACGAATATTGCTGTCAAACTGGTAGAAAATTCAGCGAAAGAGTAGAAGAGCATCAGGAGAATTTCAGGGAAAATAAGGGTAGGTCTACATTTGCAAAACATCTTCAGGAATCCAATCATAATTACAACTTTGATTTGACAGATAGACAGCTTTTAGAATTCCTTCATTTTTTTCCAAAGGGTGGTGTGTTGAATGAACTTGAAAAATTCGAAATTATCAAAAGTTACAGATCTGGTAAATGTTTATATGAGGATATTCCTCAATATTCTTCACCACTGATAAGTCCATTTCTATGAAGCTTGGAATTATCCCTTCAAACTGTTGAAACCAGTATTTCTTTCCCTCCTTTCACTTCATTAGCTCCAATCCCCCTTCACTTAGCTTTCACTTAATTGGTTGTACCTCCAGCCCCCTTTCCTTTCTCTCGACCAATGGGATTCAATCTACCTTCACCTGTGACTATATAAGCTGTGTCCTTTCGAATTTGTGTTCAATTATTGTTTGTTACTGATGATGCCCCAACCATCGAAATCGATTCAACATTGTAACTCTTTATTTTTCGTGGAAATAGACAACGTTTTTTCACAAACTTCCGTTTTGAAATGGGTTTCCACAACTTCGTCGTGAGTGATTTAGTTCGTGGGCATACAGACATTTTTTCTTGTAGGTATGTGTGATCAGAGTTTATATTTTCTATTTTCCATACACATATTTTTAGTTCCAGTTTTACTTATTTTACCCATTGGTATTTATTTGTGGATTTTTAGTGAATTTTACTTTAGCAGAGTTAGTTATTTTTATAAGTGAAATTAGCACAACTATCTTTGATAGATTTTAGAGGCGAAGTAATTTTATTTGTTGACAACACAACATGATAATCAACATGTGAATATAACACATTTACCTAACTAAATAAATTTATATTGGAGTGTCAGTTTGTATAAACAACACGTCCCCTCAAACTGGCAACTCCAAGTTCACTTGTGAAAACATGATGTTTTGCTCCAGGCAACCCTTTTGTCAACACATCAGGAATCATGGATTCGGTTGACAGATAATGAATGTGCATTGTGTGATTTGAACATTGTCTTAGGAATTGATGAGGAATGTTGTTGTGTGTCGTGTCCAAATGCTGTGTCTGATTCTTGGTTAGATAGTTTGCTTCTGCGCTGTTCATTGCATCTGTCACGAATTCGTCCGCAACTTTTTGCATTTATTTGAAAACGATTCTCAATGATTTCCTCATCCGCCAATGTACAATTCTGCGGTTGAACTGGTTTATAACATTTCCGTGGTCTACCAGGATTTCCAGACCGAATGATCCGAGGCCTTCCCCTCCCTCGGCTGGAAACTACTGGCTGCTCATCGTTGCTAGTGGATGTTATCGGGCCAGGTTCTTCATCAGCTGTGTCATATTCATCAGCGTCTTCTAAATTCTGTTGTTGATTATCTCCTGCCTGTCCGTTTCTTGAATTTGTCTTCTTTAGTGGTATTGTAATTGATTTACTCCCAGTTGCTTCTTTCTTCAATTTCGTTTCGAATTCTTCATATTGATTTTCTTTCTGAAATTCATCCAGGAACCTTACATCTCTTGTTTCAGTTATTCTTCTTTCTTCTTCCAAAAATATTCTGTACGCTTTACATCTTTCCGAATAACCAAGAAAAATACACGATTTCCCTCGTGGCTGAAATTTTCCTTTGGTTGGTGATTTATCAAGAGCAACGCCCTTGCAACCAAATGTTCTAAAATGGGTTAGAATAGGGGGTTTACCTGTCCACATTTCAAATGGTGTTTTTCCATCCAAACTTCTTGAAGGACACCTGTTCCGAACATGATTTGCAGTAAAAATGGCTTCTGCCCAGAATGATGGTGGCAGTCCTGACTGGATCAGCATACATCTCGCAGTTTCAACAAGCGACCGGTTTTTTCGTTCTGCTATACCGTTTTGTTCTGGAGTGTGTGTCACAGTCAATCTTCTGCCTATTCCTGCTTTATCTAAAAATTCATCAAACGCTTTATTTCTATATTCACTTCCATTATCTGATTGTAAAAATTTTATACGACCCCCTTTTTGATTTTCAACTAAATTTTTATATTTTATAAATTCATTTAGAACGTCACTTTTGTTTTTCACAAATCTTACTTCACACCAACGTGTGTGGTCATCAATAAATGTTAAAAAATAATTTGAACCTTTCTTGGATGATGTTCGCATAGGTCCACAAATGTCTGTATGAATGATTTCCAGAATTTTAGAAGTTCTAAAAGATTTTGTTGGAAATGGCTTCTGTGCCATTTTCCCCATGGCACATACTTTGCAGGTAGATAGTTGTCCACTAAATTCAACTCCTAGTGCCCTACGGTGATTTACGATTTCTCTCATACTTCCTTCATTCAGGTGACCTAAACGTTGATGCCATTCTTCGATATTATTAATGTTTCTTTTTTGTGAAATTACACGGCAATTTTCGATATCTCGTTCTTCAACATAATATAAATTATTTTTACGTTTTGCGGTCAGTATTATTCTGCCTTCATCATTTTGAACTACAGCTTCGTTTTTCGTAAATACTACGGCATGCCCTTTATCAGTTATTTTACTCACTGACATGAGGTTTGTACGTAAGTCAGGTACATGTAGTGTATTATTTAGTGTCATAATTTTTACGTTTTCATCTCTAGTTATAGCTATTTTAACTGTACCTTTACCTTGAATTTTTGTCGATTCATTATTTGCGAGGTTCACTTTTCCATCAGAAATGGGTTCTCGAGACGTGAACGCTTCATCCTCGTTGCACATGTGGGAGCTGCATCCACTGTCCAAGCACCATACTCTGGAGTTGGTTTTCAAAGCGAATTCTTCAGTGAATAAGCTGTTGTCCCTTTCTTCTACTTTTCTTGCCTTTGGTCTGTAATAGCAGGAAGATGGTTTATGACCTCGCCTACTACAGTACGGGCAATTTCGGTTATCGATTTGCGGCCTATAAGCAGTCCATTCCCTATTCTGATAGTTTTGTTTTTCGTGGTTTTGTAGTTTTTCTGTATGTAATCTATTTTGATAGTTTTCTTTACCTTTAGAAGAATGTAGTCTATAATTATTATTACCCCTCGCTGTCATTGCCTCTAAATTCCAACTATTATCTATTCTAGCATCCCCTTGTTCTATTATTTTTATTTTCAATATTTCAGGATCTGGCAGTTCATCTCGCGATTCAATGGCGCATCTGAAGTTGTTATAACTATCTGGGAGGCTATAAAGAAGTATTACAGATAACATATCAGGGTGTATTGTAACTTCCATCATTTTTAATTTATCTACTGCGTCAAAAAACTTTGCAAGATGATCCCTAACGTTGCCATCCTCTTTCATTCGATATAAAATTAATTGCTTTAATAAGGTGGCTTTTCTAGCAGGACCTTTGGATTGGTAAATACTTTCTAATTTCAACCATAATTCTCTAGATGTTATACAATCTTTTACTTGTTTAATCTCCGAAGGTGATATTGCTAAAATAATGTCCGCTCGTGCCTTCAAGTCGGTGTCATCCCATTCTTCTGCTGCTTTGATGGTATCAAGATTTCCTTCAATGACGACTGGACGTTTTTTCCTTCCATTGACATATCCGAGTACATCATTCTTGACAAGCAGGGCTTCCATTTGGACTTTCCAAGTGTCAAAGTTGTCTTTATTTAGCGCTTCAATTTTTACGCTCATGGTTGGTACTTGATTTATATTTGTACCTATTTATTTATTTGTTTTGGATTTTAAAAAGTAAGTAGGTAAGTATGTAGTGCACCTATTCTCAGAAAAAGAGTAGCTCGTTGATTAGCTTATTGTAGTTCCTGAGGAAAAGGTTAACTTTGGGTTTCAAAAACTTGGTTTTGAGAAACTAACAAAAACGTCTCACAGACGCACTTTATCGAGAGATTTGGGGCGTCCCTCCTTTCCAACTCAAGAACACGACTTACAAAGCAACGAAAAAGAGTTGATAAGTCCATATAGGCGTATATAGAAGACCATAGAGGTAGATCACACATAGTCCTGAACTGAAAGTATGTTAGTCTCTCAGGTTCTTTTTCAATGGATATTAAAAAAGTTGATATTTTTGTCCATGGTGTCCCTCCCGTTTCTGTCAGTCTAGAGACAAATAAGTAGTAGTGTAGCAAGGAACATCTAGCAGGGGTAGCGCACATACTGCCTAGCCAAAAATCTTTAAACTAAAGTCAAAAAATCTCTAAAAAAAAAAACTCTGGACAAAAAATTTTTAATGCATCATGTATTCATTAATCCAATCCCCCTCCCGCCATCACCATTTAAGATCCGTGAATGAAAGGTTAATTAATTATTTCACCATCAATGAATGGCAACAGGATCAATGATCAGACGGTATTTGTCTAATATGAAGTTATAAACGGAATATTGAGGATCACAATGAGTCATTGTAACCACTTCGCATTTGCATTTGAAACGTGCAGTCGCATAGAAGGACGAGTTCACAAACGATTGCGAATCAAGCAAGTATGTGGTTGATTGGGAAGCAGCGTTTAGATCGAAACGATAAACGTTAACCCCTCAATTTCCAGAGGTAATTTTCTTGTGGTATGAATGGAGCCCTTGTGGTACAACTTCGAGTTTATACAACATTTTGAAAAAGATATGGAGAAGTAGAATTTGAAACTTGAGAAAATAGCAATTTATTAACAATAATAACTAAGGAGCCAGTTTGTAATTTTTGTGGCTTTTGGTATAAGTTGACGAAATCAAAACGGTTTGGAAGACAAGAAGAGGTTGGTACTGCGGTGGATTCTCTGTAGTGATTAGTTTCTTGGATAATTAGTTGAGAAAAAAGAGGATGAAAAATCCCGATGCAGTCAATGTAGCCAATTTTTTTTTCTAAAAAAAAAAAAAAAAAATTGAAGTCCATATTGGCCCATGAAATATGGAGCTAGACCGGTTCCGAATAAGAAGGTTCCTTCATTATTCCTCCAGTACACGACCACCATGGTGACCCTAGGTCAGGTGAGGGCGAGCATGTACGCCCTGTGTGGGCTTGGATTACTTCTGCTTGCCTCGCCCTCCCTCCGATTCCAGTGGGTTTTCAACCTGAAACAAAGGGCCCGAGAGGTAAGGCGAGATTCATCCCCAATACACATTCCCTCCTTGTGACGCAGTGTTTCGACTAATGTGTTGAAGGTTAAAAATAATAGAAATGAAAGTTTTCGAAAAAAAAATCTTCATTATCTGTGGGTGATAGGTAAGGGTCTAAAGTAATTGATATTAGATCTGGGGATTGAAAACCCTCATTCTTCAGCCCTCACAACAGCGTGTAATTAAGGCACTTTGCACAACAACGCCCCTCAATGGCTGACAGTTCTGCCCATTGCTGCAGATGGTCTGGACTTATCAGCTTCAAAATTCTGAGATGCGTTGGCTTTGAGATATGGGAGAGATACTGAAGATTTACCAAGGGAATGGTTGTGGGCAGCTGATGAATTGTTTGCCCTTGTGTCCTAAATTGTAAAAAGGGGGAGGCTTGTGAATATAAGCCATGACCAACTCGGAGATGAATGTGGTAGACTGACAGAAATGGCGTGGGCATTGGTCACAGTTGAGCCAATAATTCAGTGTGAAATGGTAGGATCGCCAATACTCGTTGGAGACATTGCCGCCCTCGGAGTCTGGGATCGGGAAAGATTTATTAACAATCCAGAGACTGGGAAAAAATTGCACAGAATGCGGCAGATGCAAAGAATAGGAAATATGGAAGAGCTGTGAAAGATAGGAGTGAGGATCTTTATCACAATTATTTGTTCCTGTGACAAAGCGCTTTACCGGGAATTCAAAGCATTTTTAAAAAGAACAGCTGAACGCCTATCAGAAAAATGGCCCTTCTCGCAAATTATGGGATGGATGAGAGTAACAATCCAGTACGCTATTATTCATGCCACTGCATTTCGATTCCGGGGAAGCAGAAGAAAGCTGAGAGGGCTTGGAGTAGAGGATGGAGTTGCATTACCTATCCTAAGAAATTGATGTATGTGTCAGTAAGCGTACACACGCCATACAAGAAAACTCATATAAAATAATTTAGTTGCTTTGGTATAAAATAAAAGAAAGAAATGTTATTGATATTTATGCGGGTTAACCCTCTTTGTTCTGAGAGCATTAGAGGCTCCCATCTTGAGTGGGGCTCGTTGGTGTTGGCGTGTGTTTTCAAACAAGCCTTTCAGACATTTTGCATAACTTGATTAATAATTGAAGGCTTACATGGCAGGGTTTATAAACTATATAATAATTATGACCTATGCTCCAGCAAAAGCCATATTTACTTTGATCACGTATTTCAAAATGGTACCGCGAGTACACACAACAAATTTTTGTGTTCCCTAAAGTCTGGGGGGGGGGGGGGGGAGCGTGCCTAGCAATTTTTTCAACTAAAGCACTTTCTATGTCAACTTTAGAAACCTGTTTGATAACAGCAGGGCAATAATCGATTATTTAACTGAATGGTGGCTATGGGAGATAGTAACCACCACCGAGAAATGGAATAAGAGAGAGAAGAAAGCTCAAAGGGGACTAGGCGGAATTTAGCACGACTGGTAGAGCGAGCTTCCCTTGGTGGGCGGTGCAAAACTATAGCCGGATAGCCGGAGGAAGGCTCTTTTTCCACCTGACTCCCACGAGATGGCGCAATCATACAAACGCAATTTTCATTTTTTTTTTTAATAAGACCACAGGCTTGTTATTAGATATGATAAACCAACATTAATTTGGTACGAATTTATAGCAAGTTAACGAATCGCTTCTCCAAACACACGACCTGCGTTGCTCACCATCCAAATGGTCAAATTACATTATAACACAGACCTGGGGTAAGATATAATGCATTCTCTAGAAGCATTGAACTTTTTTCGTAACGTAGCAAACGAAAATCTTGAAACGACGAAATAACCGACAGAGGAAAAAATCAACAGGTGGTAGTTAGCTTCATTTCATATTCGAATAGTGAATAGTAATTACCTATTCGAATATGAAATGAAGCTAACTACCACCTGTTGATTTTTTCCTCTGTCGGTTATTTCGTCGTTTCAAGTTTTTTCGTTTGTTACGTTACGAAAGAAGTTCAATGCTTCTAGAGAATGCATTATATCTCACCTCCTGGTCTGTGTTATAATGTAATTTGACCACTTGGATGGTGAGCAACGCAGGTCGTGTGTTTAGAGAAGCGATTCGTTAACTTGCTATAAATTCGTACCAAATTAATTTTGTTTAATCATTTCTAATAACAAGCCTGTGGTCTTATTAAAAAAAAAAAAGGGGGGGGGGGAGATGTCCTACCCCCTTAAACTTGTGTAATTTTACGTTTCAAGTTGCTGATCGAGAAAATCTTTGATTTTGCTCATAGGCTCCATTTGGAGTTCCTGTTGGTCCTAGTTTCTAGCAGATGGTGGTTCGGTTCCTTTCATAATCATGTAGGTTGGTAAATGATAAGACAACTTACCGTTTTTGAAAATTCAAGATGCAAGGGTTGTAGTAGCAATGAAAATTGCGTTTGTATGATTGCGCCATCTCGTGGGAGTCAGGTGGAAAGAGCCTTCCTCCGGCTATCCGGCTATAGTTTTGCACCGCCCGCCAAGGGGCGCTCTAGGAACTACTACATTTCCATCACTCTTCGGAAGTGATGGGAATGTAGTAGTTCCCCTTTCCCATGTAGTAAATCTACATATCTTGAAATGTACACCAAGGAAGTGATGGAAATGTAGTAGTTACCGCCTTCAAAGGGGAGAGGCGATTAGCCTACTACACCCAGAGGATATCCTGAAAGCTGATGGCCCTGCTGATCTCCCTGGATGTAACATTTGCAAGAATCGAAAAGGAGGAACTACTCATATCCATCACAAATGTAGGCCAACAAATTTTGAGGGAGATTGGAAATGATTAATCAAAATGGGAAGACCAGTACATCCGTCACTATTTGAAGTTGATTAAATCTAAAGCATTATCTGATGTTACCCTTTTGTCAAATCTGAAAGTGATGTAAGTTTCATCTCACTATGATCCTTCCCTCGAACTGACGAAGAAACAACAGCCTTGGTAAAAATTTTAGTGTAACATGAGAGGAGTTAGGTCTTCTGATTGGGAGGAATGAGTTCAAACGAGCTGAGGTAGTACATTATGAACAGTTCTCCCATTGTTTACACAAGTGGGCAGAACTTCTATTTTCTAGTTAACTTTTGGAAAATAAAACACAAAGTTGTTTTCATAGCAAACATCCTCTACCAATGAACCAAAACCCGTAAAATTTTCTAACAAATATGATATATTGACTTCTGACGGTCTTTTTGCTGATTTAATAGCCTTTAAGTAGTTTTAATTGTAAAGAAATTTGTAGATGACTTCAGAATCAAGCTCTGAAGAAATGTGGGAATGTGTATGGAAGACAAGAATTTGGAGTCTAGATCTTTATTGTTTAGTTTTTGTTGTTTGTGGGCATGCTATGAATTGCATCAAGATTTATGTTAGCACACAGTAATATGAAGTGATTTGGAATGATCATATTTCTCTATTTATTATTAGATAAAATTGTAACTTGAAGATTGGGAGTGGGATCTAGTCTTGTTGCATTCCCAGAAAAATGGTAGGTATTACTCAGATCAGATTAAAGCTCATCAAGGTAGTGTGCTGTAGGAATCACTTCCTGTTTTCAGGTGAACCACGTCCTCACAAGAAGTCTTGGAAAAATCAACAGCCTCAGCAGCAGCAGCAACAACAACAACAGCAGCAGCATCAAAATCAAAACTTGGGTGGAGTGTCAATCGGTTCGGGCATTCCCCCTGCATTCCCAGGGACGCGACCACCCCTTCAGAGGCCTCTGACGGTTTCGACGGGAACCAACACGTCTCCCCCAGCGCCACCTTTGCCTCCACCCGCCCCACTTCACATCCCTCAGCATCACCAGAATTTGGATCTTTTCCCTGGAGTTGGGCCTCCGTCTCACAACCATCCTCCCCCTCCCACTCATCACTTGTTCCCTCCTCCACCACATGATCAGTATCGTTGGCTCAAAGGCCACCTCATGTAACAATCAGCCCCACCAGCAGCATCCTTGCTGGACACCTGCCTTCACCTCCTCAAACAACAATAAGCCCACTTCTATCGCCAGTATTGCAGCTTTTGAAATCTAAGTAGGAGCTTGTTAACTTGATTGATCAATATCATAATTATATGAAAGAAATATAATTTCATCGTCAGATTTTAAAAATAAAAATATGATATTATCGTTGCAAACTCTTTCAAAGTTTAATCTTGTATGTAAAAACATTTGGAATTTAAAATTTCCATATTGTTGCATGGCTATGTTATTAAAGAGGATGATTTCTCAATTCTGTTACATTCACCCGAACTAATTATACTGATCACTAGTGACCCTAGCTTAGATTTTATGAGCATTAAACATTGGCTTGAGCTGCAGTAGGCCAAAGATGCAATATGTCAACTTCCTTCCTTACTACCTTAAAAATGGTCACTTATTTGTGGTGATTCGGCTAACCAATAAACTGTGTTAATATAGTTAACATATATTAAGCTTGAGCATAATGTAATAATGTCCTAAACTTGAAAGGTTTTGGCTGCCACATTTTCCGGTACACATTTATCCACTTTTCGAAAATTTAGGCTACTTGGTAAAACAGATTCTTCCTATTTAATTTACTGTCATTGTAAACCAAACTCGATGGTTACAAACCATATGAACACGTTTTTGACTTTGATGGAGGGAGGTTCTCAGAGTCCCTTTCCGATTTAAGGAATTTGTTTCTAGTTGGCCAGGCGACCCAAGTAAAACTTCATTGGGTTCAAGTACGAGTATAAATTCGTATTGCAGGTGATTTGATTAGTATAGAAGGGCCGGAAAATATTGGTGAGCACCCCCGCTTCTATTATACTAGGGGCTAAGTTTTGAATTATGGACTAGAGAGGAAAACCCAGAAGCTAAATGAAATGAGGGGAAAAAAAGGAAGGCTAGATGAGGCGGCAGTTTTACTGCAGACTGAAGATATCACAAACTAGGGATTGGGAGAGATGAAAATTAGGACTTGCGTTCTTATTGGTCCCTTGGAACAGGTCCCTGGACCCAAACTAATCGGGTCCAGATATTTCGTTTTTATTGACCCCTTGGCACTGAATGACTCAATCAGAATGCGTCACACTTGATCCAGTCCAGGTCATCTCTCTGCACCTAGTCCATCCCCCCGTAGTGACGCACTCAATTGATATTCATCATAAATCAATACCTAATAGAGAAGGAAGTTTAAGGATTGAACAAATTGAAAGGACTGTCCTTGTACCTAATTCTTCTCAAATGTGTGCGCTTAAATGCGCCGTTCCAAACAGAGGTGGATGCTTAGCAAGATTTGCATAGTATCCTGAACTGAATTGTCAAATTTTCGGATCCGTTCCTGCGCACATATTTCACTGCAGATTGAAACATCTCTCGAGGTCTGATCGATGGTCATGCTCAGTTGCTTAAGAAGCCCCTTTTAGCGAATTTTTGTAGAAAATGATGCTATTGCAATAGCTCCAAAAAATTGAAATTTCCTCATCGAAATCCGTTTTGAGGCATTCTGAAACGAATCCTAGAGTCCTAGAGTTTAACGCTTTTTCATATATATATATATATATATATGTGTGTGTGTGTGTGTGTGTGTGTGTGTGTGTGTGTGTGTGTGTGTGTGTGTGTGTGTGTGTGTGTGTGTGTGTGTGTGTGTTTGTGCGTCATTCCAGACTTTTTGAGAACATTAAATTGGTCAAATTTCAAAAAATCACTAAAAAATGGCTAAAAACTTCAAATTTTTATTTTTTAGCAAACCAGTACTCAAATAAAGTTTAACAACAACGGAGTGGCACATTGTAAAATTCATGCAAAAAAATCGTCAGCAAAATGTACTTGAAATTCATTAACATTTACTAAAAAATCGATAAAACTTCCTAAAAAAGCTAAAATTTCCAAATCTTTTTTAAATCACAGAATATTATTTAGATCGAGTTTTTTGCCGTATAGTTGGTAGTTGAATATTTCTTTGCACTCAATGTGCTCAAATTTAAAAATTAACATAATATAATACGATAATTTACGTAAATTCGCTCATACGATCATGCTGCATGATTGGAACTTTTTTCTTTCCTTTTAGAACATTTGATACAAACGGACACCAATTTTTTACTCGTATTGCCTGTTCAAACCTCCACCTATCATAGTCTTTCTTCTTATTCTATGTTCCTCCATAAAATCGCAGTTGAAACTGATTTACATAGGTACCCGTACCTACCATTTTACATCCAGGGTTACATGCTTACGAGTATAATATATTGAAACCCTGACCAACTAATCTAAATTCTTACTAACGGATTGACTACTTGATGTTATGTACTTTTGAGATGCGAGCGTAGCGAGCATCTAGACCACTAATCTAAGTAGAAAACTGATCTGTGTAAAATCTCATGGCGACTGGAGCGCTGGGAATTCCACGCAGTGGGTTGTCGAACTAAAGAGCAAGTCAGGGTCTTAAGTCTCGTGTCTCAACTTGATTGTTCGCGAACGTCTCGTCCAAGTACATGCTCTATAAGTAGAATACTATTAGGTAGTTCTACTATCAAAGTGCCTGAAGTAGCTGAGAGGGAAAAGGTTGACGCTTTGACGCAGAAAGAATGTTTAGGAGCACACACACGAATGTTGTGATACCCAGTAAAAGTCGTCATCGTCTTCCATGGTGTAGACATTTTTTCATAGTCCAATTTATCAAAATGCTTAAACAAGCTACGTCACACGGTGATAAAATCACTGACAGGTCAAAACCCACCCCTTGAACATTCTTGTTATTTTCTTTTTCTTAAACTGTTGTGACAATTCCCGTCAGATCCAAGAGAATGCGCGTCTATCCGTCGCCCTCGTGTCGGGTTGAACGCGTCATCCTCGAGTTCTTGGAATGCTGCATTTGGCGATATATGAGGATCCGAGAACCGGAAAACCAATCTTCTCCGAACATAGCACATTACGGTATTAGTACGAGTTGTAGCTCTTATGGAACTGTCACACCCCCCTCTCTCTATGTAGTGCGGATTTAGGCCCCTAGAGGGTACCTAAAATCGTGACACTGTCTAAATAAAATCAGTAATAACTCATATTAATAGGTCTCAATATGATTGAGACTTATGAATACGTCTCACATGAAATAACGTCTAAACTATTTATACCCCGTCGAAAAGTGGATAATGAAATCTGTAATGAATTAGCCCAACAATGGCCTTTGCTTTTTTAAATATTTGAGGTGATGCTGTAGGTGAAAAACGATTTCCGATTCCGATTGAGTTTTACTGTGAGAGTGAGTTTGCTAGTGGAATATTAAGTGATCGTAGAATCATAAGTCTTATTAGTTCGAGTGGATTGTGGTAAAAAAAAAAGAAAAACGAAAAAAAAAAAAAAAAAAATGAATAGCCATTATCAGATACTAGATAGATACCAACCTACTATAATGTATAGTTGCTATATTTTATCGCTCTAAATTTTAGTCGGCGTAAAACCGAAAATTTATCAAGTTTCTGACCGTAACTAGAAATTAAGACATAGATATTCTATAATATTTTCCAATAACATAAATTTATTTTACTCGTACGAGATTTTAATTTGTATAGAAGGGGATCCAAACTGATAGACATGTTACGATAAATAGGGATTGTATGTTGTACATTTAATTTGGAAGAATGTTACATTGCTTCTTATATGCGCACTCCAAAGTGTGTGGTGTGTCAGAAAACAAGAGTAAAATATTTAAAAAAAAAAACCAGAAGTTTTTGATAATTAAAATTGGTAACGAATAGATATGCTTCTTGATTTTGTTTGTTTGTTGTTTTTAATACGTTGTTTAAGCAATCGAAAAAATTGTCAGGGGATATTTATGCATTGGTAGAATTTTTATGCGGGTTAAGACGTTGCATATTCTCATTTCACTACCTACAACCTTACGAAAAGGATTATGTTTTTCTTGATGTTAAGGATTTCTTACTGATTTGTAAACGCACGATTTGGGTCATGATATGGCGTTGTTTAGTAAATCCCAGAAATTGTGAGAAGACATGATATGTATTAGTTGACGATTTTATTCGGTTTATAGTGGTTGCATAATCTCATTTCACTACCCACTACTTTTTGAAGAGATATTAGATGTATTTTCTGTTAACTATTTGACGTGAGCCTGTGAGTGAGCCTATGATTGAAATTGGCGTGTTGCGAAAGTCTTCATTAAGTACAAATGGCAGAGCTGAAGAAATGTAGAATTTGTTAATGTTTTAAGCAGGGAGCAAAATAGGTACCTTTCTAGCTACTTGGCATATTTCTTCCATGCCTAGTGACCTGTAAGGAGGTAACAGTACCTTCCTACTATTTTCCGGACTTTCAAAGTTGATTTCTGATCTAAAAGAGTCTATTGAAATATTTATTTATTTTGACTTGGTATTCTTGTTTCTAGAAACAGACGAGTTGTCAGTTAGGAGGGTTGTGTAGAATGGCATTGAAGAGTAACGGCGTTGAAAACAGATGAAATGCAAACATTTATGATGATGAACAACGGCGTCGAAAGATAGCGGCGTATAAAATACGGAATTATATACGGTAACGCTTATCCGTGTCGAAAAACAAGAACGCTCAACCAAGTAGATAATGTGCCCCTGTTTTCGACGCCCTTCCTCTTCGATGCCATTCTATGTCGCATAACTGTGACGAAAGTTTTAGACACAAAAACTCCACGCGTGTAGTGGCGTCGAAAATTAGCCGCATCGAAATGGATACTTCCCCAAAGCAGGCCTCTGTATAGCTCTGTTTAGTATCCATCTTTCATCCTTCTTCACCTTTTCGACGTGGTTGTTCTTCGATGCCGCTAACCCCCTTTTCGTTTTATACGCAGTTATTCTTCGTTGCGTTTCAGCTACTTCTGAAAGTTTATACGCCGCTGTTCTTTGGCGCCAGTATTTCCTATTTTATACACGGTTATTCTTCGATGCGGTTGTACACTACATTGAGATATTATTTGAAAAACCTCCTTTTTATACGCGGTTACTCATTCGAGGCGGCTGTTCTTCGACGCGGCTGTGCGTTCCCGTTGGGAGGGCGATTGTAGGATTGGGTTGTCCCTTAGATACATCCTACTAAGGTCGATGGCTTTTTACAACAGGAAAGGTCGGCCCCTCCATTGATAGCTAATAACATCGCAGAAGTCAATACTCCCCAATGCGACCACTTTTTAAGTTTAAATTTGGATATTTTCAGTGTCAATTGGGAACACCTTAGTGTTATCTGATTAGGGGAATCTTCCTTTACAGTACATTTAGGATTCCTAGTTCAATTGTCAATCCATTATCATTAAACTCGTACTATTCTAAAGACCTTTATACAATAGGCTATTTGGCAACAGGTCTTCTCTACATGTTATGCCAGCCTCAGTCACGATGCACCATTGCCATACGTGAGGATGCTTAATGGCTTTGAAAAAGCAAGTGATTGCTAGTGAGTTTGGATACTGGCTGGTAATCACCTCCATCGTGCGTGATTTTCACGAAAGAACCAAAGGGAACCAGCCTGTATCGGGGTCTGGAAGCACATATTTTAGCAACGGTGCCACCAACCACAACATCCCAACGACGGCTAGGCTAGTATTTTCATGTAGGTATACAAGGATGGGCAACCCTGGTCCAGCTTTTCATCGCTATCACTGGGCTTGTTGAGGAGGCTTTAGGATTGTTCACTTTTTGGGCGAAGATCTGTAGAGGTAATGAAATGAGGTTTCCATCCATTCTCCCCAAGATCTAGTTTATATTTCATTGTTACCATTTCTGGCAGTAGATTATGTACTTTCCCCCATGATTCACAAAGATGAATAAAAATTTTCCCTTTATCATGCTAATCCCTTACCTCACTACTAGTCGCAATACAAACCGATGCTGTTCCTTCCATAAAAAAATAATAAAATTAAAATACTTAAATAATAAAATAAAAACACTGTTGGTCAAGGCCTACAGAACTGCAATTTTTAGTCTTTTCTTGGCAATATTTTTTTCTGCATCATTGAAAAAGTCAAAATGCAATTATTATTAGTACCTATGTGGTGTTTGCCAGATTGTAATTTATTACTTTTAAAATAACATATTTTATGAGGTTGTATAGTATTTAGTTATATTTGCTGAACACGGAGATCCTCGGATTATTTCATAGCCATTTATTTTGTTTAGTCATTAATTTTTCATTTATTGGTGACAGTGGTTATTATCATTGTTTAAAGGCCGGTCCAGACGCTACGTTTTACACTACCTTTTGTCTGCACAGTTTTAAAACTGCGCAGTGTTGAGAGCGTCCACACGGTGCAGATATATTCTTACATTTCGCTCAGTTTTGTGTGAAATCGCCATGGAGGAGGTTCTCCTGTGATCAATTTTCGCCTGGTCAATCGACGGCCTTGGTGTCTCCTGATCATTAAGAAATTTCAGCAAATCGAAATACCGCAGAGATGGCTTGTAAATTTCGTCTTCTCCAGCACCAGATCGAATCGATTTGTTTACCTTAGCCAATCCTTTGCGATAAACGCTTCTCAAAGAATTGACTTTCTTCACCACTGTCTTCCTGCTCGCGTTGACATCTATTTCTTTGAACTTTTCAATCAATCTCTCGTACGCTTCCCCCTTTTTGTCCCTGTCACTGTACTCTTTGGATTTAATTCGCCAAAAGGCACGGAAAACTTTCATAAAGTGAAATAAAATCAGTCAAAAATTCGCGAGAACATTGCCGAAGATCTGCCATGGTCGGATGATTGGGGAACACTGAGGAACAAAACGGATTGGAAAACGGAGCACTTGAATCTGTGCAGGTCACGGTTTTCAGTGCTCACGAGCTCAATTATCGCTGCAACTGTGCAGTTCCCCCGACGGACTCAAAACTGCGCAGTTTTCCGGTCCACACGCAACGTTTTGTCTGCAACGTCTTGAACTGTGCAGACAAAAGGCAGTGCAAAACTTAGCGTCTGGACCGGCCTTTACTCTCTGAAATATTCTAATTTAGTTGTTTTGATTTGTACGGATAAAAAAACAAATCACGTTGAGAAATTTTTTCTTCAATGGAGTTTCACAAAAAAGAAAAAAATGCCATGCAGGATCTCTTTGTATTGGAATTCATGTCATCCATTGTAACTCATAGAGTTGAATAACGCCTTGTTATGTAATATCTGACATAAAAAATTGTACATCTGCACACCTTCCAAATGTATAGTAATTCCCAAACTCGCAGGAATAGGTCAGTTCTATACCAGCATCGCTACGAGCTGGGACGTTATTTCTAGTCAAAATTTATTTCTATACAGAATGTTTTAATACTGTTGTTTAATACTGTATCGAGAATGATTTTTTATTTTTCTCCGCTCGAAAATGCACAATAGCTGATAACTCTAAGTAACGCCTTCATTGATAATGTTATTTTACCAACTCAAACGCAACTCAACAAGCTGCAATGTTTTTTTCATAGTGTAATATTTTAGAAGATTTTTGGCTGCATTGTTTTTTATTGTTATCATTTTTTTTAATCTAGAAGAAAAAAATCTTTGTAGTCTCAAATCTAGTTAGTGATAAGTGTAGACATGTGGTTTTCCAAAAAGAAAACTAAAATAATACCTATTTTAGTGTTTTAAACCTTTAACGAGGTAAAGTGTTTTTTCTAATGGGAATGACTAAATGTGCTAGGTGCATTATTCTTCCATAATTTTATTTTAAAGTTGTAATAAAAAATTTTTAATTCTACAAAATAAACATGATATATTGAGTATAATGTATATAGATGTGTATAAACATTGAAATTCAATAATGAAAAATGTAACGTTTTTACATTAAAATTGTGGTTTGACGTGGTGTTTTGTTTTTTAGGGAGTCCCTTGGAAGTGAAAAAAAAAAAAAAAAAAAAAGCCACAGTTCCTTTGAGCCTGACGGCTAAAATTAAAAAAACATGAATATGCTTTAGCCGTACACGACTCAATTCTCGTCGATTCTCTGAACCCGACCCCCTATCGGCCTCTGAACTCTGTTTATCATTCAAAACAAAAAAATGTTTTAGCTCCTCGCTCTCACTTTATTATAGAAATGATCACGACCATTGAGCTCTTGTGAGATGATGATCTCCTAATAGAAACTCGCGAGTAAACATTCACTTTATTATAGAAATGATCACGAAGATTGAGCTCTTGTGAGATGATGATCTTCTAATAGAAACTCGCGAGTAAACATTCACTTTATTATAGAAAGAGGCTAAAGAGGCTACATACGAAATTACAGCTTCCTATAGTGTAAAGTATAGAAATTACCTATTGAAATAATTTAACCACCGCTTCACAAATCTAACCGTTCTCGCAATATTCGGATCACCTGCTATGAATCACATAATCGAAACACCAGCTCAATGAAATCATCAGAAATTAACAAGCGGTTGCAATCATGTTCACAATATCAATAATTGAGAATGATCACCTGTGTGTAAACAATTATTCATATAACCATGCTCATAACTCAGCTTGTTGGCCACGCACTTCGCAGTAGTTAATATAGTATGGTTGGATAAATCGAGAGCTTTCGAACGAATGGTCAACGAATTTTGTGAGATGAAAAACGACGAAGTATCATATCCCTAGCAACGACTCGGTTGTAAGCGGAAATCATCACAATTATTGGAGCTACTTTCGTTGCACTCTCGTGGGACATTTTTCGGTAGTTAGGTCACGGCTAAAGCATATTCATGCTAAAAAAAAGGGTTTACTCTTCTTTTGAAACTTATGCGAGTATATTTATTCATAAACACATTTTTGAACACTCTGAACGCTTAGTCAACGAAGATGGTTCCGATTGAGGCTCCATTCTATTGGTTTATTTTAGATATGAACCCTTGTAAAATAGGTACCTACCTTTAAAAAATCGATACCCCCTGACATTTAATCGATTAACGTTTCAATATTATGTCAATTCCAGAACATGGGGAAGAAAATTCTCTTCCATCCACTGTAGGCCAATTTTCGACTCGACCGAAGTTTACGAAATTTGGCTAAATCACATATTGGTCATTATTCCTGAAATCAAAGATGGATAATGAATCAGCAGGGGTGAATTTTGTTTAATGAATTTTTAAAAAATCGGTGGGTATCTCAAAAGTGTTTCATGAAAGTGAAGATTTTCGTGAGATTTTGGTAGATTTCAGGTTTTCACGTCGGATAATATAAGACGAACTGTAGAGGGAGCTTCTCACTCTTTGTTACTTAGAGGACTTGATTTTATCCTTTCCTAAACCTCCTTTTACGTTCCCAGTGTTGATTTGGATGGGAATAACTCTAGTGATCACCTGTGCGACTGACAGGGGTCGGTGCTATTCAATATGAATTACAATTATTTGTGAGGGAGGCTTTCCTCTGCATTCTTTTCATCATTCATTTGTGAAACCTTAAAGCTGCCAGTCCTTTACCTATGCCGTAGAATTGCATCATCCATCTTCGTTAAAAGCCGTTGTTTGGTTGGAGGTTGGTCATCAACATTTGCCAAGATCTTACTCAGTGCTCCCACACATCTTATAGCTTTATGCACTGCTTTCCATACATTGTCCCGAAAAGGCAATCGCCCTGCACGTTGTAATTCACAGATACTGAATCGCTGATAAAAAATCAATCACCTCCATTGAATAACCTCCAAGAGGGTACACACAGGGAATTAATCGATTCAGAGGCCAATTCTATGGATCGATTGATAGGATTTTTCAAATAGGTACCAACTTTTGAAGATCGGTTTTCAACCATTTCGGTAAGATATGGTGTTCCAAGTTGGAATGAAATCTTTATATTGGGATGACAAATGTCACAATTGGAATTTTTATGTGAAGAGGTTTATTAAATAGGTACAAAATGCGATTTATTTACAAATGAGCGCATCGCGCATTATAAGAATGGCATGGAAAGAGATTTTACTAGGTGAAGGAAAAAATGAGGTCTCGATGTAAAATCTCGGGAACTTGGTTTGGTGCTTGTACCTTTGAAGCCGTAGTCAATTCGTGAGATCAGTGGTGGTAGCCGTGTCCAAGGGAAGCGATGATGGGGGCAGAGTGAGATATCAGAGCAGGAGCAGCTACTGCTACTTTGGCGACCTGAAAGATCAAAATAAACATTACGTGCAGTTTGAGGAACCAAACAGTATAGTGGGAAGAGTATATAGCTGTTTTTCGAGTCCCTTTACGTTTAGTATTATATCACCCCAAAAACATATGATTCCTCGACTGAGTTCGAACTTGGACATACTTTTAGAAACAAGTTATTTTGAAGACAAGGGGTTTTGAAAATGTAATCAACCTCTTCAACTGCGGATGTTTTCCTTGAATGTAACAGTATGCCGCTCACTACTATTAGGAAACTGAAAACGTGTGAATTGAACCCATGTACTTTGACTTTATAGACCAGTTCGCCCCTGCCACAAAACCATGTAGGAAAAAAGAAAACTTTTTGACACAACGTAGTAAGTCAAATTTTTAGGTATCGTACAGGGACAAATATTAATTTTTGCAGAAGTTTACTGTCCACAGAAAAATACTAAACCTGAATGGTTTTTCCTCCCCCCCCCCCCCCCCCCCCCGAATTTCTAGGAGTGGTTTTGTTATAGTTTAGTGGTCTAAGGCTTAATGTTGAAAAGTCCCAGTAGTTCAAGGGGTGTCAAGATGATTGTCACCAATAAGGAATTTACATGGTTATTTTTTATTTGCTCAACAAAAAGATCTGAGCGAAAGCTTTCCGAAAAGATGCAATATGATGGGTATCTGAAGCCTCAAATCCCTTGTCCTTGCACGTTGCGCGTGATCTTCCAACCCGTTTATTGGCCAAACTAAACGGTCTTTTGAGCTGAATATTGCTTCTAGGGGGTTTTCAGGTGCGCTGAATCCAAATCTGAGGTCAAAAGTGTGACTATCAATAGATGAAAGTTCCCCTGTTATGAATTATGAAGAAGACTTAGAAAAAAAAATCACCTGTGGGTGAGCATTCTTCTCCCGGTGAACAACTGCGTTGAATCCGTTGTGGTCATCAGCGGTGTACTCAACTATCCTCTTCGAGCCATCAGGTTCTACGAGCGAGTAACTACCTTTGACTACATCTCCATCTCTGATTTCCGATTGGCTCTTGACGTCGCCAGTGTGACCATCAGCTACGCCATACTCGAACTTGTAGGACGGGTGGGCATCAACGTAGTCGATTACTTGTTTGGGGGCCAGAGCTACTTTGGCGATAGGAGCAGCGTGAATGATAGGGGCGGCGTGGATGGCTGGGGCGGCGTACGCTATGGGAGCAGCTTGAATCGTTTGGCTCGAGTAAGCCAATCCATGGTCACTGATACCATCGAGCAGTCCAGCTGAAGTTACACCCAGCACCAATGCGAGAACTGCCAACTGAAATTTACAAGCATAATAGATAGGTAATGGATTTTATTAACATTTAACGCTTCATGCCCAATAATATACCATACAGACTTTGAGATTTCATCTGCCCACATTCTCGTTGGCCATCCCAACCACTAGGCGCGTCAGTTAGTTCCAATTTAGTCATGGATTTAGCGCTCTTTCTACGCATTGCTTTCTTTCCGCAAGCCATTGGAAAGAGGTATTTTCCAGACAGTTGTAATGTAGAACAGTTATTGTTTGTCACCGATGATGACTCTAGCAACCGTCGAAATAGATCTAGTATTGTACCGTATTTCGTGGAGATGGGAAAGTGATTTAGTTTGTATTAGCATATTTGGATAGGAGTCTCTTGAACATTTTACATGAAGTCTGTTTTGGTTATTTTATAAGTCAATAAATTTTTTGGGGATGTAAAAATCCTTGCGACTAGAAAAGAAGAGATTATGAACAATTCAACATTAGTTTTTTTTTGTACTTTTGAAAAAGAATATAAATTCAATTGGTGTTCTACAAGTAGGCTGTAGGTACCTACCATTGCATTTAGGTATCCAAGGCTAGATAAAGCTTTTAATCTTAATTAGCATTTGTTTTAAACAGTCTAAATAAGTTCTGAAAACAAGGTATGGTCATTTAAACCACGCAAAGAGTAGGTATCTGCAGATACAGAAATTTTAATTTTGGGAAATAGGTGTCTGTAGACACTTAATAGGGTATAAGCGTTCAAAAAACCATCTCGGGCGTTAAGGATTGAATAAATAATATTTTTAGAAGGAAAGATCAGCCAGAAAGGTCAAGTGCAGTAGGTGGGAGGCTGGAAAGAAAGATATGAACAAAACAACAGAAAATCTGCACGTTATCCCCAATATTTCCCCCAAAATACCATTATCCCATAGAATTAATTGAAAATAGATAGCGGAAGGGGAAAAATTGATTTAGAATTTAATCCAAAAATGTTCAAATACAAAAACATAATCCTCCTACTATCCCCAAATTTCAAATTTCCTCCTCAAATTTCGAAATTAGTTCCTGGATCTAAGTTTCAATATAACGTTTGATAATTAGACAAAATTTTTCAATGAAGCTCTAGAATCTCTTTTTCAAGTTCATTAGGTACGGAGGTAAACCTAGCTTTTTAGGTTGAAATCTTTATATTAATAAAGTAAAGTGTTTGTATGTGGGTACCTCCATAACTTTTGAACGGATTGACCATATTGCGCGATTCTTTTTTTAATATGACCAGCCAGTTCCGGCGCAAAATATAGGCCACATCAAAATTGCGCAACCCCTGCTCAGTAAGGGGTGGTTGTGAGGGGTAGAAAAACTGGAAAATCCGAGTGTGGGCTCAAACGAAAGTCCACGACTAGGGGGTTTCAATTCCAGCTACCATAAATAAGAACATCCCCTATACACGTTAAACCTACCCTTAGGGAAGCAACATCCCCTACATGTTTCATTTGTAATACACCTGTATGGGGGGTAAAATACCATTGCATGTACATAGCCACACCTTGCGAGCGAAGCGAGCAACTTAATGGGGGGTCCGGGGGGGGGGGGGGGGGGCTTGCCCCCCGGCTGGACGTGGAGGCGAGCGAATCGAGCCTGAGCGTACTGAATAAGAAACGATCGTTAACATGATTGCGAATTGAGTTTACTAGTAAACTAGGTAAGTACCTACCTAATTAGCGAATAGTATGTGTGTTACAAAGATATATTGAAGAAGCAAATTTCATTTTGTAATCTTGTTTTCAATATTGATTGTGGAATCGTTGTATTATGGGATATGAACTCTATCCCACAATAGGTAAAGTTGAGTAGACGACACAATGATTTTTCATTTTATTCTGGTAGTTGTGCATCCATCCCTCTATACGAGCCAGGTGCGTATGGCATTTCAATGTTAGAAATAGTAAATCAATGGGTAATGATTTGCGGCATTTCTTGAAAGCATGCTTTCTTCGAGATTTAATATAAACAATTATTTATAGCCACACAAAATTTCAATTGGTAAAATAAAAACTTCATGATTGACTAATGTACCTACCAATGAAATTTTTTGGGTTTTAATGGTAAATAATAAACATTTAATGTTGCATACCATTACTAAATTCATGAATCATTTTTACAATGGTGTTCTTTAAATACATGGCATTTTCTAAATAAATTTGATATACAAATCAAAAAATTGTTTAAAATCTTAGGTAATCTTAGAAAATTCTTTAGGTTTTAATGGGAACAATAAACATTTAATGATACATACCATTACTAAATTCATGAATCATTTTTACAATGGTGTTTTTTAAATACATGGCATTTTCTAAATAAATTTGATATACAAATCAAAAAATTGTTTAAAATCTTGAAGCATTGTTTTAATTATATGTATAATATTTTCGTTTTATTTTTAAAAAGTCAATTTCAAAATTTCAACGTTAGTTTAAGCTCTAATTTCAATAAAACTTGTTCAAAATTGTTGAAAGTGCTAAAATGGCCAACTTCCTTGAAATTATTTATTGTTGGAGATAAGTAATGATTTAGAAAATGTTGGTTTGCCATACATTTTAACGTGAAAAATTTTTGTACATAAATGATGCTCAATAAAATCTAAACAAAATTTTAAACATGTGTTTTGAACAAATAACATTATTTCGCAAATCAGGAAATCTCTCATTTGGTGTACCTACAGGGACTTTTGTTTCAATGGACTTGGTTGTTTGTTCTCCAAATATAGGTATTTACGTTAAATATAGGTAGGTACGTTACCAATTCAATTTGGAATTGTTACATGATAATTACAATTACAAATTTGTGGGAATAACTTACCTTGGCTACCATTTCGAGTATTGAGGGTAGGTGCACTTGGACTGAAAAACGGATGACTGATGCTGGAATGGATGCAGAGGGTAACTTTTATATGAAGGTACCTACGTAGGTAGTACCAGGGGAGGTCTCTTCACGCGAGAGAAGGGATGAGGAGGTCACGGGACGAAAACTTAGTTGCACTGGGTGACGCTCTGTTAGTTGCTATCGATAGGTGCACCTATGACCGATCCTTTCACTTTGGTTCAGATTAATTTGATGGGCGGCTTATGGTTAGGCGTGCTTTTGATAGTTTCTAGGCTCATTTTCGAAAGAAGTGAAGCATAATTGCAATGGCTCCAAAAATTACAAGTCCATTTTGCGGCATCAGGAACAAATCCCAGATTTTACCACTTTTCACACGCACGTGCGTCTGTGTGAGTGATTCCACCCCATATCTCTCCTTAGAATTGTTATAACGAATCTGAGGTAGGTGCGTTTCGATAGTTTCTTAATTTTTGAAAAAATGAAAAAAATAAAATAAATAAATAAAGCTATTGCAATGGCTCCGAAAATCTTGAATGAAATTGTCTTAGTTGAAATCCGTTATGGGGCATCTGAAACAATACCACTGAGAAATTATGTTATATTTCAAACGCAGTGTTGAAATATAACATATTTCTCGGTGGTAATATTGGTACTCAGTTTTATATATGAAGTAGGTACCTACATACCTATTCAACACTAGAATATATAGATTTAGGATATTTTTGATGGATATATCAGATATTGTTACGCACTGCCTCAAATGGTAGGTACCTACCTACCTAGGTGATTTTCATTCCGCATTACCAACGTCGGAATAATGACAAAAAGCCAAACCCTACAGCTGCATTTTTACAATTTTACCCTTATACAAATGAAATGCACTCACACACACACTTCCAAGTCGAATTGAAAAAAATTTCCAAACCAATTTGGGAACTTTCCAAACTAAGAACATTTTAAACAAAAAAGGAGGACAATTTTTTGGAGCAAGGCATGGCTTCTAATTAGGAATAACATTGTTCAAAACCAGTAGGTACATAAAAGAAAGACATTCGCATTTTTTCATTTTTTAAAAATTTTAACATTTTTATTACCTATACAGGGTGTTTCAGAAGTTATGGTCCACCCTCTCACATTTGCTTATTCCATTGCGTAAAGAAATAGGCCCAACCCCATTCTTCATATTTTTTGTGAGAAATTCAGGAAAAATACTTTCGCGCGCAACTGACACTAACTTCATTTTTTCAAATGGGAACCCCCTTTTTTTTATTGCAGATTCGGATTCTACGTCCAATTTTAAGAATTAAGGACCCCTCACTCGATTTTTTCGATCTCTCGCAACCCGCTCCACGAGCGCGCAAAGTTGCCTAACTATCAAAATAGCTTAAAAACATGGATTCTGGCAAACCCCAAGTGTGGAACATGAATTTTCATTGTTTTTTAACGTTGATTCGTATGGCGCTATCCGTTTCTTGATTTGATTCGATTTTACCGGAATAATGGCCGAAATTCGGTTATTCTGCGTGAAAAAAATCATCTTTTTACGCTTGTGTTTGCAGATAAAATTTCATAATTTTCGGCAGGGACCGGATATGAAGTTTAAATGAAATAAAAACGAACATTTTCTTTAAAAAAAATTAAAAATACATACCATCTGGTGGGGGAAAAAATTAAAAAAAAAGGATTTCAAAGCAGTTGCTCAAAATGAACTTTTAAAGTCCTTTATTATTCCGCTAAAATCGAATCAAATCAAGAAACGGATAGCGCCATATGAATCAACGTTGAAAAACAATGACAATTCATGTACCACACTTGGGGTTTACCAGAATCCATGTTTTGCGCAATTTTGGTAGTTAGGCAACTTTGCGCGCTCATGGAGAAGAAATCGAGCGAGGGGTCTTAAATTCATGAAATTTGACGTATCAATCCGAATCTGCAATAAAAAAGGGGGGGTTCCCATTTGAAAAAATGAAGTTAGTGTCAATTACGCGCAAGTTTTTGGCGCGAAAGTATTTTTCCTGAATTCATCACAAAAAATACAAAGAATGGCATTGGGCCTATTTTTACGCAATTAAATAAGGAAATACGGGGTAGGGGTGGATCATAACTTCTGAAGCACCCTGTATATTTTTGAGAAAAATTACAGTGAGAAATCAATGAAGAAGGTTTCCAACCGCTGCATTTGTTAGCTGCACGAACATGACTACATTCCAATTCGTACAATCAACAGATGAAAAGGTGCGGTATGCACGCACCAGATCGTTGGTCCCAGATTACTGACTTTCTCCTCGCCTAATTTTTCTTTCAGGACTATCCAATATTCAAGTTCAAACACGAACTGATGCGACAGACAGGATAGGTGAGCCGATCTCTGAGTCTGCGTAGTAGGTACCCTATCGGCCACCGTAATAAATTTCACTGCCCTGAGACGGATAGTACACTACATTCAACAACACAAGAAGGTAACCTATCTACTACCTATGTTGAAAAAAAAGGATCATGTTCATTTTGGTTTGGAAAATTCTCAAATTGGTAACCTATCTACTACCTATGTTGAAAAAAAGGATCATGTCCATTTTGGTTTGGGAAATTGTCAAATTGGTTACATAAAATTCTCAATTTGATTTGGAAAATTCTCAATTCGGTTTGGAAAATTCTCAATTCGACTTGGAAATACTATTCATAATAACTATAAATTCAATAGGTACCACCCACCTAACTTTTGATTTTCATCAGAATTTCTTGAACTGGTTGGGAACATTCAAAACAAATGTTTCAATGTTTTTTCTGAGAGCAGCGTTAGTTTCGTGAACGCCAAATTTAGCTTTTTTTTACATTTCTTGATTTTTTCGGAGCTCCGAGAGCCCGTTCCGTCGAACGGCAAAATACTTGTCGACTCATTTTCGATGTAAAAACTCCAGTCAATATTTCATTGAGATCGGCAATGGACTTACCGCACACTCCCCTTGTTAGATTTTATACAGGGTGTCTCACGTTATATCCGGAAAACTTCACCCACGTATTCTACAACTAATTTCCGATCGAAAATTCCTCTTAGAGATTTTATAAACACTTTGTTTGCGAGTTATTCAGTTTTTAACAATTGTTTTGTGTTTTTGACCTTAAGTTGCTAAAATATATAAATCAAAATACATATAAAGTTTGATAACTATAAAATTGAACATTAAAAAATGTATGTACAAAATTATGCTGAAAATTTTACTTAAATTTCATTATAACATGCTGAAAAATTATTTAAAAAAGCTAAAAATTCTAAACCTCTATTTGAATAGTACAATATTAGTATTTAGAATATGTTTTATACGTTTTTATTTCATATTTAGAATAGTTAGGTAACAATTTCCTTGCACTCAAAAAGCTCGAATTTCAAAACTATCTAACATTATACTCCGATAATTTACGAAAATTCGCTCATACGATCATACTGCATGACTGGAACTTTTTACTTTTATAATTGGGGGAGAAAAGTATGTTTGTGTATTGAAAAACAAGGTTTTAGCGAATTTTCTTAGAAAATGAAGCTATTGCAATGGCTCCAAAAATTTTGAAATAAAAACTTTCAAAAATTTTCTTCATCGAAATCTGTTTTGAGGCATTCTGAAATGATTCCTGGATTTTAACGCTTTTATATATATATAAGTATGTATATATGTATGTATATATATATATATATATAAGTATGTATATATGTATGTGTCATTCCAGACGATAACTCTCGATAGAATTGAGATAAAAACTTCGTTCTTTCGCCAAAAAATCAAGCATTTCAAAAGAAAGGATGACTTCGTTGGACAACACTTTTTGAGCACATTAAGTTGGTCAAATTTCAAAAACGTACTAAAAAAATCACTAAAAATGGCTAAAAGTTCCAGTCATGCAGCATGATCGTATGAGCGAATTTTCATAAATGGTCGTATTATATTTATGTTAAATTCTGTTGAAATTTGAGCACTTTGGGGACAACTAAAAATTTTATTATACATTTTATAGCAAATTAACTTTTTGTCAGTAATATTCCAATGAACAAACGATTTTGTGGAGTTTTACAATTTTTTCAAGTGTTCCTATCGATTTTTAGCTTATTTTAATGAAATTTAAGTACATTTTTCAGTACAATTTTGTGCTTAATTTTTTAAATGTCCTAGTTCCTGTTCGATTAATTTCTTTTCGAGTCGCATTCTGCTAAAAAATAGAAATTGTTAATTTTTAGCGGTTTTTTGCCTTTTTTAGTGATTTTTTAAGCACATTTTTTGAAATTTGACCAATTTAATGTGCTCAAAAAGTGCTGTCCAACGAACTCATCCTTTCTTTTGGAATGCTTGATTTTTTGGCGAAAGAACGAAGTTTTTATCTCAATTCTATCGAGAGTTATCGTCTGGAATGACACATACATATATATATATATATATATATATATATATATATACATATAAAAAAGCGTTGAAATCCAGGAATCATTTCAGAATGCCTCAAAACAGATTTCGATGAAGAACATTTTTGAAAATTTTTATTTTAAAATTTTTGGAGCCATTGCAATAGCTTTATTTTCTAAGAAAATTCGCTAAAAGGCAAAAAAACCGCTAAAAATTAACAAATTTCTATTTTTTAGCAGAATGCTACTCGAAAAAAATTAATCGAACATGAACTAGGACATATAAAATTTTAAGCACAAAATTGTACTGAAAATGTACTTAAATTTCATTAAAATAAGCTATAAATCGATAGGAACACTTGAAAAAATCCACAAAATCGTTTGTTCATTGGAATATTACTGACAAAAAGTTAGTTTGCTATAAAATGTATAATAAAATTTTTATTTGTCCCCAAAGTGCCCAAATTTCAACAGAATTTAACATAAATGTAATACGACCATTTATGAAAATTCGCTCATACGATCATGCTGCATGACTGGAACTTTTTTCCTCTGAAATCAAGAGTTATCGTGAAAAATTAACCCTAAGAAAATACGAGTTTGGGGCCGGTTTCTAATTATTTTTTCATGCTGAATCGAATGGTCATACTCACGAGTTTTTAGTTTTTTTTTTGTATTTACCATTCGATTCAGCATGAAAAAATACGTAGAAACCGGTCCCAAATTCCGTGGATTATCCATGCCGTCTAGCGGGTTAAAAAATACGTAGTTTTTCATTTTTGAAAATTTTTCCACTTCCTGATTATGTTATCTGCATAATCTAGCACGTTAGGTGGCCTATCCATAAGGAAATTTAACGCTCTTTCCAACGGCATTCTCAATTTTTTGTTTACTCTGAAATCAATGTAGTTATGGCCATTATAGTAACTTAAGGTCGAAAAAAGGAAATTTAAAAAAAAAAAAAATTGAATAATAGGAAAAAAAGCGTTAAAAAAATCTCCTAGAGGAACTTTTGATCGAAACTTGGTTGCAGAATACGTGGGTGTAGGTTTCCGGATATAACGTGGGACACCCTGTATACGAGAGGGAAGCGTGTGATTTAGATCATGAAATTAAAGTATGTAATGTATATATATATAATTTCTGAATTTTACAAATTTTTCATTTACGAAAAGTGGCAGGAATTCAATGGAATTCATGAGTAACAACTCATGATGTAAATAAAACATTGACTTGGAAAGCACTATTGCGGTTCCCTCCATCACAAGTCTTTCTTCCCTGTTCAGTAATATAAAAACCATTAGCGAATTGAACACGGATAAGGAAAATGTAGTGAAACCTTGCACCAGATACGGCAGCATCTAGGTACAGGGTAGGTAGGTACCTTTTACTTTAGACAAAGGTGAAGTGTTCCACATTCTAAATAAAAAATACATCTAAAAAAACTGGTTCTAAACGACCCTTCACGCTGCACCAATTATGGAATATGACCGTACGGAATGCCTATTTTTATGGATTGCCTCAAAAAGATTTTCCGTTAATGGTCATAAGAAGTTAGTCACGCTGAACTAGAATCTTACCCCTGATCTTGGTAGAATCACGGGCTTCACATGGCATAATTGTAATTAGCGACACTTCAGTAGGTTCCTACCTATTTCAATGCTTATGTATGCATCTGAAATATATCCACCGATCTATTGCATTAAACAATTTGCATATTTGAATTTGTACAGGGTATCTAAAATTTATTGGACCAGCCATTTATTTTTTAGGAAGTCCCTCAGAAGCTAGGTCATACTGGTAAGGTTTTCTATAATAAGAGGGACGACCTATTGGAAATGATCCAGGGTGTTTCCTAGGACAACCTAACCATGAGAAAAAATAACCCAATACAAACCCGTTTCAGACCATTCCAAGACCAAATCCATGGAAACACACACACACTCACACTTTTTTGCGCACACACACACACACGCACGCGCGCGCACACACACACACACACACAGGTGCATGTCTCTCTCCCTTCGTGTGACAAATTTTGTCGGCCTACGCAGGCCACAATTCACAACCGATTTTCGAGCTTCTTTGTTTTTTCGATCCCAATTTTAATCTACTCGTAGTTGTACATCTTACATATAGTAACACTCGCTATTCTCACCAAAATCATATGGAACCCAGATAATAGGGACGTCCCTGTAATGTATATATATGCTTTTATTTTTAAATAAAAACTATTAATTTCTGAAATAGTAGGTACGAGGCATAATGAAATAATGATGAAATTGGGTTTTTACAATCATGCGCCGCAGATGGGCGAAAATGTGATACATGATTTTGGGGTATTTTTTCACGCTGAATCGTCACATAATGATGTTCATTGATTGATATTAGCAATACCAGCTTATAAAATAAGATCAGAATTGCACATTTTCCCACTTAGTTTTTCACACATTTCCCAACAATTCTTGTTTTCTCATAGCACAAAGCGTCCTAAAATTTAGGTTTTTCGGTGTTTTGATAATTTGTTATTGCGAATATCAATAAATGAACACCACTACGTGATTCAGCGTGAAAAATACCCCAAAATCAGGTAGTACCACATGTGGCAATGAATATGTTAAAAATCTCGATACCTAATTCACAATTGGCATTTTCTCGCTTAATTGAGCCCGTTTATGCGGACACAAAATTATTCGAGTTAAGAGAAGCTTTTTTATATAACTTTATTTAGATTCCGAAACTGCAATAAAAAATGGGGTTCTATTTGAAAAACGCAATTTAGGAGTCGTACTGTCACTGAGAAGCAAGATAAACAAAATCTAATTCCTCCAATTAGTAGTTGGTAGGTATATTTAATATTGATATGCGTTTTTTCAGCGTTCAACGTGATTTTCTCATAGCTCCTTCTAACAAAAACAATAGTATTTCGAGTGACGAAAATGCGTAGGAAGATATTTTCTAATGATTTTGACGTCCAACCAATCGTTGCTAGGGAGAAGTAAGTTGCTCATTTTCCAACCCACAAAACGGTTTATCACTTGTTGGAAAGCTCTAAATTTATTACACGTCACACTACATCTAAGGCAGCCAAAATCTCCATCCATCAACTTCTTTTTGAGATACCTACCATACATACATAAACTTCTAGGTACCTACCTGCTCGTTCTTATGGCTGGTTTACACGAGGCCAATTGGCAGGCGACGACTGGCGCCAGTTACTGGCCTCATTAAAAAAAAGTTCCAGTCATGCAGCATGATCGTAAGAGCGAATTTTCGTAAATTATCGCACTATGTTAAGTTACATTGATTGGAAAATTTATGAACTCATAATCACCAATTTAGTCCATTTTGTTCGAATTTAAGAACGGATATTTACTTGGTATTTTTTTCATTGTTGAAACGAAATGCTTGTTTTATCGCTATTTTGAAGGTGGTTAGGTACATCCTGTCTAAGTGGAGTATAAGTGGTGAGGTATAAAACTCAAATGATTTGTTGTGTATATGAATATAGTACCATTTGTTTTACATTTTCCAATGGTAAACCAAAACATCCATTTCTTACATAGCTCCTTTAGTTTTATAATGGGTGGCAATGGGTTACAGGAGTTAGTCACTGTACATATGTTTTGTGTTATCATCCATTTTTAATTTAATGTGTTCAAAAAGTGTTGTCCAACGAACTCATCCTTTCTTTTGAAATGCTTGATCTTTTGGCGAAAGAACGAAGTTTTTATCTCAATTCTATCGAGAGTTATCGTCTGGAATGACACATACATATATACATATAAAAAAGCGTTAAAATCCAGGGATCATTTCAGAATGCCTCAAAACAGATTTCGATAAAGACTATTTTTGAAAATTTTTATTTTAAAATTTTTGGAGCCATTGCAATACCTTTATTTTCTAAGAAAATTCGCTAAAACACCACTTGCGCACAGTCAACTGGACTGGATCAAAGAAAAGTCGCGCCAAGGGTTTACCGCAGACTCGGAGCCGAAATTAAGCAACAAGCTTTGAAACGCCATAAACAAGTGGATATTTTGATTTTGGAAGGCAACATTTTTTCGACCTTTCGCATGAACACAGAGCTTCTCTATCTTCGGAAGTGAGGAAGCAAAACTGATCATGTTTTTCGGCAGCCAAATCTTTCTGTTCATCCTGCAAACAAGAAATGTGGTATGCACATCATAGTAAATTTAACCGGTAATGAAATTGGGAAGGTATTTAAACACACACATCACATACACAATCATCTCAGGCCCTTGGAACTTTAATGAGAGAACTACCAACGAAAGGTTGATCCTTGGTCTGACCAATAGGAACTAAGACCACCAAGGGCGTGTCAGGCTCAACAAAAGCTGCAGCGACGGACGACCCCAATCTCGAGCAGCGTGAAAAATGGGAGTGATCTTCAGTATTCACCGGAGTCCTTATGTAATATCCTTGATAATCTCTTTCTTATCCGAAGAATGCATGGGAAGGGTTCAAAACATCAACATACTCCAGTGTGTATAGTAGGCAGTAAACATCACTATTATACTGCATTATTAGTATTACTGCACAAATCTATTTGATCGATTGGCTTGCCTTCTCTAAATTGGATGCCGTTACGTAAAAATGCTTCATCTGGGCATGCTCGATCACCTCCAATAGTTATTTTTGTGGACTTTTCATTAGCCCATTTTTAAAAACCCTCACGCAGTTTGCGTAAGCAGAACCAACTTTTCGAATCGATCAGCTGGAGCTCAGGGTGGACCCCGTCATTTCATTCGTCCCTTGATGTCCCAGAGAGGCTCCCTATCAAATTTCGTTTTAATCAGACAATTAGACAGAAGATATAACTTTTAGCACAATCAGCTGATCAGGATGGAGGCTGTAAGGTCATTCGTCTCTTGTTATCCCAGAGAGGCTCCCAATCAATTTTCAACGTCCTACGGCCTACGGCCTACGGCAAATAGGAGAGATTTGAGCTCAATCAGCTGATGAAGATCGAGATAGTTACTGTGCATCCGCAAATGTGATATACTGGTAACGAACTTAATTTCCATAGTTTTCATCCGATTTGAAATGGTCAGTGAATCCGCGGGTTAGGTTGTAGATGGTCCTGTACCTATTTCATTGTTCCAACTAATCAGTTCATAGTGCGTATGCGCGAACGTAAATTATATTGAGTATAATTTTGTCGTTTCTTAATTGACCAATTATGATCTTTCACGCTACTTCTTGATTTATTTTTTTCCGCTATGGAATTTTTCAAGATCATTTAAAACTTGTCAATGATCTATACATTCATGATAGGTACTTAAAAGAGGAAGCTATGTGCCACACGCAACTTGGCAGACTTTTTTTGTAATAAAATTAATGGTTAACCTTTTTCACTTAAAGTGCTATAAATGCTATAAATCATTAAAATGATATATATATGCACTCAAATCGGACACAAACTATTCACAAAGGAATCCACAAATAAAAATTTCAAAACTTTTATCGACGTTTCGCATTTTGTGTTATCAAGACTGGGATCTGGATGAAGCTCTTCTTAGCAATAATTGTGTGTAGATGTTGATTGATGCAGTGGAGTGTCCGTGACGCCTTCTCCATGATGGCCACGATGGTAAACATCACTACTTTCCTGGGGGTACGATATGAGCAAATGAGGGAAAAATTTAGAATAAGATAAAATATAATAATGGTGGGGTGGTTTAGATTTTTGAGTTACAGATTGAATTTGAATAAGAGGCCTGTGATGGGGTAATTGAAAAAAATGAATTGGCTGTTGCGAGGAATCAGCCCCGTACGTTCAGTCCAGGTGGAAAGAGGCAACACAGGACCCAGAATATTTACCTATGTAATATATATTGGCAAAATTTACAACTCAATATTCGAACAACTCAATATTAAAAAATGTACGCACAAAACTATGCTATTGAATTTAATTAATTAATACGTGTTAAACAAAAAAGATAAAAGCTGTGAAAAATTGAGAATCCTTTTTCTAAATAGTAGAGTATTATTTAGAACAAGTTTTTTGGCATAAAATTGATAGTTAAGCTAATTTTTATAAAAGTGCTCAAATTTCAAAACACTTTACAGTAAGTAACTACTCGTGTAATTCGACATACGATAATGCGCTGCATGACTCTGGAACTTTTACATCCATTTTTAAAAAGGTCAATATTATTTGCAAAAAGATTAACTTAATCTACAAATAATATATAGGAAGGCTTTACGAAAAAAAGGTCTTTCTGTCCTTAGATTAGTTTTTGATTTTCTCCAACATTGTAAATAATATATAGGCACATCACCAATGTCGCTCTTGTAAATAAATATTGGAGAAGGTAGGATGGTACCTTTACCTTGCGTGCTTACAAAAAATATTTTGTAGATATTTACAGTGTTGCTTTCAGAAAATTCCTCAACTGTGGTCCCTACAGGTATATACACTATTCTAGATTCGCAGAGGACGGTCGTCCCAGTCGTTCATTAGCATAGATAAATAAAGATCGCCGTCCTCACTTCGGAAATTCTCGCGAAAGGGCGTGCGCGGAAAGAGAACGTAAGCAACGTAGACGCTAAAAGCAACCGGTGACCTTCGTTAAGTTGGTTGTCCAGTTTAGATCGGGGTTTAGTACCTACCAAGTATGAGGGTCCTTCGAGCCGGTTGATACGATTAAAGCCCAGAAAGGCAAAGAGAAGGGCGGTCCCTTGCTGTGAAGCAACGCCGTCCAACTCCGCGGAGACCCCACAGCCGGTGAAAGTTAGAAGTCTTTCATAAGTGCAACAAACGGTCGGCTGAGGGACTTCACTAGAATGGACGTAGTAGGATAGTAAACTGCTTGGAACCCGGTTTTCTCGTTGTCCCAGTCGCCTTGTCGAAGAAAAAAAAACCAAGTCGCCCAGTTTGTCACATGGGACACCTGTTTTGCGCTGGATTGCTTCAATTGCTCCCATGAAAATACTCATCTTGGAACACCGAACCGGTGCTAATAAAATGTCTTATTGGTCTCGTTGGGCGCTCTCGCAAGGACAATTACTTACACAATGCGTAATCAGAGTTCTTTGACAGAACCGAGTAGTAGGAACCTAATGCGTAAATGAGGAAAACAAACGAAGCAAATCATCGCATATAAGCTTTATTATTTTTCGGTGTAGATAAACTTTCGCATTTTAACACAGAATGTGTTTTAGCCATGGACTAACTAGCCAAAAAAGCTAACGAAATAATGAAACGAAATCTGGGACAACAACATTTTCACTTACAACCAAGCCATTGCTAGGGAAATGAAACTTCTGTAGTCTTCATCGGACAAAAAATCTTTCTCCATTCGATCGAAAGCTCTCGATTTGTCCAACCATATTATGTTAACTACTGCGAAGTGCGTGTCCAACAAGCTGAGTTATAAGCATGGTTATTTAAATAATTGTGTACACTCAGGTGATCATTCTCAATAATTGATATTGTGAACATGATTGCAACCGCTTGTTAAGTTCTGATGCTTTCATTGAACTGGTGTTTCGATGATTTGATTCATAGCAGGTGATCCGAATATTGCGAGAACGGTTTGATTTGTGAAGCGGTGGCAAGCCCCCTGGACCCTCTGTTACCTCTATTTACATACTTCGGACGAAATTATTGAAACACAGAATGTGTTTTAGCTCACGCGTTTCACATAAACCCGTCTTCAATCTTAGGTTGAAGATTGGTTAACTTCCAATAGTGAAATCATCAGAAATTAACAAGCGGTTGCAATCATGTTCACAATATCAATTATTGAGAATGATCACCTGAGTGTACACAATTATTCAAATAACCATGCTTATAACTCAGCTTGTTGGACACGCACTTCGCAGTAGTTAACATAATATGGTTGGACAAATCGAGAGCTTTCGATCGAATGGAGAAAGATTTTTGTCTATGAAAACTACCTACAGAAGTTTCGTTTCCCTAGCAACGGCTTGGTTGTAAGTGAAAATGTTGTCGTCCCAGAGTTCGTTTCATTATTTCGTTAGCTTTTTTGTTTTTTGGCTAGTTAGTCCATGGCTAAAACACATTCTGTGTTACACATTATTTGTTACACACACACATATATATATATATATATATATATATATATATATATATATATATATATAATTAACACAAATTTTAGAAAAAACAAAAAGTTACACCACAAACTATTTTTTATATTTCGGCTTAATTAGCCTTTTTCAAAAAATGAAGAACTACAATAATTTTGTGTGGGAATTTCGACGTTGATGTAATGCAGAGAGACTTTTGCCATGGAGAAGATGGTTGCCCGGTTAACGTCTGATATTTAACCCTGGAGGATCGTACGCGCCCAAAACATTCGAATGTGCCTTTTCCGATTGATGAAGCATTCTTTTATTTTCTCCTGGCCTCATCTTTTTTATGCCAAGCGTCGTCAATTGGGGATATTCTGTCCCAGAGACGATCAAATAGGACAGCACCACCCCCAAGAGGACTGCATCCTTGTGGTAAGCGGAGATGTAAAGTCTGCCCAATCGTCATGGAAGAGGAAACGTTCAGTTCGGCTAACAACCCCAACTCATATACATGCAAAGGGTCGGCAGATTGCCAAACACCAATGTGTGTATATGAGTTGTTGTGCAAGGAATGCCCTGCATTTTATGTAGGAAAAACCGAGACACAGCTTAACCTGCGTGTCAACAACCACAGAGCATCGGTGGTTACAAGAACGCAAGATCTGCCTGTGAGCTGCCATGCTGCCACGCATGATGCAACTTTCAATGATTGTTTTGGCATAAAAGTGTTAAAAAAGATGAGGCCAGGAGAAAATAAAAGAATGCTTCATCAATCGGAAAAGGCACATTCGAATGTTTTGGGCGCGTACGATCCTCCAGGGTTAAATATCAGACGTTAACCGGGCAACCATCTTCTCCATGGCAAAAGTCTCTCTGCATTACATCAACGTCGAAATTCCCACACAAAATTATTGTAGTTCTTCATTTTTTGAAAAAGGCTAATTAAGCCGAAATATAAAAAATAGTTTGTGGTGTAACTTTTTGTTTTTTCTAAAATTTGTGTTAATTATACATGCTCTTGTAGAGCCACTTCATTGAATTGAATTATATATATATATATATATATATATATATATATATATATATATATATATATCTATATATATATATATAAACAATAGCAATAATAATAAACTATCAACAGTTCAGGGATATTCATTTTCCATGAGACGATCCAGGGAACACTCTTTTTCAAGTTAGTAGGATTCATCCTTGACGCCGAGACTCCTCACTCTTCTCCTTGTCCCTCGCAATCGGAGTGACGCAGCTCTTATAGTAGAATACTGCATTTTTACTCTTACCCATTCGAGAACCCGGGAGAAGGCCTTGTCCACTTATCTGACAATTTTGCAGCCATCCTCTTCAAGAATATTCATTCATTTCATTGTCTCACACCCACACTAATTATTTATTAAATATTCAGAGGCATATAAATTATTTAGCTTCATTGTCCGATGATTTAGATCTGTTCACCTCCAGTCTAAGTTACCTACTTCAAGAAGGTTTTGCCCTTAATTTGATATTTGGTTCGGTTTTGATTTCTCATGTCCCGTGACCTTCTTTATTGAAATTCGTGTTAATTGTTGATATATTTTACCTGTACCTAGTAATTTTGGTTAAGTTTAAGAAATTTCATAAACTCCAGCATCCATGTCATGAACTTTTCTGTTTTGTTATATACTACATCTATTTTTTGTCATGTAGGTATATTGTAGTTGGGCTACGCCCTTATCTATTCAAATAAACAAGAATATATTAAATTCTCTACGGAGAACTCCCTCAAAAGACGTGACTAGGGGTGAAAATGCTTTTCATGGGCTGCTCGTTCAGCAACATCGCCCCAGGACTGGGAAAGGTAAGAAGCGCATAGATTACACATGTAGGAACACCTATTTACACAAAAACAAGACATGTTCCGTGACGCACGGTGATTTCAACAAAGCAGATGTTTTGCAGTGAAGAATAAGGTAGCATTAGGTATGTACTATTGTCAGTGTGTTTTCGAACATTTTAAATATGAGAAGCAATAAGTACTGCGGAGTGGGGGTCGTTTGAAATGTTCATGTTGTATACATAATGGCATATTGACAAATTACAGAGCCTGAAGAAGGTGACACAGGAGTCCCCGAAGGCACTCGCAAAAAAAGTTCCAGTTATGCAGCATGATCATATGAGCGAAATATTCTTAAATCACCTATCGTGTTATATATGTTAAATTGTATTGAAATGTGAACAGTTTCAGTAGGAATGGATAAATGGTTAAAAACAAATTTTATGGTTCAAAAAAACTCATACACAGCGGTCAGGAGCTAGACAAAAGTTCGGCTACGATGCCGACGAAAACCCATGGTGAAAAACGATATTTTGAAGTACCAGAAAACCAAAAATTCAAACCCCAAAATCAAAGCGGTGCATCTCCAAAAACGGCGCATGAATTGAGAATGTATCGGTTACAACATTTTTTGACGTTCGATTATGACCCAAGCGCAACGATAGAGTGGTTCAAAACAAAAAAAAGTTCTGGAATTTCTTGTCCCCATTGTTTTTTTTGCTTCCTCGGTATGTCAGGTTGACACTCCTAAATTTTTAGCAAAAAATATTAATCCTAATCACTTTACCTGGGTCGATTTTGGCCAGTTATCGACCGCTATCGTAAACCAACCTCTAAATTGGTGCCGAGGTGATGATTTGACGGACGGATTTCAATTTTTTTAGGTCAATTTATGGGTTTTCGCATGCGCTGAACACGGTGAACTTATTTATTTTACGCTCCGTCCACTAGTTATCCGGTAAACTGGCAGAGGGCGCCAGTTTATTTTACTTGATTTTACTTGAAGATAAGTAAAAATCGAAAATTTCACCGAAAATGCTGTCGCCTGGTTAAGAATTGTACTAGAAACATGCTAAAATGGTCGGATAATATGCTTTGGCATGTTCTGAACATGATTCCGTTTTTTACTATACTTTTCCGCCTATGATTGCTTCGTTTATAGGCCATAAAGCTCAAATTAATAGTAGGGTAATAGACAAATTCACCCTAATTTCACCGGAAATTATGTCGCGTTGATAATTTAAGGTTCTGAAATACCTTGTTCCGATGAAATTTGGTATTTTCCAGGATGTACAAAGCCGTTGGTAATTTGGCAAGGACTGAACCGGCTGTGTACTTATTTGACCGGCATTGTACTTATTTGCCAAATATAGCGGCAAAATGGAGAAAAAACTAAAATTTTCCAATTTTTCTGTAAAATTCCTTAGTTCCATCGGTTTTCCGGGGTCAAATTCGTAGTTCTGAATTGTCTGAACTGTGATTGGATCGTTTGAGCGTAGGGTTAAATATTGTCAGCGGTATCGGTCATGTGTAAAAGCTTGTACAATGGTATCGGGTCGTTAAGCGAATAAGTACAATGCCGGTCCAAGTCCTTGCCAAATTACCAACGGCTTTGTACATCCTGGAAAATACCAAATTTTATCGGCACAAGGTATTTCAGAACCTTAAATTATCAACGCGACATAATTTCCGGTGAAATTAGGGTGAATTTGTCTATTACCCTACTATTAATTTGAGCTTTATGGCCTATAAACGAAGCAATCATAGGCGGAAAAGTATAGTAAAAAACGGAATCATGTTCAGAACATGCCAAAGCATATTATCCGACCATTTTAGCATGTTTCTAGTACAATTCTTAACCAGGCGACAGCATTTTCGGTGAAATTTTCGATTTTTACTTATCTTCAAGTAAAATCAAGTAAAATAAACTGGCGCCCTCTGCCAGTTTACCGGATAACTAGTGGACGGAGCGTAAAATAAATAAGTTCACCGTGTTCAGCGCATGCGAAAACCCATAAATTGACCTAAAAAAATTGAAATCCGTCCGTCAAATCATCACCTCGGCACCAATTTAGAGGTTGGTTTACGATAGCGGTCGATAACTGGCCAAAATCGACCCAGGTAAAGTGATTAGGATTAATATTTTTTGCTAAAAATTTAGGAGTGTCATCCTGACATACCGAGGAAGCAAAAAAAAAAAAAAAACAATGGGGACAAGAAATTCCAGAACTTTTTTTTGTTTTGAACCACTCTATCGTTGCGCGTGGGTCATAATCGAACGTCAAAAAATGTTGTAACCGATACATTCTCAATTCATGCACCGTTTTTGGAGATGCACCGCTTTGATTTTGGGGTTTGAATTTTTGGTTTTCTGGTACTTCAAAGTATCGTTTTTCACCATGGGTTTTCGTCGGCATCGTAGCCGAACTTTTGTCTAGTTCCTGACCGCTGTGCATACTAATCAACATTCGATGACTCAAAAAATATTTTGGATTTTTAGTTGTTTTTTTTTGCAGTTTTTATAGATTTTCCAGCAAATATTAATGCAATTTAATAAGTACGGTTTTCAGCATAATTTAGTGCAACATTTTTTAATGTCCTAGTTAATTGTTGATAATTTTGGTTTGACTGAAACTCTGCTCAAAATGATAAGTTTAACGATTTAGGCCGTTTTTACTGATTTTGTTTTAGTACATTTTTTGGAATTTTACCAATTTAATGTGCTCAAAAATTGTTAGCCAACAATCTCATCCTTTCGTTTGGAAAGCTTGATTTTTTTGCGCAAGAACTTGAATTTTATCTCAATCCTAAGGTGAGTTATCGTTTGGAATGACACATAAATACATATGAAAAAGCGCAAACTTCAGGAATCGTTTCAGAATGCCTCAAAACGGATTTCAATGAAGAAATTTTAAAATTTTTGGAGCCATCAAAACCTATACAGTCGATTCTGTGTGGGAAAATTATATTACCAAACTCGATTTTTGGTTGACTTGACAACAAGTTCCCTTGTCGCTACAGCTAATTCCGGATGTCAGAGTCAACCTATCTCTTCTTAGGAGATTATCACACTTCACGTCGGCTAGGCTCAAGAGAAATATAATTGTTTCACTCATTATGCCTTTCTTCATCTACTGTGATTCAGATTATAGTAGGTACCTCCATGGATAATGTCGGCCCCAGATGCTTGGAAGTTGCCTACAATTCCTGCATTAGATATGCCTTCAGTCTCAAAGAGTGTGCCCATATAGGTAACACCTTTTCTGGTGGGTCTTGATCTGTTTGATTAATTTAAATTTCGTCAACTCTCCCTAATTTTTAAATTATGCATGATTTATCCCCAATATACCTACGAGAGCTTTTTACCCGGGCATTGTCCCAAAGTTCGTGTGCATTTCGGATACCAGGTAAAAGGCTTTTGGCCAATCATTTTCGGACGTGGGCCTGTCAAGATTAGGTCTATCCCTCTTCTCAGCCGATTAAAGAGCGCAGTTCTCAAATACCTACATGAAAACGTAATTCCAAACTTTTTGTCAAACCAGATCCCCTTTTACTTAAATTTTTTCTTTCTTTTTTTTTACCTATCTCTTAATTTTTCATTAATTTGTTTCGTTTTGTAAAAAAATAAAAAATAACTTTAAAGAAATAATAATAATTTACACTCGGTTTTATTACCTACCTTTAGTTTGGCGAGATTTTATTACCCAACTTTTCGTAGAAAAGGGGGTATTACAGCCGTCGGCACTTGAGGGTGGGGATGAATTTTCTTATATATATATATATACATTTTGTGCTCACTACTTTTCCGAAACCGCTGGTCCGATTTGGACCAAATTTTGATATATGATGTACCTATTACCATGTCGGAACTGGTGCCTCGCTGACTTGGGTGAAGATCAGCTGACCACGAGCCGTAAATCGATCATAATGATGGCAAAATCGTGCTAAAATCTCTCCTATTTACCGTAGGACGTCGAAATTTGATAGGGGGCCTCTCTGGGATAACAAGAGACGAGCAAAGTGAGGAGCGCCATCCTGAACAGCTGATTGTGCTAAAAGTTACGTCGTCCGTCTGATTACAACGAAATTTGATAGAAAGCCTGTCTAGGACATGAAAGGACGAATGAAATGACGGGCTCCACCCTTAGCTCCAGCTGATCGATTCGAAAAGTTAGTTCTGCTTACGCAAACTGCATGAGTTTT